>JARQOD010000003.1:113314663-113396090 GCA_033576555.1 Oophaga sylvatica
CAATGTCGTGTTTGGAGAGCCCCTGTGTGCCTAAACTTTGGAGCTCCCCACAAATGACCCCATTTTGGAAACTAGACCTCCTAAGGAACTTACCTAGATGCACAGTGAGCACTTTGAACCCCCAGGTGCTTCACAGAAGTTTATAACGCAGAGCCGTGAAAATAAAAAATCATTTTTTTGCCTCAAAAAATGATTTTTTAGCCCCCTATTTTTTATTTTCACAATGGTTACAGGAGAAATTGGACCCCAAAACTTGTCCAGTTTGTCCTGAGTACGCTGGTACCCCATACGTGGGGGGAACCACTGTTTGGGCACACGTAAAGGCTCGGAAGGGATGTAGTGACGTTTTGAAATGCAGACTTGATGGAATGGTCTGCGGGCATCCTGTTACGTTTGCAGAGCCCCTGATGTGCCTAAACAGTAGAAACCCCCCACAAGTGATCCCATTTTGGAGACAAGACCCCCCAAGGAACTTATTCAGATGTGTGGTTAGCACCTTGAACCCCCACGTGCTTCACAGAAGTTTATAATGCTGAGCCGTTAAAATAAAAAAAATTTTTTTCCTCAAAAACTGATTTTTTTTTAGGCCGCAATATTTTATTTTCACAATGGTTACAGGAGAAATTGGACCCCAAAAGTTGTTGTCCAGTTTGTCCTGAGTACGCTGGTACCCCATATGTGGGGGGGAACCACTGTTCGGGCAGACGTCGGGGCTCGGAAGGGAAGTAGTGAGGTTTTGAAATGCCAACTTTGATGGAATGGTCTGCGGGCGTCATGTTACGTTTGCAGAGCCCGTGATGTGCCTAAACAGCAGAAACTCCCCACAAGTGACCCCATTTTGGAAACTAGACCCCCAAGGAACTTATCTAGATGTGTGGTGAGCACTTTGAACCCCCAAGGGCTTCATAGAAGTTTATAACGCCCGGGCATGAAAATAAAAAATCATATTTTTTCCGCAAACATGATCTTTTAGTCCCCAAGTTTTTTATTTTCACAAGGGTAACAGGAGAAATTGGACCCCAAAAGTTGTTTTCCTGTTTGTCCTGAGTACGCTGGTACCCCATATGTGGGGGGGACCACTGTTTGGGCACACTTCTGGGCTCGGAAGGGAAGTAGTGACGTTTTGAAATGCCAACTTGGTGGAATGGTCTGCGGGCGTCATGTTACGTTTGCAGAGCCCATGATGTGCCTAAACAGTCAAAACACCCCCAAGTGACCCCATTTTGGAAACTAGATCCCCCAAGGAACTCATCTAGATGTGTGGTGAGCACTTTGAATCTCCAAGTTCTTCACAGAAGTTTATAACGCAGAGTCGTGAAAATTAAAAATCATTTTTTCCACAAAAATAATTTTTTTAGTCTCCAATTTTTTTTTTTTTCCCAAGGGTAACAGGAGAAAAATTAGACTCCCAACGTTGTGCATTTTTTCCTGAGTACGCTGATACCCCATATGTGGTGGTAAACCATTGGGCACACGTCAGGGCTCGGAATAAAGGGAGCACTGTTTGACTTTTTGTACCCAAAATTGGCTGGAATCAATGGTGGCACCATGTCGCGTTTGGAGACCCCCTGATGTGCCTAAATAGTGGAAACCCCTCAATTCTAACTTCAACCCTAACCCCAACACACCTCTAACCACAACCCTAACCCCAACACACCCCTAACCCTAATCCCAACCCTAACCATAACCCTAACCCCAACACATCCCTAACCCTAATCCCAACCCTAATCCTAACCACAAGCCTAACCCTACTCCCAACCCTAACCCTAATTCCAACCCTAACCAAAATTCCAACCCTAACCCTAATTCTAACCGTAACCCTAATTCTAACCCTAACGCTAACCCTAACCCTAGTTCTAACCCTAACAGAAAAATTAAAAAAAAATATTTTCTTTATTTTATTACTTGTCCCTACCTATGGGGGTGACAATGGGGGAGTTTATTTAATTTTTTTTATTTTTATCACTGTGAGAGTGTATCACAGTTATCAAAATAAATGTATAGAATCTGCCGGCCGGCGGGCGCACTGCGCATGCACCTGCCATTTTGCAAGATGGCGGCGCCCATGAAGAATCCCGGAGGGACACCGGGACGGCCACAGGGACATCGCAGGTCCCGGGGGAGGTGAGGGTGGGATCGGAAGGCGGGTGGAGCGGAGGCAAGGAGGAGGGGAGCAGATAGTGAAGGCGGCGACCGATCGCCGCCAGCAATCGGTGGCGGCGGCCGATCGCCACCGTCACTCGATGTGGGGTGGTCGGATCTCGGTCTCCAGCCATGGCAGATGCCATTGCAGCATCGGCCATGGCTGGATTGTAATATTTCACCAGATTTCATTGGTGAAATATTACAAAACGCTCTGATTGGCTGTTTCACTTTTAACAGCCAATCAGAGCGATCGTAGCCACGTGGGGGTTAAGCCACCCCCCCTGTGAAGGGTCTTGCGCCTGCAGGTCAGGTGACCTTTCAGTGACCCCAGTCACCCGACCCGCAGGAACGCAATGTATACCATGACGCAGCATATGCGTCACAGGTCGGATTGGCACCAACTTTTATGACGCATACGCTGTGTCAAAGGACGGGAAGGGGTTAAACTCTGAAGGTCACTACTGGAGGACTGTCTCATAATTCACTCATATTGAGTCAGCATATGCCCGTTGGTCACCCAAGAACTTGTACAGTATCTCTGTGGAGTGAAATCAAACACCCTGTTAACCATTACCTATACAAGAAGAATAATTTTACAATGCTTTTAATTTTATCATTCACACCTAAAGCCTCTGCATTACAATTTATATAGTCTGTTTTTGTTAGGATGGAGCACATTTTAGATATATCACATACAAATGGTGCCTATTTTTTTAGGACATTTACAATTCTGCTGGTTTAAAATGATGCAAAACTGAAAAACTGCATCAGCATACTTGTTAGCAGGGCCGGACTGGCCATCAGGCAATTCTGTCAAAAGCCAGAAGGGCCTGTCTGGTCATTCGCCGCCTTGTCTGCTACGTTGTTAGCAGAATCTGTGTTCTCAAGACACCCATATTGTTAAGAGTTGTGACGGAGCACAAAGTCGCTGACTCCATCACTTCCCTAGCAGGCCACGGGTATCATTAGAAATATTGGTCTTGTAGTAAATCTTGCTTTCCTCCATCCAGGGTAATATTAGTAATATATCCTCAACTAGTACTTGGGTACGGGGACAGCATGGGTCTGCGTGATTTCAAATGCCAGAGCTGAATTTCAGACCCAATCCGTACCTGCTTGTTAGTAGAAGTGCAATGTGTAGGGGTACATTCACACTACAGCCATTAAAAGATAAAATCTATAATACAGTGAATAGATACCATGCAGTAAGTAAGTAAATAATAGTAATATATGTAAATAACATAGGGCACTTTTTTGACATCATTTTGATTAAAAAATAAATAAAAGTTGCGACAAGGTGTACCCAATAAGGATGGTCCCTTACGCTACCTCGCTATGTGCCAGCCTGATCAAGTACACCTTGTCGCTGTGGGATGGCTTTTACGCTCTTTTGATCAAAATAGTATGAACTAAGTACTCTATGTTTTTTACATATATATTACTATTATTTACTTACTGCAGGTTATCAATTTCTAGTTTGTATTCAAGGTTTTGTCTGTTAATGGTCATAGTGTGAATGTGCACCTATGCATTGCACTTATGCTTAATTTCTTGTACTTGGTACATTTCGGGAACTACTAACCATTTTACACAGTTGAAACCAGAACTTTACATACACTATATAAAAAGACACATATGCATGTTTGTTCTCAATATCTGACATGTAATCAGAATAAATGTTTCCTGTTTTAGGTCAATTAGGATTACAATAATTATTATTATTTGCCAAATGCCAGAATAATGAGATAGAGAGAATGTTTTAAGGCATTTTTATTATTTACTGCATAGTCAAAAGATAACATATTCTAAGATTACTATGCCTTTAAACAATTCTGGACTGCCCATATGATGATGTCATGTGTTTGGAAGCTTCTGATCCACACCTGTGGATTTATTTTACTGCACACCTGAAACACACTGCTTCTTTGTGTAGCATCATGGGAAAGTCTCAAGAAAGCAGCCAAGATATCAGGAAGAGAATTGTGGACTTGCACAAGTCTGGCTCATCCTAGGGTACAATTTCAAGATGCCTGAAGGTGCCTCGTTCATCTGTACAAGCAATTATACGCAAGTACAAACAAGATTGGAATGTCCAGCCATCATACAGCTCAGGAAGGAGACGGGTTCTGTGTCCCAGAGATGAACATGCTTTGGCCCGACATGTGCATATCAACCCAAGGACAAAAGCAACAGACTTTGTGAAGATGATGGTGGAAGCTGGTAAGATTGTGTCAATATTCACACTGAAACGAGTACTGTATCAACATGGGCTGACAGGCCACTCTGCCAGGAAGAAGCCATTACTCCAAACGAAACATAAAAAAGCTAGATTAATGTTTGCAAATGCACACAGGAACAAAGACCTTCATTTTTGGAGACATGTCCTGTGGGCTGATGAAACTGAAATTTAATTTTTTGGGCCTAATGACCATCATTACATTTGGAGGAAAAAGGGGGAAGCTTGGAAGCCTAGGAACACCATCCCAACTGTGAAACATGGGGGTGGCAGTATCAAGTTTTTAGGTTGTTTTGCTGCAGGAGGGGCTGGTGCACTTCACAAAATAGATGACAACATGAGAAAAGAAGATTATGTGGCAACACTGAAGCAACATCTCAAGACATCAGCCAGGAAGTTAAAGCTTGAGCAGAAATGGGTCTTCCAAATGGACAATGACCCGAAGCATACTGCCAAAATGGTAACAAAGTGGCTTAAGGATAATAAAGTCAATGTTTTGGAGCGGCGATCACAAAGCCCTGATTTCAATCCTATTGAAAATTTATGGGAAAAGCTGAAAAGGTGGGTGCAAGCAAGGCGACCTACAAACCTGGTTCAGTAACACCAGTTTTGTCAGGAGGAATGGTGTCAGGAACACCGCACTATACTTGCTCACTGAGTCGGTGCATGTGTCCTGAGTAAACCAACTGTGCCCAAAGATACCTGTGGAGCGGAGCAGCAGCAGGGAAGACGTGTGCTTCAGACAACCAGGACCTGAAGCATGTGACTGCTGGGGGGTGGAGCCAGCCACAGGTCTCTCAGAGGAAGCAGTGACAGATAGAGAATGCTTCAGGCCAGAGGACCTGAAGCATGTGACTGCTGGGGGCGTGGCCTAAGTTCCAGAGATCTAGGAGGTGAAGGAAAACTACCTAGAAGGGTAATTACAGGGCAAAGTTACTAAGGGGCATAGACAGAACAGATGATCAGGACATAGCCAAGAGGTCATACACTGAGAGGGCGACAAAGTACCAGAGGAGCAGGCAGAGCGTAATCAGGGATTAGCCAAGGGGTCGGACACATAGAGAGCGGCGAAGTACCAGAGGAGCAGGCAGAGCTTAGTCAGAACGTAGCCAAGGGTCATACACGGAAGAAGCAGCAAAGTGCAAAAGGGGCAGGCAAAACACGAAACAGGGACACAGCCAAATCAGAACCAGACACGAACGTAGCACAGGCACAAAGCACTGGCACAAGCACAACAGAGTAAAACACACTCGACCAAGGGTCAGAGTATAAGCAACAGAGAATGGCCACACAATGAGACTATAAAAAGCCTCCCAGAATCCCAGAGTGAGGCCATCCCGGTTAATCCTAAAACCACCTAATCCCAGAAACTCAGCAGACCATGACAAATGGGCCCAAATTCCGACCAACTATTGTGAGAAGCTTGTGGAAGGAGATCCCAAACGTTTGACCCAAGACATTCAATTAAAGGGCAATGGTACCAAATACTAATGAAATGTAAGTAAACTTTTGACTTTGCAGTAAGTAATAAAAATGCCTTAAAACATTCTCTCTCATTATTCTGGCATTTGGCAAACATTAATAATTATGGTAATCCTAATTGCCTTAAAACGGGAAAGGATTATCCTGATTTCATGTCAGATATTGAGAAAAAACATGCAGATGTGTCTTTTTATACAGTGTATGCAAACTTCTAGATTCAACTGTACATTAGTAGTGGATGTTAATAGACCAAAGTTTGAATCCTCCTCTCTTTTCCCATTCCCTGCTTTCTGGTTCTCTGTAAATATATCTACCTAATGTCATACAGTAAATGGAAGGGAGTTAGGAGGGAGGTGTAGCTGCAGTATATCTCCTTTGCTTCTGTGTGAGATACAGAGGGAGAAAGGGAGGAGATTATATTACAGTCTCTCAGCTTTGGCCTGTGATCGGGACCTCATACCCAGGAGATGGGTGTCGATCGTTCGGCCGACATTTCTCCCTCTCCTATACACAGGAGCGCTCGCTGTGCCAAGAGTTCCAGTATCTCTACAAAAGACTACTCTGGCAGCAGATAAATCTTGCCAAGAACAAATATCAGCCAACATTAGTCCAATATGTATGGGGGCCTTAATGGGAATCTGTAAAAGCTGTTACTATCACATCTGAGAGCAACATGATCTAGGAGGAGAGAGCCGAATTCCAGCAATATGTCACTTACTGGGATGTTTGCTGCAGTTTTAATACAAGTTTTATCTGCTTTCCATCTACCAGTTCTCTGAATGTTGAGCTCTGTATAACCCCACCCCCACCACTGATTGACAGATAGGTGTGCACGATGCATAAGCAGAAAGCTGCCAGTCAGTGGTAGAGGCGGGTTTATAAATATGCTCATAAATATGGAGGACCACATGGCAGAAAGTTTACTTGTCCTCTAGTGATAATCGCCTCTAATTACAGCAAGCAGCCTAGTAAGTGTCACATCACTGGAATCAGTGACTCTGTCTCTACATGCTGGTCTCAGAATTGGTAAAAACCTGGTGACCGATTCACTTTAAAACATCATGCTGTGAAAGATGAGGAAAAAGTAGCAGAGCAGACATTTAGAGGACATTTATCAAAAACAGCAGAGGTAAAGAAAAATCTAATATCTGAAGATACACACATCATGGGCTGCCTCACATCTAAAGCTGTTTGTATTGGCTACATGACATAATTACACAGAATTTCCAGAGGATTTATCAAAGGTGAAAATTGCTGCAAATTTCATGTCAGATCGGTCACTGGGGGGAGATCTACTAAGCCACGAGTGGCAAAATTGTGTAGAATTTTGTAACAAAAAGCTTGCACATTACTAGTCTGCCCCCACTTTCTATTATGCGTTTTAGACAATTTTACACCTCACTGGGGTCGATGGGACGAGGCTTAGAGGATGGATTTACATGAAAAATGTCATTGCTTAGGATGTGGCACCACGTGGCAACATTTTGGATGCAATTTCTGATGTGAACTAAGCCAACTAGCAGGCGGTGTGTACTTGACTGTACAGATGCCCCAAATCTACCCCAGCATGCAACATTTTTATACTAAATATGACGCATTTTAAGACTGTCCAGTGTCTAGTCTAAGTTTACACTGTGCAGAAATTAGATGGCTTTAGTAATATTGCCATAATGTCTTTTTATAGCCCCACAGTGACTAATGGAGTGGCTATGTCAGTACTGCGCTGTGGAATAGGTCCCAGCTACATAAAGAATATATCATTCATTACTTAATGAGAACTAGATGTAGATTTATGGCATTATACAGAGAACGCCTTGTCTCCTGTGTGATCTCTCCGTCTGGTTGCATCACTGTAATATAGATTAGCATATTATTATATAGACATTTAGTGCCCTCTGCTGGGGATGTTCTCAGACATCCTCTATAGTGACCCATTGGGTATTAGCTATGTTAGCTCAGTCATCCAGAATGTGCAAACCCATCTGAGTAAGTAGTTGATCGCAGGCGTCCTTAAAGGGTATCTTTTTAGCTTGGTGGTCTTGAACTTGGGAAGGAAACTGGTAGCAAGTGTTCAATTTCACTGCAGCGCCACCACAGGAGAAATGATGCCTTATATGGTGCCCACTGATATCCATCACAGCAACAGATCATTGTTAAGTTAGGTCCTTTTGAACAAGGGTTAATGCAAACGTCCATAGAATTCGATCGGATTACAGACCACAGTGCGTGGACCGGCAGCGGGTCTCACAGGCCGAGCATGACAGCCTCATAGACATATAAAATCTGTTATTCTCCAGTCGAGAAACCAGATGCCAGTCCACACATTGTGCTTCGTGATCAGACTGTGATGGCCTCTTACTAAAGACTATAGGATGAATGGACGTAGAGCAGAATCCATGGCTCTAAAAGATACCGACTTTTTCCAGCAGAGAGCACCGGTTGCGTCAATATTGTTGTATTTTATCAGATATTTTCATGCTGTGTTTTACTTGTGATTTACTTGCTCGTCAGTAGAGATGAGTGAATTTGTTCGGATTCGGTTCCGAATATGATCCGATTTGAATATTCTTTTTTCAATATTCGTCGAACACAGCCGAACGTCATTAGAGTCAATGGGAGTAGAAGTTACCGAATATGTTCGGAACCGATCATTAAACATACATTCGTCACGAATAGTGTTCAAATATGGCCCGAATGTGTCAAAATCAGATTCGGGGACAAAATCCGAACAAATTCGCTCATCTCTACTCGTCAGCTCATCCTCAAGAATCTACTTTTCCATTCAGTGACAGCAAACAGAGGAAGGCGTGCAGCTTGGATCTTATGTATACCTAAGGCCAGACTCTATCAATCTCATCTGTATCAAGGTCTCACTACCATCATAGTCCAAACCTTAGGCCCATTGTGTGGTTGGGGATAGTTGACCCAGAGAGCCATCACCACGGGGGGTCTCGCATGCAGTCCCAGTTGATGAAATATCCTTTGTTCTGTGGAGGAGGGAGAAAAAGGCAGGGTGGAATCAGGAAGTTGTTGGAGGGACATTGAAGGGAGAGGATCCAAGCTTTGTGTTTTGGAGATTGATTGTTGGCTGGAGGGGTATCCATAAGCTAAGGTAGTGATATCCATCGTTTGGAGGAACATAGGCTGTGACGGCACACTATACCGCTGGAGATACCAAAAGCTGTGGGCCAACCAAAAGTTTGGAGACAGTAACACCTGGTACGGGGCCAGTGGAACTACCAATCTCAGATTGGGAACTTGTGGACTGAGAACATTGTATGTTGGCCATCTACTTGGATTTGTTGTATAACCATGGATATATAGAATAGAAAATAGTTGCATCGTTAACCTGTCTAGCTGATTTTTATAACCCACAACCTCACATTCTGCATGAGCCCTAAAGCTGAATTTACACATCCATAAACCGCAGTTCGTGCTTCTATCACATTACCTGTCCCAACTGGCGGCACACCTGACCTAAGTTATGTGCCTTACAGTGGGGAAAAAAGTATTTAGTCTGCCACCAATTGTGCAAGTTCTCCCACTTAAAAAGATGAGAGAGGCCTGTCATTGACATCATAGGTAGACCATAACTATGAGAGCCAAAATGAGAAAACAAATCCAGAAAATCACCTTGTCTAATTTGGCAAGATTTATTTTGCAAATTATGGTGGAAAATAAGTATTTGGTCACCTAAAGTCATGCAAGATATCTGACTCTCACAGACCTGTAACTTTATCTTTAAGAGGCTCCTCTGTCCTCCACCTGTAGTAATGGCACCTGTTTGAACTTACCAGTATAAAAGACACTCCACTATGGTGAAGACCAAATAGCTGTCGAAGGGCACCAGAAACAAAACTGTAGCCCTGCACCAGGCTGGGAAGACTGAATCTGCAATAGGCAAGCAGCTTGGTGTGATGAAATCAACTGTGGGAGCAATAATAACAAAATGGAAGACATACAAGACCACTGATAATCTCCCTCGATCTGGGGCTCCATGCAAGAACTCACCCTGTGGGGTCAAAATGATCGCAAGAACGGTGGGCAAAAATCCCAAAACCACATGGAGGGACCTAGTGAATGACCTGCATAGAGGTGAGACCACCGTAACAAAGGCTACCATCAGTAACACACTACACCATCAGGGACTCAGATCCTGCAGAGCCAGATGTGTCCCCCTGCTTCAGCCAGTATATGTCCAGGCCCGTCTGAAGTTTGCTACATGGCATTTGGATTATCCAGAAGAGTATTGGGAGAATATCATATGGTCTGATGAGTTGCATCCAAAGAACACCATATCTACTGTGAAGCATCGCACAACCAGCTCTACCCTTTCCTAGTATATTCTCACCCATCCCTGCAGACTGTGAGCCCTCGCGGGCAGGGTCCTCTCTCCTTCTGTACTTGTGCGTCCCTTGTCTAGCACGTTTATTGTACCTGTCTATATTTTTCAATTTTTATATGTAAAGCGCCATGGAATAAATGGCGCTATATAAATGTATAATAATAATAACAAAAATAATAATAATGAGGGTTGCAACATCATGCTTTGGGGTTACTTCTCTGCAAAGGGACCAGGACAACTGATCCGTGTACATGAAAGAATGAATGGGGCCATGTATCATGAGATTTTGAGTGCAAACCTCCTTCCATCAGCAAGGGCATTAAATATGAAATGTGGATGGGTCTTTCAGCATGATAATGCTCCCAAACACACCGCCAGGGCAACGAAGGAGTGTTTTTGTAAGAAGCATATGAAGGTCCAGGAGTGGCCTAGCCAGTCTCCAGATCTCAACCCCATAGAAAACCTTTGGAGGGATTTGAAAGTCTGTATTGCCCAGCAACAGGCCCAAAACATCACTGCTGTAAAGGAGATATGTATGGAGGAATGGGCCAACATACCACCAACAGTGTGTGGCAACCTTGTGAAGACTTACAGAAAACGATTGACCTCTGTCATTGCCAGCAAAGGATATATAACAAAATACTGAAATGAACTCTTGTTAATGACCAAATACTTATTTTCCACCATAATTTGCAAAATAAATCTTGCCAAATCAGACAAGGTGATTTTCTGGATTTGTTTTCTCATTTTGACTCTCGTAGTTGTGGTCTACCTATGATGTCAATTACAGGCCTCTCTCATCTTTTTAAGTGGGAGAACTTGCACAATTGGTGGCTGACGAAATACTTTAATCCCCACTGTATATATCCGAGCATGGTCCGTGTGTTGCACGCGTGTGAATTCGGCAGATGCGTTTCTTTTTCTAGCTGCTCTACATCACATGCAAAGACAACTAAAATGATTCTACATTTACAGGACCCCCAACATAAAGCTCCCATAACCAAGTTTCCTTACACCAAAATTATGTTTTTTATAGGGTTGATCCAATTTAAAGGTTGAGATATCAAAACTGGAATTTCTACTACGGTATTCTAACTCCACCTAAAACCCAGAGGTTCTGGTGTAGGAAAATGAAATATGGGTAGTTTTTGTTGAGGGCCCTCACTGTACAGCTGCCTCAGCTATCTATGATATAAGAGAACCAATGCCTTGGATTATCTTAATGAATTAAGGACATGGTAACAAACAGCTCCCCTGATCTCTGCTTTCTGGTCCTGCTTGTGTGCAGAGAAAAGACGTGTATTGGATTAACTGGACCGGATTTTTCTTAATGAGAAGTTTTCATTTCAGTAAAGACGTGTTGAAAAAATCAGACCGACTCCAAACCCGTTGTATTTTCTAATACCATATTGTTGTCATTTCCATTTGATAATCCTTGATGGACATCATTCACACTACAACCATTTTTCCTTTTTTTATGATAATGGTCTGAGTTGCTGCTCTACTCGCTCAGCTCCAGATACCCCATTCCCAGAATTGTGCCTGCTCTTTGCACAACTCGTTCAGGTTAGCGCTTTATTGCTTGTCGTCATCTATTTTACTTTTTTTTCACGGTGGAGCGCTCTTTTTATATCGTATAGTATTCCAGTAAGAAGACATCTATTTTTGGCCTGTATACACACACAGAAACACACCAAAGTTATCACATTGACACAGGGTAGGGTCGATGAACCCCCACATTGTAATAAAGTTTCATTTTTATTTTTTTCTTAAAGCAAGAACCAAAATATGAAACCGCTCACAATGTTTACACAAAGCAAAATATCAGATTTAATTTGTACAAAGGAGTAAAAAAAACATTGAAACTTGTAAAACTCTACAGTCGGAGATCCATGAGTCACCAGCCTTCCCCGATGCTACTTATTAGGCAGGGAGATCCAAAAGTTTTTCACTGTTACAAGAGTTTGGCACTTTTAGGGCAGATTTGTCCAGCTCTACAAAACTGAAGGACTATCCTTAATGGGGGTGGCCACTACTTTGATAATGATGATTTATCGTTAGGATACGTAAATCAACACCTTGATTGGCTGGGGGCCAACACCTGGCACCCCCACTGATGAGCTTTTTACCTTTGGCAGAACACCGCAGCTCCATACCCTGTGTAGAGGCTGCTGCCAAGTATTATGCATCAGCTGCTATGCTCTTTAACAGGAGATGATCACCAGTACACAGCACACGAAGCTGTGGTGTTCCAGCTCTGTACACTGTGCACATCCCACCACTGATGGTAGTAAAATCTGATGGAGTGGCAGGTGTCAGATCACCGATCCAATGAATATGTCATAAATATGGACAACCCCTTTAAAATAGGCTATCAATACCATAATAATAGTGGTGGTCCATACTTAACATCTTAAATAAAAAATGGCATTTAAATCCCATCCCAAAAACACACTCAAACCAACCACTTTTTGCTATGGTTTGGCATGATTGAAAAAGTTGGTAAGTATGGGGGTCCGTCTGATTCTCAGCTCCCTCACTGATCAAGTTTTTGAAATGTCAACCTCGTTATTTACCTGACACAGCTCAATACTTTTAGTTCCGTCTGAGTCTAGTACTGTAGCTCATTATCTCAGTCTCATTCACTTCAAGCAGTAGATCGGCTTCGGTGCGAAGATTTGGACCATCACTAAACTGATATACCTATACTAAAGAGAAGTCAGCAATTTTGTAAAGCTGGAGGCTTCTGATTTTATTTAAAGCTTAATAACTGCACCATTGAAAAATTTACAACTTTCTGATAAGCCATGTTCCAATTCCTCACTATTTAAAAAAATGTGCAGCTTGCTGTCAGTGAATAGATATATTCTCAGCTTACATCCAGAGCCTGACAACCCTAACTGTATTCACAGCACAAAAAAGACATGATCGGATTAAAGAAATCCCACTGTATACTGTTACATTAATGGTTGGGAGCAGTCAGGGGATCTGATCGGTTACCTTTAAGCCTCTAGATGTAAATTGGAGCAATTTATTCATTGACAGCAAGGAGAGAGTTAAATAAAAGGTTTGACATTCGAACGCAAAGTAGACTAGAAAGTTGCTTTTTTTTGGCTAAAAATAAAGCTTAACTTTAAAAAATAAAAAAGTGAATCCATTTTGTGGTTTGAACCGAATTCTTAATATGTCTTTAGCACCAGATCCACTGCACATACATAGTCAAGTGACAATTTTGGGTGACTGTCTGTCACCAGGTTTTTGCTGCCACTTCCGAAAAGGGCATAAAGTAGGGGCAGAGATCCTGATTCCAGCAATATGTCACATACTGGGCTTTTTGTTGTAGTTTTGTAAAAAAAAAAAAAAATCACAGTTCTGTTAGTCCTCTCAGTGATAAGCTCTGTGTAACCCCACCACCACCACCGATTGCCATCTTTCTGTCTACACTGTGCATAGTCAGAAAATTGTCAATCAGTGGTGGGACAGGGTAATAAAAATCTCATGAAATAGGAGGACTAAATGGCAACAGGTTTACTAGTCCTCTAGTGATAATCTCCTGCTGATAAAACAGTGATTTTATCACAACTACAGCAAGCAGCCCCGTAAGTGACATATTGCTGGAATCAGGATCTCATTTTCTACATCATGCTGCTCTCAAGTTAGGTAGCAAAAAATCTAGTGATAGAGTCTCTTTAAGGTTTCGGTTAAAGCTGCAGATCTTACAAGGAAGGAAATTCCATATACTATTGCGTGCTCACTAGCTCCAGTGTGCGACGAAGAGGTAGATACAGTTCTGTTTGTATGTTGGACGGTTCTGTTCATCCTCTTATTCCACAGAAATACATTATATACAGCAAAGCCATTTTAAAAAAAAAACTAGTAAAATGGAGGTAAGCTCGGAGAAGCCCATACCTGTTTAATTCTACTATCCCAGTCCTTCTATACTGTTTCCATCAAGTAAACTGCAGAATATCTGAAGCAGATCCTGCCCAGCTGGAAGAATAATATCTCTTAATATTTTTCAAGCAGACATTTGTACTTCTGTTTTCAAGGATTGGGTTATACAGGTGATCTCCAAATTGTGCTTCTCCTTCTGTCAGAAAACCACAAAGCCCTCTGGCACCAAACACCCAAGGTAATGCCATGCCAGTCTTAGAGGATCCATCAGCAATCCTTACCCATCTGCACTAGTTAATAAGTACATTCTCCATAGTATGCAAATGCTACAACATCTTTTCTTGGCTTTCTGCATTCTGCTGCTCCTCTATAATTACTCCTGGAAATGATGAATACATTGACAAGTGAGTGTTGCCATTTCCCTTGTCTACAGGATCTGTGCCTACATATTCTGTGCTGACAGTATCAGACCGTGTATGTATGCACCCTATAGACCAGGAGGAATAGTTACACTCAGTTATCAATCTATCCATGAATTTTCAGGAGGAATAAAATAGGAAAAGCACAATGCAGAATTTTAAGAAAAGATGCTCCAGAATTGCTGTTCCGCTGGAATGTAAGTATTTACTGAAACATCACAGGAGAGCTGATCAATTCTGACTGTCTACGTCTTGCTACAGCCATATCGGCTTATTTAAAACATTATATTTACATATTGTATTCATTTGGCTACTTAGATTTCATACAAAGAGACTCAGCCATGGATTGCGTACACATCTGGCCTCTTTTCATGCCTCCCTGAGTTAAAGAGGACCTGTCACTTGCTCAAAAAATTGAGTTAAACACCTGGCAAAAATCCCTGCGCTCTAGTGATTTTGCTGCTCATTTAAAGTTTTGTGCTGCGTCATTCCATTGCCAAAATATTCACATTTCTTGTATTTGGAGAGTAGTATGTGAAATCTCTGCTTGCAGTCAACTGGACTTTTCTTCAGTCTTCTCTCTGGGGGCGTGCGCTCTCACCGCTCCCTCCCAGACAGTTTAGTAGCTGATCCAGCAGTCTTTCAGATTTAGAGTCTGCTAAGCTGTGATTGACAGCATCTGGGATGGAGGAGTGAGCGCGCATGTCACCAGAGAAGACTGAAGAATCACCCAGTTGACCTACAAACAGGTTTCCCATACTGTGCTCAACAAGAAACAAATGTGAATATCTCTGCAACAGAGTGATGCAGCGAAAAATGGAAAAGAGTGTCAGAATCAGGGGAGCTCAGGGATTTCTACAAGGTATTTAACTCAATTTTTTAGCCAAGTGACAGGCCCCCTTTAAAAGGTTTTTCCGTACAGAAGCGTTTATCACCTATTCATTGTAATGTGGGGAAATGTTAGATCAGTCCATTTAAAGCTAATATTGCTGGTAAAAAACCTATACTCGGCTGTTTCCATCAGTGCCATAGACTTTGAATACGGCGGCAGGACATTTGCTTGACCAATGCTGCATTAAACCCCCTCCTAACAGTAGTCTTGCAGCTGGGAGATCAGAAGGGGTCGGACCACTCATATTCATTACTGATCCAGTGGACAAGTCATAAATGCTTCTGTCCGGAGAGCCCCATTCAGCACAGCCATGCTTTTCTCTCTCATCAGTTCTTGAATTAGATGCAAGGTATCTCAGCAGAGGTCTTGTCTTGCTGTTCATTGTAGGGGCTCCTCATCAGCCATCTTCCCATCATCTACACTATTTAAGCAATCAGTCTATCTTGTCCAGAAATAAGCCGGAGCATTGTATTTCCATAGCTCCTGCCTATGCAATCATCCCAGCAGCCTGTCCAGAGATGTTCTCCGCAGTCAATCGCAGCGGTCTATCACTTAGTGGCCAGGGACTGTCTCATCTCCCCATTCATCCTCGTTGTCAGTTTCTGTGCTAAAAAGGAAATAGTACAATACACAGCATATAATAAAGCGTCTGCAGCAAAGCAATAATTCATTCCCCTCAACCTCTCACTAAATAAGCCTTTGTGAAATCCTTTTCAGATACATTCCCCAGGATTGTTCAGTGCAATAGCAGGCAGAGTGGAAACAGTCCACGGTCCACACGGCACAGTCTTACTTCTTGCAGATCTCTTCCAGTTTGGAAAACTTGGAGTCAAAATCATCCAAGAAGTTGAAGTCCATGGCGCTGTCTGGGAAAGTGAATGAGTCCATTGACTCAATTCGCTCCAGCTCCCCCTCATAGGCATATGTGCGTGGCTTGTACGTGCTTATTTCATCTTCGCCATTGATGCCCTGAAGTCGCTGCAAAATAAGAGAGGTACAGTTATTAAAGGGGTTGTGCATTAATGTGAGTTAATGCAGGGTCTCTTATTTGGAATCCGCATCTCTCAGCCAAAAAGTCTTTCTGTACATGACCTGTCTCGTCTGACAATTCACAGACAACCTGCTGATTTCCATGGGTGCTATGCAGGGCTTAATTTTCCGCTGTGGTGACGCTGTAGAGAAATTGAACACTTAAGCCCCCGTCACACTAAGCGAGATCGCTGAAGCATCACCGATTTTGTGACGCAACAGCGACCTAGCCAGCGATCTCGCTTGGTGTGACACGCAGCGATGACCAGCCCCCCTGCTATTTTAAAATGGGGCAATATAGGTAGAGCCAGTAGACTGGGCCAACAAATGTTATTAAAGGGAATGTGTAGCTTTAAATTTGTAACATGAGGTTAATGTGGCAAGAGGTAAGACCCACAACGATTTATGGCGTGTGTTGGGTCCAAACAGCTTTCCCAAAATGAGTCTCTATCTTTTATCTCGGAGGAAGCCCCAATAACCATCTATTGCTGACTGTAAAATGACATGTACTTGCTGTGTGTTATGGAGAACCCATACAGGACTCCACAAAATCTCAGGGTCTCAGTTTCATAGTTTTAAAGGGGTTATCCAGGATTTTGCATATTTGCTAACAACTTACAGTCAGGTAGTTGCAACCTACCTTCCTATTCAGCCCAGAGCTGATTTCAGCCAGCTCAGACCGCTCCTGCAACTTCATTTGACCTCAATTCAAGAGAGCACCTCTTCCTCTACTGGGCTGCTCTGTTGATGGGGTGTCACTACTAATGTCATTCTGGTTGCCAGTCGGCTCCCCGCAGTTTGGCAGCCAGTTTTGACATGACATCAGCATAGACGCCCCTTCAACACAGCAGAGAGTAAAAGAAAAAGCTGCTTTATCTACATGACTCATAGTGCAATATATAGACTATGTAGAAGGCAAATGTGTCAATATCTATCATGTAACTGTCAAGATTCCACCAATCACTGTGTCCTACATACGCTGTGAATGACAGCTCTGCCGCCCTATGAGATTTAAGGCCTGCTGAGCAG
This sequence comes from Oophaga sylvatica, assembly GCA_033576555.1. NCBI lineage: Eukaryota > Metazoa > Chordata > Amphibia > Anura > Dendrobatidae > Oophaga > Oophaga sylvatica. The sequence continues at coordinate 113,332,135 of JARQOD010000003.1, forward strand.
TCAGGATTGTGAGTGAAAGCTTTACTGCCCAATCTAATGCAGAGATGTGAGTATTGTGAATGACAGCTCAGTCATCCTATCTGGCTGGATCTGTGGGATCTCCTCCGGGTGTCATCTATTCTGGGTGATTACAGGACTATTTAGCACTCTGATATTTGTCAGACCATTGCCATTTGTAGCTTTGCTCAAGTGGTGTGTGCGTTTGCACTGTGCTCGGAGTTGTATTCTGATCCCTATTGCTGACCTTGGATTTACCTTTTAATTTCCATTTGACTTACCCCTTCGTCTAGATCCGCTATCTTCATGATACTCTGACATTGGACTGTGACCCCGACTACGCTTTTGTCTTTTCCCTTTGTCTATTACGTGTCCCTCTTGGGACCGAACCCAGACCTCTTGGCTATCCTGCCTCACGGCGAGCCAGTGCATAGCATCACAGAAACCCAATTACAAAACTTATGTTTAGTCCAAAACCACATGCATTTGAAAAAAAAATATTGTCAACAATGGTGGACAACTCTTAAGCTATGTTTTCTATTGTAATGGACACTAGTGTCCCATGTGCTCCACAGGCAGCATCCACCTTTTATAATAATTTTTCTTATTTCTTTTAGAGCTTCCAAAATTAAAAAAATGTATATATCTGCAAAAACTCTAGGCAACACATTTTTACATTCATAATCCTCATGTCTGATTGCATCCATTTCCAGATTTAAGTTTCTACTCTCCATCTTACTGGTAACCAAATGAGCTAAAAAATTCTGACCCTATGTTGATACCAAGAATGGGAAAAATCCCGATCTTCATCAGATTACAGCTTGTGTTTCGTGCTGCAGAGCTGACCTCACCGATCAACCCCTGGGCTGGAACTGACAAGCGGTAGCTGATCACAACACGCTGCGACACGCATGTGTCTTATTGTAAAAGGCGTGCATGCGTCCGGTTATCTAAGCATGACAACGGCTTTGATGGGTTTTATTACAGTCACAATATGTGCAAGGCGTGCATTCCTCAGACTTGGACGTGATCCAGTCATGACTCATGATAGTCGTACTTAACACTTAATGCGTCGGCTAATTTGCCATGTTATTAGCTTTACCCATTGTTATTGAACGCGATAGTGGGCGTACCCGTAGGTGTAATGATATAAACGGATTCATTGCTGGAAGGGTGTTAGGTTTATATAAGTCGGACATAACTTGGCTCTGTTACCAGTGAACAATCTCCGGGCTGTGGAAGGTGTAATTATGTGTAGAGCTATGAAAAATGCCACGTAGCAGAAAAACTTACTGTCTGGAGCCATCAAATCTGGTCCCTGCAGCTGTAATATTCGGAGACGCAGTTAAAATTCTTGTTACAGCAGATTAACTTTTAACAACTTGTAGCCTTTCTGATCTACATGAACCCAGTTGATGGTGCACACTGCACACCAAAGTCCTACGCATCGTTATAGCCTGGTAAGGAGCGGAGTTGTGTGATATCTGCGACAATTCACATCCTTAAAGAGAATCTGTCAGTAGGATCACCCTCCTAATTGTATATATACCTTGATATTTGCTATCCCATGCCTTGTTCCTGAGAAATCTACATTTTTCTTAATAGGTAAACTTTCCCAAGTATAATGGAGAACGGATAATGATCAACCTCTTGTAAAGAGGCAGACCACACATTTCCAGTTCAGACTTTTAGGATGTGTCCTTTCTTGGGAAACCCCACTCCTTTGCTCATACTGTAAAGCAGCACTGGAGATGGAGGCTTATAATAATCATTGCAGCATCCCAGCAGAACAAATAATACACAGCTGTCCATAGATTTTATGAATGGATTATCAATGTGAAAGTTGGAAAAAGAAGCAGAAGAAACACTGTGGTCCTGCAGTAGCTGAATAGTGAAGGCTGCAGCCAATCAGGGGCTGCAGCGGTCACAGGACAAGTTTATACCAGATGACTTGCTAGGGGGGACACAGCTCTGAGATCGGAGGTACAACACTGATCTAGAGCTTATTTCTATTTATGCTGCACTCTGGGGCCATTAATAAAGTGTTGTCCTGCCTTAAATACAGCAGTATTGCAGTTCCTTGCACAATGAGCTGCCAGTGGGGTGGCCATGCAGAAAAAGAGTAAAAAAGGACCTTAATTCTTTTCTTTTTGTATCACTGGGTTCCCAAAAGTCAAACCCTCACCAGTCCTCCTAATACTATGGCATTCCAGCATGCCAGTAATATGCAATGCCAATCTATGGAGAGAATCTCCTTTACGTCGCACTTGCTTCGATGGACCAGATACATCCATATATAACAACAGTAACCCAGATTTTTGCTTACCTGACTGAGCATTTCTCCAATTTTCTCTACAAACATATTGTCATGTCTGTTCTTAATGGATCCACTCCTTACATATTTGCCATTCTAGAATTGAAACAAGACGTCAAAAAATCATTAATAACAAATGTACTAGGATTTTACAACCAATCAGGACATAGAAGGTAAATACAGAAATGATTACCTTCTACCTGCCTATAGTTAAATATAGCTATTATTTTACAAGGCACTCAGATGTTTTAGGTACTGGCAATGTTCATTTCTTTTAGTGTAAGGACATCTAGTGGTCAAAAAGGGAATTGCATAAAATACATTGTAGTTTCATACAGTAAAGCTCAACACTGGCTTGTTGTAACAGGAGAAATTTGCATTTTATCATCTCCATCACAAATACCAAAAATAATGTGTGCGTGCCTTATGTCTGGTTACGCAGATCATCCTTCTTAACCCTTCTTATAGGTGATATGTTAGGCAGTATTCAGACATTACAGTTATGGCTATTTTTTTATGCTGTTTACTAAGCAGAAATGCCCACAGAAAAATAACCAATTGCTTCCATCTTCAGACAGCATAATAACCTCATTGCATGCTTTTGGCAATTAATACCAATTTATTTGTGCTTTGCCAGAACTGTACTTACAGGATACCAGAACTATGTCTAAATGTCTAAAAGACATTTGAGCCATTTCACAGACATTATGCATCTAGGTGAGGTTCTCTAGTTTAGGAATTGATGTGACTTCTGGTCTAATCTACAGTCATGGACAAAAGTTTTGAGAATGACACAAATATTAATTTTTACAAAGTCTACTGCTTCACTTTTTCTAATGGCAATTTGCATATACTCCAGAATGTTATAAAGAGTGATCAGCTTAACAGCAATTACTTGCAAAGTCAATATTTGGCTAGAAAATGAACTTTATCCCCCAAAACACATTTCAACATCATTGCAGCCCTGCCTTAAAAGGACCAGCTAACCTCTTTTCAGTGATTGCTCCATTAACACAGGTGTTGGTGTTGATGAGGACATGGCTGGAGATCAATCTGTCATGATTAAGTAAGAATGACACCACTGGACACTTTAAAAGGAGGCTAGTGCTTGGCATCATTGTTTCTCTTCTGTTAACCATGGTTATCTCTAAAGAAACACGTGCAGTCATCATTGCAATGCACAAAAATGGCCTAACAGGGAAGAGTATCGCAGCTAGAAAGATTGCACCTCAGTCAACAATCTATCGCATCATCAAGAACTTCAAGGAGAGAGGTTCCATTGTTGCCAAAAAGGCTCCAGGGCGCCCAAGAAAGACCAGCAAGCGCTAGGACCGTCTCTTAAAAGTGTTTCAGCTGCGGGATTGGGCTACCAGCAGTGCAGAGCTTGCTCAGGAATGGCAGCAGGCAGGTGTGAGTGCATCTGCACGCACTGTGAGGCGGAGACTCTTGGAGCAAGGCCTGGTCTCAAGGAGGGCAGCAAAGAAGCCACTTCTCTCCAGAAAAAACATCATGGACAGACTGATATTCTGCAAAAGGTACAGGCAGTGGACTACTGAGGACTGGGGTAAAGTTATTTTCTCTGATGAATCCCCTTTTCGATTGTTTGGGACATCAGGAAAACGCCTCATTCGGAGAAGACAAGGTGAGCGCTACCACCAGTCTTGTCTCATGCCAACTGTTAAGCATCCTGAAACCATTCATGTGTGGGGTTGCTTCTCAGCCAAGGGAATCGGCTCTCTCACAGTCTTGCCTAAAAACACAGCAATGAAGAAAGAATGGTACCAGAATGTCCTCCAAGAGCAACTTTCCCAACCCTCCAAGAGCAGTTTGGCGATCAACAATGCCTTTTCCAGCATGATGGAGCACCTTGCCATAAAGCAAAGGTGATAACTAAATGGCTCAGGGAACAAAACAGAGATTTTGGGTCCATGGCCTGGAAACTCCCCAGATCTTAATCCTATTGAGAACTTGTGGTCAATCATCAAGAGACGGGTGGACAAACAAAAACCTAAAAATTCTGACAAAATGAAAGCATTGATTGTGCAAGTATGGACTGCTATCAGTCAGGATTTGGTCCAGAAGTTTATTGAGAGCATGCCAGTGAGAATTGCAGAGGTCCTGAAGCAGAAGGGTCAACACTGCAAATATTGACTTGCTGCATTAACTCATTCTAACTGTCAATATAAGCTTTTGTTACTCATATGTTTGCAATTATATTTCTGTCTGTGATAAAAACATCTGTCAAACACACATAAAAACCAGAGGGCAGCAGATCATGTGAAAATATAATATTTGTGTCATTCTCAAAACTTTTGGCCATGACTGTACAAACACAGGGAATATATAAAAGGCAAGTAATGACTATTCCTGATGCCATGTGCCACTTTGGCTCTGCATGGTTTGGTTTCCCTACAATGGAAGATAAAGGGTTAATGTTGCGTAATGCAAATTTCACATCACACTATGAATAAATACTTAAAGAGAATCTGTGAGCAGCATAAAGTAGGAGCAGAAAACATAATGTCAGTGCAGTGTCATTTACTGGGCTTCTTGCTATTGTTTTGATAAAATACTGGTATATCTGCTGCAGCTCTGCTAGAATTCTTAGTGATGATCTCTTGTTATGTAGTCCTTGATATTAATGATCTCTGGCTATCCCCGCAGCCCACCAATAAATGGCAGCTTCCTTATGTCAATGCACAGTGTAGGCAGAAAGCAGTTAATTGGTAGTAGAGGTAGGACTATAAGAGCTCTTCAGTGTGAAGACTAGCATAGCTGCAGCAGAAAGTGAATCACAAACTACAGCAAGTAGCCCAGTAAGTGATCAAGAGAGGGAATCATGGTTTCTGCCCCTATTTTATGCTGCCCTCAGATTAGGAAAGAAAAACCTGGTGACAGATTGTCTTTAAAGCCAGAACGAGTCCCTGAGTCCATGAGAGATGATAACAGATGACTATACAGCTATACAGAACAGGCACCCGTCCTCCTTAATTACATCATATTTGCTGCACCTTATGTATCCTTTATAGGTCCATTATCAAGTCAGACTAGACATATAGGGGGTAGTCAGTCATTTAAGACCATTCCTCCTTTGAAATACTATATGCTTGCCTCTGCTTATGGGTAAACCATTCATATTGGAGAATCGCTCATGATCAATGATTTCTAAAAAAAAATATGTATTTCACCCATTACTATCCACCAGTCATTACTGGAGGCTTACCTGTGCCCAGGTCGGATTTTGCCCTGTTCGCTTAGAGGCAGATCTTAAAAGTCCAACGCCATCCTGGTGATAAAAAAGTAAACCATGTTTCCCAATGTATAATTCATCTCATTTACTTAAAGAGGCTATCCGGTCATATGATATTAATTATTTATCTTCAAGATGGGTCCTCAATCTTAGATTGGTAAGAGTATTGGGTGTTGCAACCTCATCATATGACTGAAAAACCCATTAATGGTAACTATTCGAGTGTAGTAATAGTAACCAGCAGAACTGTGAATGCAGCTCTGGGCTACAGATGTATTTTAAAAAAAAGTACTTACAGGGGTTGTCCATGATGATTTTTTTTTTTTGTTTTATGGTTTTTTTTTGTACTATGGGCCTAAAAACTAACAGGCAGGCAGTTGCTAACAGAGAAAGGCAACTACCTGCCTCTTTACTCTACGGCAGGAAATTCAGCTGCTTCACGTCAACAGAGCAGTTCTTCTTGTTCTTCTGGGCTGCTGTCGACAGGGCGTGTGACTGCTGACATCACCCTGGATGACATCTGGCTTCCCACAGTTTGACAGCGGGGAGCCGGCTGCCTATCAGCATCACGTTAGCAGTCTCACCCAGTCAACAAAGCAGAGTTGAAGAGAAGTCGCTGATCTGTCAACGTGATATCAGTGGAAGTCGCATAATTGCTGGCAGGAACTAACAGAGCAGTATACAAGGCTTTCTCATTTTCCACAGTATTAAACATGACTTGGATTTCAGAAAGGGGTAGATATTTAGAGAAGAACCATATCTACATAGTAATCATATGTGTTGAATCAAATAGCTAATCATTGATTAGAAGTTGGAAAGCTATGCTGCAGCTTCCCATAAAAGCAGGATGAGCAGCTCTGAAGCACACACTGCACCAAAAAGTAAGAGAACACGATCATATGTAAATGGTATTATTTGGAGGCACAGTGCACAAGCCAGCTACTTGCTGATGCCAGGTCACACTCACCATTTCCCAGGACTGATGAGGCGTTCGTGCTATGGGGGATCGCCCAACTCCATCCTAATGCAAGAAAAAGTGACATTTGTTATACGTGTGGTCTATGATTTGTGAAGTGGGATAATACCAATATGTTAGACACTCACTGTTTCCCATGATGAATACTGAGGCCTCTGTAGTGTGCTTGAGAGGGTTCGTCCGACTGGGACCTTTTCCTGCAATTAGTGGTCATAATATTGAAGCAGATGTGTGGTTGTCCAAAGTGGTCAGCAATACAAGGTATTTCTATGGGTAATGCTCATTTACTTACATGTTTGGTGGCTTTAATCAGTACTAAGGTAAAGCCACCTCAAGCCTCATCTAAGATTATTAGATAGACACGTGTGCACAGCGATTAACTAAATGAGTAGGTGCCAAGATAGGTTCCAACACCATAATAATAGTAGTAAAAATCTGGCACTCAACTTTGAATTTATATTTTTATTGCATCCAAAGTGACAGAGGAACAGCAAGCAGCAAAACGTTTCGGTCCACAAACGGACCTTCGTCAGTTGCGTTTTGTGCAAGTTGAATCGGTCTTAGAGCCAAGTGGAACAATCAGAAATAGTGACCGCTTAGGTTGTGTGACATATTGTATACTGCTTATATGTGGGGACAGATAGTGCCCGATGGAGTAAACAGGTAACAACCACTGAGATAGCGTGGGGTATTTCAGTAACACAGATTAGCAGCCGTGTGGGATGAGCTGCCGACGCGGTATCCACAGCTAGTCTCCTTTTAATTTGGTCAAAATCAATTATACATATTTCAATATAAGGTATAGGAAGAAAGCATATTTGGCGCAGTCGTAATTCCAGTGAACGGTGAACCAGAGAAAACAAATATCGACATACCGTTTTGTGCAAGTTGAATCGGTCTTAGAGCCAAGTGGAACAATCAGAAATAGTGACCTATATACAATTGGTGATTGAATAAAGCGTTGCAGTAAAAAAGCTGAATGAGAACATGCTTGGGTGATTTATATATATATCTTAAGACCTACCGCTTAGGTTGTGTGACATATTGTATACTGCTTATATGTGGGGACAGATAGTGCCCGATGGAGTAAACAGGTAACAACCTAAGAGGGGTGAATAGTTCAGAGGCGTATTCAGTGTAAGGACTGTCTAGATTGTGAGAGAGTATATCATAACATACCACTGAGATAGCGTGGGGTATTTCAGTAACACAGATTAGCAGCCTATGGTGAAAAGGTTTCGTTAAGGATCAAAATACTCACATGATAAAGTGAGAGATATGGAGCGATCATGTGTCTTACCGTGTGGGATGAGCTGCCGACGCGGTATCCACCGCTAGTCTCAGGCAGTCTGTCTCATAGCCGGTTTATGTGCAGGACGCTCGTGGAGTGTGAGCATGTGACAGGAAATGCTCAGTACGCTGTAAAGAGCGTGCACATCGCATCATAACCGGAAGTGACATGATCTAGAGGGATTGTGCGTTCCACTGTGAAAGTGGCTTGCGTTCCAAATCATACGGAGGCCAACATGGGACATATAATATTATAGGAGCGCTAATAAGTGGTGAAATGGTGTATCAGAATTACCAGGAGGTGATACAGTGGCAGTGATATACCCATATAGCGGTGAATAGTGAGGATCCAATCAGAGAGAGGTGTAATATTCAGTAAAGGTGACTCTGAAAGAACAAAGACATAAGAATTAATTATATAGACATGGTAGTGTATGACATTATACAATCATATGAAGGACAATAGGTCATTTTCACGATTTAGGCCCTTAGGGGCCAGTGTTTCCAATGTGTGTATCCAGAAAGATTCACGCTTTTTAAGGCACATTATCCGGTCACCCCCTCGTCGGAGGGGGGAACGGAATCGATCACCTGATATTTCAACTGGGAGATGGAGTGTCCCATCTGATGAAAATGACTGGGTAAAGGAAGGAGGAGGTTCCGGCATCGAATGGTGGACTTGTGTTTTGAGATTCGATCTCTAACAGATTGTGTCGTTTCACCGACGTACAACAATCCACAAGGGCATTTTATCAGATAAACGACAAATGAAGAATCGCATGTGTAATAATCCTTGATAAAAAATGTTTTGCCTGTCCGTGGATGTTGGAATCTACCTCCTTTCATTACATTATTGCATTGAGCACAATGCAAACACGGATAAGTGCCTGTTTGTGGTTTAGATAGAAATAACTGTTTAGGACGTTTGGTGGAGCCAATGTCAGCACGGACGAGTAAATCCCTGAAGTTAGGTGGTCTCTTAAAACATGGCAAGAAGGGCCTGCGAAATTCCGCTATGTCAGGATGTGCCGAAGACAGCATTGACCAGTGTCTTCTAATAGTTCTGTGAAGAAGGAAGGCAAAGGGGTGAAATGAATGTACAAAAGGGATCCGTTGTCCAGTCTCAGTCTGTCTGTCACCATACCTGCGAGGTGGATTTTTTGCTCTATCTAGTAATGGGGCAGGATAGCCACGGTTGGTAAATTTGTGGGTCATGTCAGTGAGGCGTTGTGCCCGTGTGGTATCGTCAGAGACTATGCGGCGGACCCTCTGGAACTGTGACATAGGAATGCAGCGTTTTACTGCTGGTGGGTGGAAACTTGTAAAGTGTAACAGACTATTCCTGTCCGTGGTCTTAACAAAGAGATCTGTTGTGAGGTTCCCTTCTATGTCCTTCAAAATTCTGGTATCTAGAAAATCAATAGAACAAAGGTCAAACGACATAGTAAGTGTAATGCCCGGCCATGATCGATTCAAGATGGAGTGAAACTCTAACAATGATTCTGGTGTGCCCCGCCACAGGCAGAATATGTCGTCAATGTATCGTTTCCACAATATCACATGTTGGGTGTATAGTGGAAGTGTATAGATGATGGATGACTCAAAATGTGCCATATACGTATTTGCATAGGGGGGCGCTACATTCGATCCCATCGCGGTGCCCCGGCCCTGCAGATAGAAGGTATCTTGGAAAAGGAAAAAATTATTGAATAATATGATGGTTAGAAGATCAATGCACAGGTTGACTTCATCTTCTGACTTCTCAGAGGATGATAAAAGATGGTGAACTGAGTTAATCCCCTCTATGTGGGAAATGGATGTATACAGATCTTTAACATCCATTGTAACCAGTAGTGTGTCTGATGGGATCTTACCCAGTGATTTAATTGCTTTTAAGAAGTCTCCCGTATCTAAGATGAAAGATGGTGATTTTTGAGTAAGGGGTGTCAAAATCTTTTCCAAGAATTTAGCAATAGGGGATAGGATGGAATCCGTAGACGCTACTATAGGTCTACCGGGTGGGTTTTGTAGATTCTTATGAACTTTTGGCAGTGTGTAAAACACTGGAGTAATTGGGTGTGACTTGCGTAAGTATTCACAAGTTTTAGGGTCGAGGATACCCAGATTTGAGTATTTCAAAAGAATCTCCTCTATTTTACGGGATATCTCAGGGGTGGGGTCCCTAGCAAGGGGTTTATATATAGATGTATCTGTTAGTTGTCGAAGAATTTCTTGAATGTATTGGGATTTGTCCATGATGACAAGGGCTCCACCCTTGTCAGCAGGTTTGATAGTAAGTTCAGGATTGTCCTGAAGAGATTTTAGAGCCTGTTTCTCTACATTTGAGAGATTACTGGGGTAGTGAAGTTTACCCCTTTCAATGTCCTTTCGGATATTGTTGAAGGAAGTCTGGACGAAGTCGATAAAGGTTTCTAATGCATGAGATCCTGATGGTGGGCGGAAGGAACTTTTGTTCCTTAAACCTAAACTGGTTATAGACAAAGGGTTAGATCTAATGATAGGTGTGTCCGGTATAGATGAGAAATGAACCTTAAGTCTTAGTAGGCGGAAAAATCGTTGTAGATCCATTTCTAGGCCGAAAGTTCTGCACCCATAGGAGGGGCAGAAAGAGAGGCCTTTCTGGAGGGCTGAATATTCCGCAATACCAAGTGATTTAGATGAAATATTAATTACTAATGATTCAGTACCTGAGATCGTGTGACTCTCATTTGATCTTGGTTGTTCCTTCCGCTTGTGGCCCCGTCTGGTCTTCTTCTGGGAAACCGGCGTCTCTGTAGGAGACTAGCGGTGGATACCGCGTCGGCAGCTCATCCCACACGGCTGCTAATCTGTGTTACTGAAATACCCCACGCTATCTCAGTGGTTGTTACCTGTTTACTCCATCGGGCACTATCTGTCCCCACATATAAGCAGTATACAATATGTCACACAACCTAAGCGGTCACTATTTCTGATTGTTCCACTTGGCTCTAAGACCGATTCAACTTGCACAAAACGCAACTGACGAAGGTCCGTTTGTGGACCGAAACGTTTTGCTGCTTGCTGTTCCTCTGTCACTTTGGATGCAATAAAAATATAAATTCAAAGTTGAGTGCCAGATTTTTACTACTATCATCTAAGATTATTGACTGTCTAATCATCTATCTTCAGGAGCGCAGGTCTCCACTGCTTCCTGCTTGCTAGGGAATGGTGTGCTCCTGAAAACTGACAGTTCGGATTAGTGGCACGGTAGCCACTGGTCAGAACTATGCATCAGAGAAGCAATCCGGTCAGCTTCAGAGCTGCGCTTACAAGCTATATACCAAACAGTTTGCAAATGCGCACTCCTTGCCTAGGAGACCGGCCACCTCTCAAAGACTGCAGAAGTGTCCAGTAACCTTGGCAATGAGCAGTAAACAATAAAATGAAAAAAAATCTATCCGTATAAAGAACATTTTAATCTACTATATAATTGTCTAACTTTTCACTTCCGTCTGTAACGGAAATCCTGCATCGCTGATTAGTCGCGTTCAATCACTTCCGGCGGGGTGCGACCAATCATGGCACAGGATTTCAACCAGGCATGCCACCGCTATTGTCGGGAGATCAGCGGTAGCTGCGGGTCATCTCCACGTACATACTCACCTTCCATCCCTGCATTCCTGTCACGGCGCGTCGGCTTCTATCCTGTGCGGTGTGGTCACGTAGTACCACTCATTAAGGTCATGAATATGGATGTGACTTCACTCCCATAGGCGTGGCGTCCATATTCATGACCTTAATGAGCGGGCCCACGTGACCGCACCACAGAGGAAGAAGCTGACGTGCAGGGATAGAGATGCAGGGACGTGCAGCGACGGTGTCAGGGTAAGTATGATGGGGGAGGGCAGGGAATCCCAGCGAAGGGTGGGAGTGGAGCCATGTATACAGGGTGGGAGCGGAGCCATGTATATAGGATTGGAGGGTGGGAGCGGAGCCATGTATATAGGATTGGAGGGTGGGAGCGGAGCCATGTATATAGGATGGGAGGGTGGGAGCGGAGCCATGTATATAACGATGGGAGGGTGGGAGTGGAGGCATGTATACAGGGTGGGAGCGGAGCCATGTATATAGGATTGGAGGGTGGGAGCAGAGCCATGTATATAACTATGGGAGGGTGGGAGCGGAACCATGTATATAGGATGGGAGGGTGGGAGCGGAGCCTTGTATATAGAATTGGAGGGTGGGAGAGGAGCCATGCATATAGGATGGGAGGGTGGGAGCGGAGCCATGTATACAAGGATGGGAGGGTGGAGCGGAGCCATGTATACAGGGTGGTAGCGGAGCCATGTATATAGGACTGGAGGGTGTGATCGGAGCCATGTATATAGGATGGGAGGGTGGGAGCGGAGCCATGTATATAGGATGGGAGGGTGGGAGCGGAGCCATGTATATAGGATTGGAGGGTGGGAGCGGAGCCATGTATATAGGATGGGAGGGTGGGAGCGGAGCCATGTATACAGGGTGGGAGCGGAGCCATGTATATAGAATTGGAGGGTGGGAGCGGAGCCATGTATATAGGATTGGAGGGTGGGAGCAGAGCCATGTATACAAGGATGGGAGGGTGGGAGCGGAGCCATGTATACAGGGTGGTAGCGGAGCCATGTATATACAGTTGGAGGGTGGGAGCGGAGCCATGTATATAGAATTTGAGTGTGGGAGGTAGCCATGTATACAGGATGAGAGGGTGGGAGTGGAGCCATGTATATAGGATGGGAGGGTGGGAGCGGAGCCATGTATATAGAATTGGAGGGTGGGAGCGGAGCCATGTATATAGGATGGGAGGGTGGGAGCGGAGCCATGTATACAAGGATGGGAGGGTGGGAGCGGAGCCATTTATATAGGATTGGAGGGTGGAGCGGAGCCATGTATACAGGATGGGAGGGTGGGAGCGGAGCCATGTATATAGGATGGGAGGGTGGGAGTGGAGCCATGTATATAGGATGGGAGGGTGGGAGTGGAGCCATGTATATAGGATTGGAGGGTGGGAGTGAAGCCATGTATACAGGATGGGAGGGTGGGAGCGGAGCCATGCATACAAGGATGGGAGGGTGGAGCGGAGTCATGTATATAGGATGGGAGGGTGGGAGCGGAGCCATGTATATAAGGTGGGAGCGGAGCCATTTATATAGGATTGGACAGTGGGAGCGGAGCCATGTATACAGGATGGGAGGGTTGGAGCGGAGCCATGTATATAAGATTGGAGGGTGGGAGTGAAGCCATGTATACAGGATGGGAGGGTGGGAGCGGAGCCATGCATACAAGGATGGGAGGGTGGAGCGGAGTCATGTATACAAGGATAGGAGGGTGGAGTGGAGCCATGTATACAGGATGGGAGGGTGGAGCGGAGCCATGTATACAGGATGGGACAGGGGAGCCATGTATACAAGGATGGGAGGGGGGAGCCATGCATACAAGGATGGGAGGGTGGAGCGGAGCCATGCATACAAGGAGGGGAGGGGGGAGCGGAGCCATGTATACAGGATGAGACAGGGGAGCCATGCATACAATGATGGGAGGTGGGAGCGGAGCCATGCATAAATAAATTGCATACATATTCTAGAATATCCGATGAGTTAGAATTGGGCCACCATCTAGGAAGATATAAAGCTCCTTGTGTTTACAGTTTAAGAAGTTGCCACAACCCATTTAAGTTTTCCCTCAACCATGCTTTTCCTTGCAGCTTTGCTTGTTCAGTGTACACTGAAGCTAAGCTTGTGCTTAAAGAACTGATAGGTGTGAACACAATCTAATAAGTATAAGTGATGATTCCAACATGCGACGCTCCTAGTAAGGTCTCATATATGGCAATAGCACATCCCTGTCCAAAATAGTGGTCACATAGGAGGAGCATGGGGTCTTTACTGCAGGTCTTGGCTCTCATCATGGTCCAAGTGATATGGAAGATACAAAGACATATGGCAGAGAATGGTGCAGGACTGTGTAATTACAGCTGGAACATGAAGTCAAAAATATTGAGCAGAGACCCCAATTCATCAAGACCAGTGATGAGAGGACGTGTTGAAGTCAGATGCTCCTTGTTCATTAAGAGGAGCGTGCCTCTTAATGAATTAGGAGCATCTAATGACTGGAGTGAGATTTCTGGCGTAGAGAATGCCACAGCATTTCACACCCCGGCGGTATCTCCACCTCAGATCCACCCATTTAGGCAAAGCTGGGAGAAACTGGAGAGAAAAAGTCAAAAATAGCAACATTTTTGCGACTTTTAAAAGCGGTTTGCCTCAGAATTTTCCTAAATTGCTTTGATGAATCAGGTCTATAAAGTTTGCAAATTTGGCATAATGTTACCTTTACGCCAAGATCCAGATTTCCATTTCCATTAACCAAGAGAACAGCTGGGGACGCCTGATGGTATAGAAAGAATATAGCATCAATAATAGGACACATTTCCATTTATATTAATGAAGTTCTAGAAAAAAATATTCTGCAACCTTTGGGAATAGTAAATCGGGGGAGTCCTGCTGCTGTTCTGCTACACTGTCACGGTCATATAAATGCAATGACTACAGTTCTATCACCGAAAGCACCGCTAAGCCACTCTGCACAGAAAGGGTTTAAAACACAAATAGTGTGCAAGTTCTAGGAGAATTTTTTTGGAGCAAATTGCATCAAAATTCAGATGCATTTAGCTAGATAAGTTTCCCACATTAATTATATACCTTTGACCAATTAATCCTGAATGTTTGAGAATACCACCATGCATACACCTTCAATGCCTGGTACAAGTAATGTCACTGCACTGTTATTTTATTAAACATGGCTTATAAATCCACATGGCATTGGCATGTGTTAGTGAATATGTTGGCTATATGCCACCTGGTGGTGAGATGAAAATGTAATGCAATGCCACCTAGTGGTCACATTATCACTATACAATATCTTAGCAGAGTAGTCACATGACATGCTTTGTATTTTTTTTTCCAACATTTGGGGTCTGCATTAGAATGGACACTTGCGCAGCACCCCCTGGTGTCATAGTTGTGCAGCTTACCTGAGATAGCACGCTTCCTCCCTCTTCATTATACTGGATCAAGGTTTGATTGCCTTCATCACTTCCAGGGATCTTATGAAGGTTCTTTCCACCAGCGCCACAGAGGAAGCACATAAGCAAACATAATGCCACTATTACAAGAAAAAAAAAGAAAGTACAGTCACTAGAGACGAACAAAGCACAAGAGGAAACACGCAGCATTGGGATCCTCAGTTTTGGGGCAAGTTCACACTAGGCGTTTTTCTGCAGCAAAACCTGATGTCTTGGCAGGAAAGAAGCTGCAGAAAAAAAAGCACGTTTTTATTGCGTTTTTGACGCGTTTTTGCATGCTAGATTTGTCTCTTGTGCATGCTAATAAAGTTTAGTATTGAAAAAAAATCCTATTCCAAAGAATGAGGTTTTGGCACAAAAAAACGCTGCAAAACAGGATACCTGCGTTTTTGGTGTATTTTTTCAGCTTTTTTTTTTTTCACCACCCATTCAAGTCAATGGGTGAAAAACGCTGAAATAAGTGACATGCTCTATGTCCAAAAAAACCATGCAAAGCACAAAATACTAAGGGCAAAAAAAACAATGTGTGTGCCTGAGATTTCTGAAATCTCATAGGCTTTGCTGGTACTGTAAAAAGCAGTTGAAAATTAGCATTAAAAAACACAGCAAACATGCCCAGTGTGAACTTAGCCTAAATCCTAGGGTCTCGAGTTTGTATGTTCTCCACTGCAAGGCCCAGATTCAACAAGACATGCACCTCTTAATGTGTGCCACTGGAATATATTTATGTTGTAATTTATGTGACTTTTTCAGCATAAATTATGATGAATTTGCTGAAATTTTGACGCTGTGAATTTTCGCTGCATCAAAAATGCAGTCTTTGGCCAGATTCACTCATTGAGTATTTGATGAGTTTTTACCTCAGTATTTGTAAGCCAAAACCAGGAGTGGAAAAAATCAGTGGAAAAATATAATAGAAACATGTCACTACTTCTGTATTCATCACCCACTCCCGGTCTTGGCTTACACATACTGAGGTAAAATACTGACTAAATATTCAATGTGTGCACGTAGCTTTATAGAAATCTCATGCCCACTGTGCTTCTTTTTTACTCAGTGTGAACTGACCAGCGGTGGGCTTTCAAGTCTGCTACATGTTAATTTCTCTTGCAGATGCGTTAAGTTTTATGTGCAGATTTTCCCATAGACTTGCATTAGAAGTGGAAAATCTGCAGGTAAAAAAAAAAGCACATGCATGCGACAGAAACGCATCAAAAATGCATGTGATCAGCAGATGACTAACAATAAGGCCGGGGTCACACTTGCGAGTGTGATGTGAGAAACTCACGCGAGTCTCTCGCATCAATACCCGACACTGCTGCCGGTACACGGACAGGAGTGTGCGGCTGCATAGAAATGCATGCAGCCGCACACTCCGGTCCCCAGTGCCAGCGGCAGTGTCGGGTATTGATGCGAGAGACTCGCGCGAGTTTCTCGCATCACACTTGCAAGTGTGACCCCGGCCTAAAGTTGTCAAAGTCAAATACCAATAAGTTTCAAAAACAAAGCAGCATGACGCCAACAATAGACAAAAATAGCAGCATCAAAAATGCAATAAAAACGCAGGTTAAAAAAAAAAAACAATGAAAAAAAAAATCAAGTAACCGAATTTAAATAGTAGGTGCAGAAAATCTGCAACTTCAAAAGCTCAACGTGGTACGTAGCCTTAATAATTTTGTCTGAGCGAGCCCCAATTGATTTCCTATTAAAACGTGTGTTTACATTGTGGAACATGTGGGGTCGATACAAACAGCAGGAAAATGAAATAAGCACATAACTGATGATAGGCTTACATAGGAACAAGAGCACAGCACCAATAATGGCCCCAATAGCCCCAGGGCCCAAGTTATGTGAGGCCGGATCCAACTTCTCACAATTCTCTCCATCTGGACAGCTGCACACCCGTACATTGAGGACTTGTGCACTGTAAGATCCCTGCCGGTCATAAATGTCCAGGGGGATGGTGTAGTTTCCCTTTGGGAGGCTTTTCCGCATTAGGATTTCAACAGATTTGTCTGCAACAAATAAATAATAACAACAAGAAATGAAATAAGAAAACAATATTTGCTCAGAAAACATTGTATCCCTAGAATCATCACCTACAAGTGGCATTAGGCGGGATCACACATGCGAGTAAATCGGCCGACACTCGCATGTGAAATCCCAGCTCTGGCGCCGGCACTCGGGAGTGGAGCGAGAGGCTGCATGTATTTGTATGCAGCCGCGCGCTCCACTCCTAAGTGCCGGCGCCAGAGCTGGGATTTCACATGCGAGTGTCGGCCGATTTACTCGCATGTGTGATCCCGGCCTTATAGTTGTCTTCCTTCTGGAAGAGAGCTATTTTATATATTTGGTGGTAAATCACATAAATCCCATTAAATCCAGCACTGTACACACACAAAGCTCAGGACTGGACATACCAGAGTTCTGATTGACATCCCAGACTTCCTTCACACTTTTGGAATGATCTGCCGGGATTTCAAACTTGAAGGGTCCAGAATATGGATCCAGATCTTTGTCTGTAGCCTCGACAGTAATTGGCATCTTGTTGTCCTTCTCGCATCTCTGTAAGAACGGCATGACCAACTGTGGGGTGTTGTCATTGACGTCAGACAGGTAGAGGAGAACAGTACCCGTTCCAGTTGCTGGAGGGACACCTATGTTAGAAATAAAAAGCAGTTGATAGGGTGTGAATCAAAACCCAAGATGACACTAGCTCATGGACAAGTGTGGCAGACCATGTTTTCTCATCCAATACAACCGAACAGTCCTATTGGAAGTTTGCTAGTCTGTCCTGTAGTGGCTCCACGGTTTACGTATCACACAGCAGAGTACTATTCGATAAAACACATAGCACTCGGCCCAGTGTTATTCTGTGGGACAGATCACATCTGGGATGATTTTCTTACACCGATCTGGCATGGGAGAACAATAGCCGCATGCTGCGATTGGCAGCCAGATTCGGCTCACTCGCACCCAAGTTTATGGGCGCGTGTGAAACATCGGACTGCATGCGAGAGGATCAAAGCACAGTAGCAAGTATAAAGTTAAAGTATCTTAAACTGGATGGATTCTGAATAACGGCAACAAAGCAAAAAGGCAATAATCAGTTTCTGAATACTCGCAGTAACAGGTGATTGATCCAGGCCAATTCTTGCTGCTGTCCTCTGGTCCTGCTCTGCAGCTTGCACATGTGCTCTGTATGTGGCAGGCCCTGGTGCCAGATTCCTTCTTTGCTATTCAGTCTTTCTGTAACTGGTCACTCTGCCTGGCAGCCATCTCCTAAGAGCAGTCACAGTCTGTCTCCAGCTCTCTGACCCTGCTGAGATGACCTGTGGTCTACCCCCAGTTGCTGCGATTCCTCCAGATTTCTCCTTCTTTGCTGCCCAGGACACAGACTATGACCTGTGCACCTAAGGGTATGTGTACACGTTGCGGATTCTGTTGCAGTTCCACAGCGGATTTTGCCCTGCGGATCCGCAGCAGAACTGCAAGTGATGTACAGTACCATTCTAGTCAATGGAAATCAAAAACCGCAGTGCACATGCTGCAAATTTAAAACTGTAGCATGTCACTTCTTTTGTGCAGATCCGCAGCGTTTTGAGACCTGCTCCATTATAGGAATCCGCAGGTCTCAAAACGCAGGGGAAATCCGCACAAAAACTGCAGTAAATCTGTGTAGCCCTGGTATTTAAGGCACACAGGATCTGGAGAATGCACAGTAAGGTAACAGTTAAAGCTTGACACTCACTTACACTTCAGACACACCCACAGGGGTGTATAGGGGAGTGACGTGTAGCACAGGAGAGAGTCAGTCTAGCTTCCTGTCATCGTACAGAGCAGTCAGGGCTAGTTCTTCTCAGACAGTGAGGATTCCTGTCAGAGCTCTGGGTGAGCAGAAGATTAGTTCCTGTCAATTCAACGAAGTGGAGTCTAGTAACGGATGACTAGTTATCATCCCGAGTCTAGTCAGAGTTACCTTTTACTCAGTCTGAACTTTGAGGAAACTGAGAGTTACTCAGTGAGACCAAGGAAGAAAACTGACTTTCTATCTTCATTCTTCAGTGCTACATTGAAAGCAGAAGCAGGGCGAAGGGCATAGTGGGAAGGATTCAGAAGTGCCTTAAGGATCGGATTATCCTGCACATTGTCACCGGTCACTGGGGACCGAAGCGTCACTATAGCTCCAGGCATAGTGATAGAAAAGCCAGAGTCTTACTGGACCTTAGGTTGCAGAAAGCCGCCCTTAGAGTGCCAGTACGTAACCGAGTCAGGAGAACAAGACTTCTGAGTCCGGCGCGCGGCAAAAGAAAGTACTTAGTTCACCACTTATAAGGCTCTATCACAACACCGGCCGGGCAGTACAGCTAGTGGGAAAAGCTGAAAACTATAGAGTTAACTTAGCTACAGGCAAGCTTGGACTCACTCATCATTTGGAAAGAGAAGGAGGCCTGTAACCTGCTCAACTGTTACCGCTACGTGCATTCATCCACCCGAACAGCCTCCCTGGGACCTGCCTGAACAACTTGAAGTAAAAGGTATGGAAAGAAGCTTCTATGTGTGAGACTGAGTTATTTGATTGCATCCCTGCACAACCCCACCATAACTATCGACCTGAGGGAAGAGTCCCACCTGTAGGGGACCCGACAACTAGCTGCCACACCATCCCCTCAGAGATCTACAGCAGCGCTGGTCTTAGTGATCAGAGAACTACAGGTGGCGTCACGAACTGTATATATACCTATCCCCTGTAAATATTCCCCCCAACATATGCCTGACCGCCAGGGCCACAGACCGAGCCAGCGCTACCTGTGACAACCCCATAGACTTCCATGGGCTCGGCTCTGAGTACCCCATTGCTCTGGTAAACCACAATTGTGGTGCGGGTCGAGACAACTTGGCGTCACGAACAGGATCCGAAACTTGCAGAATTGCGAGCCCTGTGTGCCTGTGGAGTGTTTTGGTGAAAAAGACTGTTGCTATTATTTGGCGCCAAATACCGCCATATTTGCTGCCATATTCGCGCCCTGAGGCGCTGGAGAAGAAGGTGGGCGTACCTGAAGGAGCGCGCAAAGTCTTGGACACGCCCCCGGCTCTGACTCAGCGGCAGGTCCTGCGACAGGAAGTGGATGACGCTCTGACATCAGAGCGCCTGCGACGAAGGTCCTGTTCCTACTGCTGTGCCTGGGAAATAGCAGCTTCTGAAACCGGTAGGCTCCGTTTAACCAAGGGGGCGCTAATATGTTGCAACAACCGGCCGACAGTGCGGCCCCAGCCGGAGGACCCGACTCCGCACCGCGTGGCGTTGTAGCGCCAGATGGGGGCGCAGGCCCAGCACTCAGTCCGGTGGTCCCGCTCATGCCACTAACGCTTCCATATATGCCTGGGGCGAAATGGCTTCCCCAGTACAGCGGCGAGCCAGGCACTTTAGCAGGATTCAAACGGAAGATATGCAGTGTCCTGGAAATGTACTCTATGTCTGAGAGGCAAAAAGCTGCAGTATTAATAGGGCAGCTAACTGGCGCTGCTGAGAGAGAAGTGGAGACTTGGGCTACCACGGACCAGGAGTTGGTGCCTGCAATCCTCTTAAAGTTACAGGCCATTTTTGAAGATCGCACCGAAACAGATCTCCGGATGGCATTCTATAACTGTTCACAGCAACCAAGTGACAGCATAAGGGACTATGCCTGCCGACTACAAGGGGCCCTGAGAGCCCTCAAGCAGGTTAATACCATAAGTGTCATTGATGAAAATAAGATGCTGAAAGAACAATTTGTGCAGGGACTGAGGTCCCAAGCGGAACGCAGAACTGTGAATTGGTGGTCTTTAGATCACCCTGATGCTACCTTTGATGCCCTAAAGGACATGGCAATAAAAGGGCTGCGGCCCCTGGGCAAACCTGAGGTGGCAACCCAACATCGTCAGGGTGAAGTCACTCTGGAGCCGGCGGCAACCCCCTTTTCCTCGCTAGTAGCCGAAACCAAAACGCAGGTGACACCCCCTAGTGAATTGGACTGTCTGCGCTCAGAGGTGCGCCAGCTGACTAAAAATCTGGCTGCTGTGATGAGTGCCCTGCAGCTGCGGAAAGAGGAAGAAGGGAAGATCTTATTAGCTGATTGCCCAGAAGACGTCCCGTGGATGAACCGGAGAAGAAGGAAGACGTCGCCCCCCGGAGGAGGACAACGCCACCCCCAGGAGCGACCTCTGATCAACACCCTCCTCGTCGGGAGATCACCTGTTACCGATGCAACCGGAAAGGTCATATGTCTCCACAGTGTCCTTTAAACGGGCAGAACCTGGGTCCGAGGGCCAACACCCAGGAGGAGACCTGTCAGGCCCCCTAGACTGGAACCGCAGGTATGTGGGTGGACGACCCTACCTGTCTATCATTCTAGATGGTATTGCTGTTCCGGCATTGTTAGACACTGGGTCTCAGGTGACCCTAATACCTGATGCCCTATATACTAAGTTCTGGACAATGGACAGTCTTAAACCCCCGAGCCCTGACTTTACCGTGTATGCTTCTAATGGTCTTCCTGTAGAAGTACTCGGGACAAAATGTGTAGATGTGAAAGTGGGCAGAGAGGAGTTGAAAGACCAGGGGCTTCTGGTAGTAAAGACTGTAAATGAGGAGAACGGTTTAAATATAATTTTGGGTACTAACATTATCAGTAATTGTTTGGGAGAAGTTGTGTTCTTACTCCAACAGCTCGCTGAGATTGCCCGACCAAGGCAGAAAGGAGTAATCCAAAGAGAGATCCGGGCCCTGGTGTGTCAGCAGCAAGCGAAGCTTACAGACGGCGAAATTGGTAATGTACGAGTCACTGACTCGAATCCCATTGTGATACCCCAATGAGTGAAATGATAATCTGGTGCAGGGCAGCCATAGGTCTGAGAGGACAGAATTACCAAGCTGTAGTAGAACCCCACCATTCAGAACATAGACCTACACTTATGACTGCTAGGGGAGTAGTGGAAGTGGTGAATGGAAGAGTACCGGTACGGCTTCTCAACTGGGGAGATGATGAGGTAAACTTACCCCGTTATGCAACCATTGCTAAACTACATGCTGTTGACAATAATTCTATTCTCCCGGCTGAGTCCTTAGACTCCCGCCAAATAGCGGAGGACAATGACCCGGCAACCCAGGTGGCGGAATGGTGTCAGCAACTCCATGTTGGGACGGACACCACTCCCGCTCACCAGAAGCAAGGGGTATTACGGGTGGTGCAAGAGTACGCCCAAGTATTTAGCAAGAATCCACTTGATTTTGGGATAATTAAGGGAGTACAACATCATATCCCTACAGGCAGTCATCCTCCCATCAAAGAGCGGTATAGGCCTATACCCCCAGCCCATTATCAGAAGGCTAAGGAAATGTTGCGAGATATGAAAGAAGCCGGAGTAATCAGGGATAGTTGTAGTCCCTGGGCAGCACCTCTAGTCCTGGTTAGAAAGAAAGATGGTAGCTTGAGAATGTGTGTGGATTACAGGCAGGTGAACCGCATAAACACACAAGGATGCATACCCGTTACCACGTATAGAGGAGTCATTAGCTGCTCTGAAAACGGCTAACTACTTTTCTACCCTTGATCTGACTAGTGGATACTGGCAAGTGGCTGTGGCTGAGGAGGATCGTGAGAAAACGGCTTTCACCACCCCAATGGGGCTCTGTGAGTTCGACAGAATGCCGTTTGGGCTCAGCAGTGCCCCAGGAACATTTCAGAGAGTGATGGAGAACTGCCTGGGACATCTCAATTTTGAAACCGTGCTGCTATACTTAGACGACGTCATCGTGTACTCCAAGACATATGAGGACCATCTGAAGCACCTGGCAGAAGTATTTGAGTCCCTGTCCAGGTACGGGATGAAGTTGAAACCCTCAAAATGCCATCTACTCAAACAGAAGGTACAATATTTGGGGCACATCGTCAGTTCGGAAGGAGTAGCGCCGGACCAGAGAAAGTCACTGCCATCCAGAAGTGGCCGGAGCCGAAGAACCTCAAGGAAGTGCGACAGTTCCTGGGACTAACGGGTTACTACAGAAGGTTCGTGAAAGATTACACGAAGAAGGCAGCGCCTCTACAGGACCTCCTAGTAGGCCAATCCCTAAAGAGCAGAAATCCTCCCTTCAATTGGGGTAAGGAACAGGCTGAAGCATTCCAAAAGATGAAAGAGATCCTTACAGGCGATGAGATCTTGACGTATCCTGATTACAGCCAACCGTTCCTGCTGTACACCGATGCTAGTAATGAAGGTTTAGGAGCAGTTCTCAGTCAGAAGCAGAATGGCCAAGAAAAAGTCATGCTTATGCCAGCAGAAAACTCAGGCCAACTGAGAGGAATCCGGAAAATTATAGCAGCTTCAAGCTGGAGTTTCTGGCGCTGGTCTGGGCCATTACTGAAAGATTTAAGCACTACCTGGCCTCCAACAAGTTCACGGCGTACACAGACAACAACCCGCTAACGCACCTGGAAACGGCCAAGTTGGGCGCCATGGAGCAGCGTTGGATGGCTCGGTTGTCTAATTACCAGTTTACTATCAAGTACCGGGCAGGCCGAAAGAATGCTAATGCTGACGCATTGTCCCGAATGCCGCATGACTCTGACACGGAGGAAGAATCGGACGACCTGGAAGAAATTGAGCTACCTGCGTTCCATCGAAATGGGGTAGTCCACGAGCATCGAGTCTACAGAAAGCAGTATGGTGCAACGTTAAATCCTTTACCCATCACAGCTGGAAAGAGACTCAGGACAGCGATCCAGTGGTCAGCCGTATCAAGGAGTTGTTAAGACAGGAAGGTTCCTCCTTGGAAAAAGATGCACCTATGTCAGCAAAGCTCCTGTGGAACGAGAGAAGCAGGTTATTCCTATACCGTGAGAAGTTGTGAAGGAGATACGTCAATCCCAGGACCCACGAGATGGTCTGGCAAATAGTGGTCCCCAAGGCAGACGTCCAAATGGTGTTGGAAGCATACCATGATCAAGCAGGACACTTTGGCTGGAGAAAGCTGGAGACCCTGTTGAGGTGCCGGTTCTACTGGGTAGGGATGCGCAGCTCCATTGAGAGGTGGTGTCGGAACTGTGGACCCTGTGGTCTCAGAAGAAAGGACTACGGTAGTCAGAGGGCACCCCTGCAGCCTATCCGGACGACTCGTCCCTTGGAGATTGTGGCCCTGGACCACGTCAAACTGTCGCCAAGTAGATCTGGATACTCATACGCCTTGACCATGGTGGACCATTACTCTAGATTTCTGGTGGTTGTACCAGTTAAGGATCAGACAGCAGTGACGGCAGCAAAAACCTTTCAAGCAAGCTTCTGCAGACCGCATGGGTATCCGGAGCAAGTATTAACCGATCAAGGACCTGCTTTCGAAGCTGATCTATTCAAGGAATTCTGTCACATGTATGGCTGTAAGAAAATTAGAACAACACCATACCATCCTCAAACCAACGGTCTTTGCGAGAAAATGAACCACATTGTCCTTGATTTGTTGAAATCCATACCGTTGGAAGACAGAAATCGATGGCCGGACTTACTACCTGATTTGGTTGACTTGTATAACCATATACCTGTAAGTTCCACTAACTGCACTCCAGCCTATCTTATGAGAGCAAGGCCCGGAAGACTACCAATGGATTTAGAACTTGGAGTGGTAGAACCAGAGGCAGATGACGCTATTGAAAACTGGGACATCAATCGGCAAGAGCAATACAGAAGAGTGCAAGTCTGTGTAGAAGAAAGTCTCAACAAGGTACGGGAAAAACAGGAAGATATTTACAACAGGAATGCTCCTGCCAAGCCTTTGATGCCTGGAGAAGTGGTATTGAAAAGGAAAAGGAAAATGCACAAATTGGATAACCAGTGGGAGCAAGAACCCTACGTCGTACAAGATTCCAAATATGACAATAGAAAAGTTTGATCATCAGTAAGGACGGAGGAAGAACAATATCCACTGTGTCCAGAGACCATTTGAAATTGTGTCCAGAACCCTTAAAGTTTCGTGAAGAGAACTCTGTCATCAATCAAGAAGAAAGAAAAGAAGAGGTCATACACACGGATCTGGGAGATTTCCCTGCAGATTGGCCGAGACTGGGAGATGCTGTAATAATTCCGGTGTTGCAATTTTATCAGCCACAAGAGGAAGTTCTACCTCCAGTTGTGCCCATGGTGCCAGTTGAGCCAGTTCAGGAGTTACCTACTCCAGCAGCACCCCAACCTGCGGAACCTCAAGAGGAAGAATCATCGGAAGCAGCGCCCCATGCTATGGGAACCCCTGGTGAAGCTGACTCACACCGCCCAGCCATCAGTACGCTTGCCAGATCCATAGAAAGATTGAGGCAGTTCTATAGTTTGCCGTTACGTAGAACAGTTGGGTTAGAGATTAATATACCTGAAGCTACTCCACGTAGATCAGAACGTACAACGAAAGGGAAGATACCTATTCGTTATCAAAAGTAGTCTAGCAAACTAGTTTACTAAGTATGGATAATTGTATAAAGTATTGTTATGATATGTAAATTACTTGAAAATGTTTCATGATGGACTCTGAGGCTGAGGACTGAGCCAGCCCAAGAACTGATCTTGTAAATAGTTGCACTAAGGTGCATTATATTGGTTTTACATGAAACCACCTCAACTACCTCTGAATATAAAACCCGTGTGGTGTGGCACTGAGCGAGGTCTGCATTCAGATGTCCTGCAGCCCACCCAGGACCCACGTTGAAGGTTTGGTGCGGGTCCTTCACAAGAATATCGTCATCTATTTATATGAAAATGTCTATTTAGTATTTTGTATTTTTCTATGCCTATTGTTATAATGCAACGTTCAAGAAATCCGTACCTCCCTGATGGGAAGAGTTTAAAATGTTACTTGTTTAAATGGAAAACAAAATGTCTTTCTTCTTATATTTCACAGCCCGGGAGTGCTGTATTTTACCAAGGGGGAATGTGTAGCCCTGGTATTTAAGGCACACAGGATCTGGAGAATGCACAGTAAGGTAACAGTTAAAGCATGACACTCACTTACACTTCAGACACACCCACAGGGGTGTATAGGGGAGTGACGTGTAGCACAGGAGAGAGTCAGTCTAGCTTCCTGTCATCGTACAGAGCAGTCAGGGCTAGTTCTTCTCAGACAGTGAGGATTCCTGTCAGAGCTCTGGGTGAGCAGAAGATTAGTTCCTGTCAATTCAACGAAGTGGAGTCTAGTAACGGATGACTAGTTATCATCCCGAGTCTAGTCAGAGTTACCTTTTACTCAGTCTGAACTTTGAGGAAACTGAGAGTTACTCAGTGAGACCAAGGAAGAAAACTGACTTTCTATCTTCACGCTTCAGTGCTACATTGAAAGCAGAAGCAGGGCGAAGGGCATAGTGGGAAGGATTCAGAAGTGCCTTAAGGATCGGATTATCCTGCACATTGTCACCGGTCACTGGGGACCGAAGCGTCACTATAGCTCCAGGCATAGTGATAGAAAAGCCAGAGTCTTACTGGACCTTAGGTTGCAGAAAGCCGCCCTTAGAGTGCCAGTACGTAACCGAGTCAGGAGAACAAGACTTCTGAGTCCGGCGCGCGGCAAAAGAAAGTACTTAGTTCACCACTTATAAGGCTCTATCACAACACCGGCCGGGCAGTACAGCTAGTGGGAAAAGCTGAAAACTATAGAGTTAACTTAGCTACAGGCAAGCTTGGACTCACTCATCATTTGGAAAGAGAAGGAGGCCTGTAACCTGCTCAACTGTTACCGCTACGTGCATTCATCCACCCCGAACAGCCTCCCTGGGACCTGCCTGAACAACTTGAAGTAAAAGGTATGGAAAGAAGCTTCTATGTGTGAGACTGAGTTATTTGATTGCATCCCTGCACAACCCCACCATAACTATCGACCTGAGGGAAGAGTCCCACCTGTAGGGGACCCGACAACTAGCTGCCACACCATCCCCTCAGAGATCTACAGCAGCGCTGGTCTTAGTGATCAGAGAACTACAGGTGGCGTCACGAACTGTATATATACCTATCCCCTGTAAATATTCCCCCCAACATACGCCTGACCGCCAGGGCCACAGACCGAGCCAGCGCTACCTGTGACAACCCCATAGACTTCCATGGGCTCGGCTCTGAGTACCCCATTGCTCTGGTAAACCACAATTGTGGTGCGGGTCAAGACAAATCAGCAGTAAATCTGCACTAAATCCGCAGAATCTGCAACGTGTGCACATAGCCTATGGGTGCTTTCACATTGCGTTTTTGCACCCGTTCAGTGGCGTTTACATCCGAAACCCCCACAAAACACCGATGCAGCATGTCAATTGCTACTGCTACTTTCAGAGCGTGTGCACCGGCCTAACAGCAGAACAGATCGGCTACAGCAATGTAAGGCTACATACACACTTTCAGTATTTGGTCAGTTTTTTACCTCAGTATTTGTAAGCCAAAACCAGGAGTGGGAGATAAATACAGAAGTGGTGACGTGTTTCTATTATACTTTTCCTCCGATTGTAAGCTAAAATCAGGAATGGAACAAATACTGAGCTAAAAAGAAACTCACCAAATACCCAACATGTGCTCGTGGCCTAACAGGTTAAAGGCACTGCATGAACCATAGCTAGGGTGACCATTCATACAGAAGAAAGATGAGACGAAACTGGCGATTCCAGAAGGATTGGCCATCTTTTATTTAGGGGAATCCAACTCTCCACCAACAGATGATGCTGGGGTAAAGAAGATTAGGACATGCTGAGTTTTACGGAAGATAAGCCACCACCATTTATGCTACTTCCCTCTCTCATTTGAAAACACATGCACGCTCAGCCAAGTTGAGGACGCATGCGTATGGAGAAGTCAGATTGAATAGTTGACCAGTCTAAGCGATTGAATATGAGAAACCAACTACCAGGGGTGGACCGCCACCGGTAAGTGATGATGGCACTGACGAAGTTAGAATTAAACATGTGTAAAATATCTGCTTATTGTGCAGACATGACGCCATTGGCGCTGCTCAGAAGTGAGACACACTGAACAACAGTAATCAATAGGAGAACAAAGCAATGCAACGCTGTACTATATTTGCACAGACCCCACTATAGGGGATGTCCTCACCATCATCTATAGCATTCACAATCACTTTGTACAAGGTCTGGTTAACGTAAGGAGATTCTCTGTCCAGCTCTTGAGTTGCTGTAAGAACTCCCGTTTTTTCATCTATGGTCATCCACCCAGCAGGATCCTCAGCGATTTTATACCTGTCAATCAAAACAGATCACTGAATTTATTGATCCATAGTAGTCACCTGTGTAGACTAATTCATCCCCCAGTGCTGGGTCACTAGACAAGCAGCTTTCCTGTCTACCTGCCTTTCGTTTATCCCATTATCTACCACCATCGAAAATTCTTTAACCTTTCCTTAAACTGACGTGGAGCTCTAGTGGTTTTAATAGATCTTAATCCCTCGGAGAGGTGGCCATTTTTAATTTTTGTGAATTTGTTTTTTCCCCTTCTCGCCTATCAAGAGTTATAACTTATTTTATTTTTCAATCTACACAGCTATAGTTTTGAATGATTGATTACCATATAATGTACTGCAAAATGTGGAAAACAAATTCTCAGCTTTTCAGTGAAGTCGAATGAAAAAAAAAAAAAAACACACTAATTTATATTTTATATATACTGTAGATATATATATATATATATATATATATATATACATACACACACACAGTACAGACCAAAAGTTTGGACACACCTTCTCATTTAAAGGTTTTTCTGTATTTTCATGACTATGAAAATTGTACATTCACACTGAAGGCATCAAAACTATGAATTAACACATGTGGAATTATATACTTAACAAAAAAGTGTGTAACAACTGAAATTATGTCTTATATTCTAGGTTCTTCAAAGTAGCCACCTTTTGCTTTGATGACTGCTTTGCACACTCTTGGCATTCTCTTGATGAGCTTCAAGAGGTAGTCACCGGAAATGTTCTTCCAACAATCTTGAAGGAGTTCCCAGAGATGCTTAGCACTTGTTGGCCCTTTTGCCTTTAACTGTGGTGTGTCCAAACTTTTGGTCTGTACTGTATATATATATATATATATATATATATATATATAATATATATATATATATATAATTCACTTTGTGTAAAAATTACCTGGTAACTTTATTATATAGGTTTATAGTTATGGTGATACCAAATTTGAATCGTTTTTATTTTTTCTTTCTTGCTTTACTACTTAAAAAAAGAAAAAATGAAAGACATTTAAAAAAAGTTTTCTGGCCAAGCTGCAGTTCTTATTGGGGTCAGTACGACTTTTCTGATTTACAACAGAAAAAAAACTTTCCCCCTCATGTCAGGTTAATTCTCCATAAAATATTTCTGTATTATTCCTCCTAGAAATAGATCATAAACTAAAAAGAATTGGATGTTGTAAGGCAGCAGCAATCATCAGAATAATGGCAGACTGTAGATACCTGATTTTATTTGGCACTTTATCCGGATCGGTTGCGTTACACGCTCCCAGGACTCTGCCCGGCTTCGAACCTTCTTTTTCTCTGATTGTTTTACTTGTAGGAGAGAAAATGGGAGCATCGTTGGAGTCTATTACATTAATACTGACGTTTACGCTGCTCCGGACTACTGTTTTATCGATCTCGAGTTTGCCATTTTTACACGAGTAGAAAGGTTCTTCGTTCTCTACCGATATGACGACGATTTTTGTGGATGTTCCTTCAAAATCCAGAGGCTGAAAAGCAGACAATAAGAAATTACCGCCTGAACTTTCACAACTTTTTAAATATTACCACGGTGACAAATTGTACTATAGGGGAATATTGAAATGAAGCAGATTAATGGCAAATATAAATCTACATGTGCGAGGATTTCGGTGAGCCTCAATCAGATGAATAAGAAAGTTGTAGAAGTTTCTCTGCCACATGTGACTATACTAAAAGGTTGGAATCAAATATTTAATTTTTAGAGCGAAAGTCAGGAGTGGATTCAAAAGGAATGGGAAATATTAAAGGGATACTGTTAGCATTTGTTTGCTATGCAATCTGAGAGTGGCATGATGTAGGGGCTGTGACCCCGATTCCAAAAATGTTTCACTTGCTATTCCGCATGCTGTCATGTTGAAACAAAGACTTATTTCTGCTATAGATCAAGCAGTGCACAGAATGCTGAGCCCTATATAACCCCGCGCACACCACTGATTAGCAGCTTTCAATCAATATACAGTGTACACAGAAAGCTGACAATCAGTGGTTGGGTGGGGTTACACAGAGCAGGAAGACTACATGGCACGAGATGCCTAGTCCTGCAGTAATAATCTCCTGCTAATAAAACATTGATTTTATTGAAACA
Source organism: Oophaga sylvatica (assembly GCA_033576555.1). Taxonomy (NCBI): domain Eukaryota; kingdom Metazoa; phylum Chordata; class Amphibia; order Anura; family Dendrobatidae; genus Oophaga; species Oophaga sylvatica. The sequence goes on from JARQOD010000003.1 coordinate 113,362,428, forward strand.
GCAACACACAACCCAGTAAGTGGCACATCACTCGAAAGAGAGTTTCAGCCCCTACATTATTCTGCTCTCCAATTACATAGCAAAAACCTGCTGACAGAGTACCTTTAAGCAAGAACATAAACTTCACCTTCCCATTGGATCCACTTTGGCTTTTGATCAAAATACTGTGTGTGTATTTCTAGCCATACGGAAGTAAAAAATAAAAAATCTATCACAGTTGTTTGGTCTTTCCCTGATAATTCACCCAAAATTCATATCTTGTCTATGATTAAGGCAGAAGAGGAACAACCTGCAACAGGGCCTCATCAACCAAGATATCATTGTCAAATGTGGCAAAGTGATGTTAGCGTCAGGACCCATGTCCAACTGCTATCCCTAACTCGAACAGAAAATGATCCCCTTCCCTGGACCAAGATCATTTAGCTAAAGTTTATGTAAAAATATACAAACAAATATAAAAGTTCATCAATTAAAGGTTTACAGTATTCCCATCTTTAGAAGTTATTACCCATCCACAGAAAAGCAGATAACTTGTTTGTTGGTGAGGAGCCAACTGCTGGGACCCCCACCAACCAATAGAACAGGGCTTTAAGAGATGACTGTGGATGGACATTTGCTCCACTGTTCCATTCATTCTCTATAAGACTGGAAGAGTATAGTGCTCAGCTTTTTCCAGCAATCCCATAGAGAATTAATGTAGCAGTGGTGTACATATCTGGCCACCGCTCCATTCAGATGGGGGTCTGCTGAGCTCTGTTCTGTGAACCCTACTGATCCGACGGATAGGTGATAACTTCTAAAGATGGGAATAATCTTTACAGTTGCATAATCCTTCTCAACCCTGACATTATCTGTCAGGGATCAGTTAGGAGGATCCTATATACAGTAGATAGCAGGCCGCTTACCAAAATTATCAGGTTTTGTTGACTGCAACCTAAGATCTATGGCGGTCTTTACATAATAAAAATAGGGACCCTGCAGATCCTTACCGATATAATATTGAGAATTCCTTCATTGGTTTCTGGATCTGTTGTCAGGTTGTAATTTTGATTCTCATTTCCAGATAAGATCTTGTACTTTGCTCTCCACGCCGGTGTCTTTGGTGTATCCTTATCTTGTACTTTTACCCGAAAGACATCATTTTTGACTACCCCTTCCAGAATAGAGACCTCAAACTGAAAACAAAGATGGGACACATATGGAGACAGCAGCGCTAATATTTATTTACAGAGGTCAAATATTCATTTCAGATTAATTTATTTACATTTTTTTTATAAAAAATTAACTCTTCCATAAATTGCCAAAAATTTCTCTGCTTGGCAGCGTGATGGGAAATTTTAAAATTTTAGCATGTCCTATTAAGAGATTTGGTTTTAATCAAATTTAATAGCAAAAACACCTTGAAATGGATTAAAATGTGGCAAAATTTACAACACAACCAGTAGCCTTCTCCATTGAGTTATCACAATGAGTTTTTGGTGAGTTTTCAAGGCTGCGCAAATAAAAATGCAGCGTCTTAGGCCTCTTTCACACATCCGGCGGGCGCCTAAACGGCGCCCCCGGCATTTTACCGCAGCGCCGCATGTGAAAAGCTTTCACACTTCCGGCGCCCAAAATGCGGTTTTTTGCCGGATGGTTTCTGATGCTTGGAGAGATAAGAAACCATCCGGCAAAAAAAAAAAACGTTACATGCAGCGTTTTTTCCGGACGCCGCAATGTACATTTGCGCCGCATCCGGACAAAACCGCATGCAACGCATTGACATGCGGCGCCACGCGGCGCTAATGCATGTCAATGCGAAAAAAGCCGCATGCGGCACATCAGATTTTCAGATGCGGCGCTGCGGGAAAATGCCGGGGGCGCCGCAAGGGGAAAAACGGATGTGTGAAACTAGCCTTACAGTTCCAGCAAAGTGGATGGGATTTATAGAAGTCTCATGCCCACTGTGCTTTTTTTACTCAATGCAAACTAATCTGGAGTGAGTTTTTGAAAACCGCAACATGTCAATTTCTCTTGAGGGTACACTGAGTTTAATGTGTGGATTTTCCCTATAGACTACTATTTGATATGAAACACAAAAAAAAAAAAAAAAAACACAGTAAAACAAACGTATAAAAATACTCTGTTGTAAAAAAGTAACAGTAGACAGCAAGTGCTGGTAAAAAGATGACAAAACACAGGGTATTTGGTTGATACATTCTTTGCAAAAAATGTATACTTAGCCGCTCTACCAAACGTCAAGGTATACCTGTATCAGAGCAGTCCCCGACCAATGTATTCAATCCCCAACTGATGTACTTAAAAACCTGGCCATGTGTATAGCACCTATATGAGCAGGACTCAGAAAGGTAATGTCCAATGTGGAGAACAGCCTTTATGTGCATGGCTCACAAAGGAGGGGTGGAACACCTCCCTAATCTCGCAAGAGCGTGGCTCATGTGTTTGTATTCAACTTTTTTCTTGTTTCTGCAAGAAACAAACTGCAGTGTCAAAAACACAAAAATATGCACTCAAAACTAAAAAAAAAAAAAAATAATAATCTAATCTGCCTAATATATGCAGAAATTCTGCATCACCAAACACTCACCAACTACTCATTGTGAGAATGTAGTCTTAAAGGATACCACATTATTTTCATAAAGGCTCATTCAGACATCAGTGATTTCTTTTTTTATATGCAAACAAAGTTTCAGTTTTTTTTGTACCTGATTTTTTATCAGTGTTTCGTGTTTGGTCAGGGTGTCGGATTTTACCATCAGAGTTCATCATTTATTTTTATTTTTTTTTATGTACAAAAAGTTTTCTATTGTCATGGAAATATATATGTATTCCATATATTCAAAGTATATTCATATATATGCATTCACAGTTAGATAGATCTCACTTGCTAAAAATCCTGTGCTCACACATATCTATGCCAGCTATAATCAGTCGTTTTAAACGACCCTGGCCTTCATAAAGTACAGAAAGTTTTAATAGATATCTATTGTTTACTTTATTAGTCATGCAAGAAAACTAGGGCAAAAGAACATAAAACAATAAATCTGCAACTTCAGCTCTTTTATCATAATTATCATACTTACATTAGAACAGCCAATAATCTAACAGCTTTTAATTATATGTTAATTGACTAACCAGCCCCTTTTTGTAAACGTATAAAACCTTGAATGAATAATAAATGAGTAGGTCTTGACGAACTGCTATACTGACACTTCCGTTGTGGACAGTTTCATTTTGTTCTGAGCGCTCAAAAAAGACATTTAATAGAGAATTGGGAACAGCAAGCAGCAAACACTGAAGGATATATTTATCCTAATTAAATTTCCATAACAGTTGGCGCCTGCACGCGGGGCATTGGACGAAATGCACGAGGACCCGGCCGACCGGAGAGACGGGGGAGTTGGCCCTGGCCTTGGCACACGGGACGGAGACTGCAGCTCCATCAGTAAGGTAAGAAAACTCTGTCATCTTACCTGAATGTTCCCTGAGCCTAGTCCTAGCCTACACTTCTAGCCGGTCGGACGTTGTCATCACCGCATTCCCAGGTAGTGTAAAAAGTCCATACCCTTATCCAAAAGCCCTGGGATATAAGCCGAGTTGTTTGCTGCTGTGCTGTATGTGTTTCATGTTTTGTGTGAATCGGGAGAAAAGTTGGAACGGTGACTGTGTTTTTGCTTGCTGATTTCTGGGAGCTGTATAGCAAAAAACAAATTGCTGGATAAGTTCCCGCAAAAATCTTTCACACACAGGAGGGAGGTCATCCCAGAAAAAATCCAGGTGTGAGGGGCGGGAGCTTTGTTTTGGATAAGTCCATGCAGTTATTCTTCACACATTGGAGGGAGGTTATGCCAGATCAATCCAGGTGTGAGGAGCGAGGGCTTTGAATCGGTTAAGTTTCTGCAGTTATCTTTCACACACAGGACGGAGGTCATCCCAGATCAATCCAGGTGTGAGGGGCAGGAGCTTTGTTTGGATAAGTTCTCACAATAATCGTCCACGCAAGGGGGGAGGTCATCCCAGTCAAATCAGACGTGGATGGTGAGAATTTTGATTTAGGCTATTACAGATTACTGTGACCGGCGCACCGGCCAGGGCATACGGTTTTCAGAAAGTGATAGACCTGTACCTGTAGCATCGCCGTGCTCAGTGCAATTGGTGAGTTATCAGTTACCAGAGCAGCTTGTATGTGTCACAGATCATCAAAAGAGGGATTCGTATTCTCCCGGGTGTCTGTCTCATTGTACATGTCACTGTCTGTCTTGCAGGTACTGTCGCTTTAAATCTCATTCAGCGTGCGCTCTACCAGTATCTCATTCACTGCTGGCTGTAGCAGGGAGAAAACCCCTTTGACCCCCCCTCCTCTGCTAATCACGTTGTCACATCTGTTTCCTGGTTTTGATCTTTTTAAGCTAGTTTTTTTGGCTACAGGTTTTAACATGAAAATTCTCAGGCATTCAGACTGAACTATATTCATTTTTTGCTATTCTGAGGGATAATTTTTTTTTTTTTTTTTGATACGTGATTTCAGTGCCTGTAGAGACAGCAAGCAGAGATATAAGGGAGGGGGGAAGTGCTGGCAGCAGCGAGGTGACATTCCAGAAGGCGGTAGGAAAAAGCCTACGCTACCAGACAAAAGTTTTAAAGTACTTTTCTTTTTGTTTTTATCATTTTACAATCAGTTTTCCACCTCTTTTCTGTTTTTTTATTAGCTGTTTTAGTAACAAGGGTTGTTTTTCAGAGTTTTATGATTAATACGGTTTTTCTTTTCTCCCCTTTTTGGTGAATTTATTTTTTCTTTTTCTAGAGTTTTTTACTAAATCTAACTTTTGTTTTTAAAGTTTTTCTTTTCAGTACATTTTTAAATAATTTTGGAGAGTTTTTTTTCTAATCAATTTACTTTAGAGTTTTATTCTCCAACCATTTTTTTTTTCTCTACTAGCTTGCTTTAGACCAAGGTCACTCCACAGATAAGGAAACTGCAGGCTGAGGGAGAGCACACACACAAACTGCGCAGCGGTTTGAGTAACCCCTCCCATCAGGCATTCAGCAAAGACACGCAGAGCCAGAATGCAGCAGTTTTCAGATTTTTTAATCACCTTTGTTGAATAGGTTTTTGGAATAGACACAGTACGTGAGAATCGAAGGGCTAGGCATGTGAATAGAAGGTCAGAGTACGTGAGAAGCAAATAGACAGGCAGCCTTTACGCTGCATAATGAAATGTTTTTTCTTGTTTTTGTTGTTTGAAAGGCAACGGGAAAGTTTGTTAATAGATTACCATCTGCTATAAAAGAGCAGTGGTGCATCGTGTAGAATGTACAGCAAGTTAATTTGAACGGACCAGGAAGTGATTTTTTATGTGAATAAGATTGAAAAGGTGTTAAATCGTCTGTGAGAAAAAGATCACTGACATGTCACAAGAGCAGAATTCAGAGTCACACACATCACATGTCCATCATGTGGAGACACGGGACAGGTGTAGGCTGCTCTCATTGAGTAAGGAGCCTTGTACAGGGAAAAACGCTCCCCGCCTCTCTCCACAGGGAGAAGGCATTTTTGTTTCAACCATCCCCTCTCAAGAGCCACAGGGGGGACACCCTCCCCTCCATCTCTCTCCCCTCCTCTTTCTCTCGCTCCTCCCTCACACCTCCCCTCTCTTCCTTTTTTTTCTACTTCGTTATCAACTGGGTCAACGCCCAATCAAAGCAATGTGGTGTCCCTGTATTCAGTGCCTCCAGCACAGGGCACCCTGTCTATCCCAAGCACAGTACAAACATTGCCAGTCATTATATCAGGGGAAGAAAGTGCAAATCTCCCTACACAAAACGCTGCATGTAGCCCCCAGACACAACAACTAGCAGAGCCCACAGCTAGGGCTTCACAGGGGGTGGTATAGCTACAGACACAAATGAGGAACCTCAGTGCCGAGCAGGGCTGCCAGCATGGAACCATGACACTGATCCACCACAGCCTCAGCAAGGAAGTGGGAAATCCCCATGCAGCAAGACAACTTTTAAGCCCAAATCTCACCCAGTGTATGCACCAAGTACACCATGTCACTTCTTATCTGATGAAGATGCAACGTCACACATGCTGCCCAATACTAAGGAAGAAAACACACAAGCACCAATAGAGCAGGGACAGGTAGAGGCACCATCCTATGAGCCCTTCATCCCAAGCCAGGTGATCAGTATGCTGCCAGACCCAGGGATACACCCCATGCCATTTTGCCAAAAAATGCAGCAGATCCAGCGAACGTATGCAGCAGCCTGGATTGATCTCTGGACCGTAATGGAAATAAAAGCAGGTGATGCATTCTGGCCAATTATGAGAGAACACTTCAAGCTTCCCGCAGAGTTAGATGCGTATGCTTGGGAGACAGGACCAAAGCTAATTGAGCAGCTCAGAGAGTGGGCCAAAAGCAGACTGACAGGACAAACTCTCAGCCTACATGACATGAGTCAAGACAAGACAGAGTCTGTGGAGAAGTTCCATGACAGAGTAATGCAAGTGTTTCAAGATTTGGGCCTCATTACCCATGATCAGACACACAGACGGATGTTGGCACAGGCTTTTGTGCATGGACTGAGAGAACCAATCAGGAAACCACTGGTAGTAGCCAGGTCTGAGTACACGTCAATAGCAATGGATACCCTGTTCGCAGTAGCAAAAAGGATTGAGTCCCGCCGGGACAGAAGGGATGTCCGGTGTTACAACTGTGGCGAGTTTGGTCATTTCCGGAACCGGTGCAGAACACCGACTTCGCAAAGAAGAAGAAGAAACACAGAAAGCAGTGAAGAACCCCGTCCATAGGACAGGAGCACACCAAGTCCACAGGGAACCCCACCAGTGGGACCAATATCCTGAGAGTGGATGGCGTAGTCAGATCTTTTCTTGTGGAACTCCGCAACCTCACCTATCTATCAGAATCTTCTGTGTCCTGCATGGGAATTGATGGTCAAGTCAGACATTTCCAGATTATGAAGCCCCTGAGCGTGTGGACTCAGCCAGAACACTCCATCATGTCCCAGTTTGTTGTGTCAAAGACCTGCACCCTCAACCTATTGGGAGTGGACCTACTGCAGAAGCTGAAAGCGACCAGAGTGTTCCAGGAAGATGGGACCATGACACTTTCTTCACCCCTGACCCAAGAAGAAACAGGAACAACCACACTGCAGACCTATCACAGGAGGTGCTGGACATAGTACCAGAAAAGCCACTCCATCACCCAGAGTTAAGATGTCTCTGACCAACTGAAGGTCTAAGTGAACTCGCCTAAGAAGACGGCCTGAGAACTTTGACATTGGCCAGGATATTCAACTCAAGAAGGACCCTACTCGCTTCATGGAATGGCAACATCTCATCCGGCTCCAACGCCAGAGGTTCATCTTTTGCAAGTACCAGGAGGTGCCCCCTGCAATCAACCAGTTCACCCAGGCCCTAGCCCGGCAAAAGGCCACTCAGCTCTTCAAACATGTACACAAATACTGACCTGAGACCGAGCTGGAGAAAAAGAAACTACTGATGGCCCGTGCTGAGGAAAAAGCAGCCGGTTAAGGAGACGTCCCAACAAGAAGACCCCCTGTGACCAGAGCAGGTGCTAACACAGTGACTGTCTTGGTGGAGAACAAGAAAGCCAGCTGGTCGTCATCTCTCATGATGTGGATCCTAGTAGACAGCTTGTTTTCCCGCCAGCTCTGCGCTGGCAGATGGGAGTCCCCTGCCGCATACTGAAGGACAAGGCCAAACTGGGCTGCCTCGCCCATCGGAATCAATACCAGCTTTCCACAGTGAAGAAAAAGACTGTAAACCCACTGAGTTCAGAATGGTGCAAGGCCTGGAGGCCGTGAAAGAGGCTACGGTATTTGAAACCCCAACAGTGCTGAACCGTCACACTCTGCTCTCAAGAGTCCCAGTCACCGTAACGGTATTCACGGTGATCAGCCTGGCCAGTACCTTCTTCAGTGTTTCCCCTCCACCTGGAGGCCTGCCTGTCACGCTGTATAGCAGATATATATATATGTGATGACAGTAATCTATATCAAAAGGGCAACATACAATATAACATGCGCATAGATATATGATAACATAGAATTACCTGACAGAAAGTCCAGTGGGTCAATACGGAATCCGTTATACGCTGTCTCCGGCTAGAGGGTGACCGGGGTCTATGCTGACCCTAAACTGGGGTCCTAACTAATCCCTCTACCTGGAGGTACTGTTAAAGGTACAGAGGTCCAGGCCACCAGCGTAAACCCTGTCTCCTATCAATCCCTGCCAACTGTAATCTAGTCCTAAGAAGAACCCTGATTACCACCAAAGGGAATGAACAGGTAACGGTTAATGAACAGAAAGACATACAAGAAAGACAAGAAATAAAGTAAATAAAGTCTTACATACAACACTCACACACAGTAGGAACACCTAAGGTCTCAGAGATAAACTATAAGCTATAAGAGTAAAAACAACTAAGGAGCTCTTAGCTTAAGTATTCTCAGAACCGATCCAGTCTGCTAGTCTACATAAAGGCTTTCACCGGCATCTAACAAGCAGACTGGCAGGTATATGAAGGAATCTAATTAGAACATAATCAAAAGCAGCCGGGCGAGGCTGGACCTAGTCTTAGCAAAGAGCTAGGTAAAATTAACTCCCTCATTACCAAACACAAAGAAACAGCAACTCAGCTGTGAGAAGTCAGAGTGTGTAATCGCGACGATCCTTGTGGCGATACACCCATGACAGTACCCCCCCTCTACGAGGGGACTCCGGACCCTCAGGGCCAGGTCTGCCCGGGTGAGTTGTGTGAAAGGTCCGAACCAATCGATCTGCGTTAACATCAGACGCAGGGACCCACGTCCTCTCCACAGGACCATACCCCCTCCAATGAACCAAGTACTGAAGGGATCGGCGACTGAGACGTGAGTCAATGATTTTCGACCCATGAAATTCCACGTTATCATTGACCACCACTGAAGGCGGAGGTAGAGGTGACGGTATGACTGGTGCCACATACTTTTTAAGTAATGACTTGTGAAACACATTATGAATTTTAAACGTAGGAGGGAGGTCCAGACGAAATGCCACAGGATTAATTATGGAACTGATCCTGTACGGCCCGATGAATCTGGGACCCAACCTCCAGGAGGAAACTTTAAGTTTTATATTCCTGGTAGACAACCAAACTAGATCGTTCACCTTCAGATCTAGACCAGAAACTCTCCCCCTATCAGCCATCCGTTTGTAACGGTTCCCCGTAACCTTCAGTCTTAACCGATCTGGAACTATCAGTCTCCCTGGAAGTCCCACCGGGGCGTCCCCCTGAGCCCCCAATACCTCCCCCTCAAGCTCAGAGCATACAGCTGACACTACAACTCCCTCCTGAGGAATAGGAACCGGATCATCCGTCTTCCCGGCCCCTGGGAAAGTACGAGATAAGGCATCAGGAAGCAACTTTATTGAGCAGTCATATGCGCGATGAGGAGGTAACTCTTTACACCCTCCTCTGAGAACATCTCCCAAAGTCCTCCAGAAAAGGAGACAAAGTCCTAGGCACAACCGCACCGATGACCGTGCTCATGCAGTTATTCCTGCAAAATTCACCCCACTGGCTTATCTTTCCGGATTGCCAATCAATCACTGGGTTATGTTTAGCCAACCAAGGAAGTCCCAACACAATAGGAGTAGGTAGACCCTCCAACACATAACAAGACAATTGCTCTTTATGTCTTGCCCCTACTCGAAGATCTATGTTATGAACAGCTTGTACCAAGCTACCTTGACCGAGAGGTCTAGAATCAATAGAGACTATAGGGACCGGTTTGGCCAATACACTCAGTTGCATACCATGCACCTGGGCAAACCGAGCGTCCACCAGATTAGCCCGGACCCACTATCAAGAAAAACAGAAATCCTCTCAGTTCTAGTACCAATCACCACCTCCGCAGGCACGAGAAACTGAGAGGGATTTGGGGACGAAATACACACTCCCAGGTTAACTCCTTTGCTCAAAGAGGCCCGGGATGGACACCCCCCAACAAAATGTCCCTCTCTCCCGCAAAAGAAACACCTTCTAGTCTTGCGGTGCACCGCCGATTCCCTCCTACAAAAAGATGTCCCTCCCAACTGCATGGGTTCCTCAGAACAGACCAGGGGAACCTCAGTATAAGGGACTTTAGTAGTAGGTGGAGTCATCACGGGAGGCGGAGTTACCTCGCGTCTTCCCCGAATTCGTCTATCCATGCGAATAGCGAGGGCCATAGCAGCCTCCAGTTATGGAGGAGAATCATACTGAGCCAACACATCTTTTAATTTGTCAGACAACCCTTGACAAAACTGGCTCCTAAGAGCTGGGTCATTCCACTGAGTATCTGTTGCCCATCTACGGAACTCAGAAGAATATTCCTCCGCTGGACGATTTCCTTGCCGTATTTTACGTAACTTTGTTTCAGCAAGGGAAACTCGATCCGGATCATCATATACCAGACCCAGGGCAGTAAAAAATCGATCCACTGACTGGAGATCTGGGGAGCCTGGAGGAATAGAGAACGCCCAAGATTGAGGGTCCCCTTGTAAGAGCGAGATAACAATTCCCACCCTCTGCTCTTCACTCCCAGATGACCGAGGCCGCAGCCGAAAGTACAATTTACATGCCTCCCGGAAAGTAAAAAATTTGTCCCGCCCACCAGTGAACCTGTCCGGGAGAGCAACCTTAGGTTCAGATCTGGTTTTCTCCGGGGGGAACAAAACCTTGGACTTAATGTCAGCAAACTCCATGGACAACCCCTGCAACTGCCGGGCCAGCTGGGCTACTGGATCCATGACAGCTGGAGAGAATCTTTAGTAAGGCCGGTTAAAATGTCACGCTGTATAGCAGATATATATATATGTGATGACAGTAATCTATATCAAAAGGGCAACATACAATATAACATGCGCATAGATATATGATAACAGAATTACCTGACAGAAAGTCCAGTGGGTCAATACGGAATCCGTTATACGCTGTCTCCGGCTAGAGGGTGACCGGGGTCTATGCTGACCCTAAACTGGGGTCCTAACTAATCCCTCTACCTGGAGGTACTGTTAAAGGTACAGAGGTCCAGGCCACCAGCGTAAACCCTGTCTCCTATCAATCCCTGCCAACTGTAATCTAGTCCTAAGAAGAACCCTGATTACCACCAAAGGGAATGAACAGGTAACGGTTAATGAACAGAAAGACATACAAGAAAGACAAGAAATAAAGTAAATAAAGTCTTACATACAACACTCACACACAGTAGGAACACCTAAGGTCTCAGAGATAAACTATAAGCTATAAGAGTAAAAACAACTAAGGAGCTCTTAGCTTAAGTATTCTCAGAACCGATCCAGTCTGCTAGACTACATAAAGGCTTTCACCGGCATCTAACAAGCAGACTGGCAGGTATATGAAGGAATCTAATTAGAACATAATCAAAAGCAGCCGGGCGAGGCTGGACCTAGTCTTAGCAAAGAGCTAGGTAAAATTAACTCCCTCATTACCAAACACAAAGAAACAGCAACTCAGCTGTGAGAAGTCAGAGTGTGTAATCGCGACGATCCTTGTGGCGATACACCCATGACACTGCCTTCACGCACCAGTGCAGTGCATATGGACAGTGTTGCCTCAAGGTGCTCAAAACAAGCCCTTCAAGTTTCACCAAGACAATGTCCTCCATCCTCGTCAACTGGATTGGAGAATATGCAAGAGTCACTCTTCTGCAACACGTGGATGACCTTCTCTTTTGTGTGGTTGACATCGACACCTGCACAGTCTATTCCTTGTCTCTCCTACTCTACATGGAAGAACAGCAACGCAAGGTCTGGAAGAACAAAGTCCAGTGATGTCAGAAGCAAGTTACATCCCTGGGACACTGTATTGCCCACCAGACTAAACATATGTCAAAAGACTGGAAGACCACTGTGGAGAAGATGGCTCCCCAACAACTCCAAGAATGCTGCAGGCCTTCCCTGGTCTAGTGTCGTATTGCAGAACCTGGATCCCTGATGCCTCAGTCCTAATGCAGCCTTTGTGCGCTTGCATCAACGCAACCCCGCTCCTTCTATCAGACGCAGCCTTCAACCCATTCAGGAGATTGGAAGAACTCCACAGTCTCAGCGCCAATACCAGGCCTACCTGACTACAAGAAGACTTTCCGTCTACCTGATGGAAGAAAGAAGGTCATGCTACTGGAGTCCTAATATGGATTCACGGGGGAAAACAGAGACTTTTAGGCTGCCTCTCAGCCCGCTTGGATCCAGTTGCAAGAGGAGCACCCTCCTGCCTGATGGCAGTATCTGCAGCACACACCCTCCTGGACAAGGTTGCTGACATCACTCTTGGACAGCCACTGGAAACTCTCACTCCACATGACATCTTGGCAATCTTCAATCAAGCTCAACCAACAATAATCTCCCCACCGCCAGGCATCTTTGTGGCGCCTCTATCGCCTTTGTCTCATAATGTCACCGTCTCCAGACCTACAGTCCTCAGCCAGGCCACTCTACTCCCACTCCCAAGGGGGAATACAATATGGACTTTCCAGAACAAAATTTACAGAATTTATCCTCTACTTGGATGGCTCCAGATTTGCAGATGATGAAGAAGTTTCAACACAGGAAGTGCAGTGACCAGCAATCAAGAAATCCTGTGGTCCAGAAGTCTGTCACCTAGCCTGTCAGCCCAGGAAGCAGAACTGATAGCGCTGACGAAGGCCTGCCAGATGGCAGAAGGCAAGACTGCAAACATCTACACCGACTACAGGTACTCGCATGGCATAGCACACGACTTTGAGCCCATCTGGGCTACAAGGGACTTCATCACAGCAAACGGGACAACCGTGAAGCATCATGGAGCCTTCAGGGACCTGCCGGGTGTACTCCAACTTCCAAAATGGTGGCAATTTGAAAAATCAAAGTGCATGGAAAACTGAGAACAGAAGAGGCGTGAGGCAATAACATGGCGGACATGGCAGCCAAAGAAGCGGCCAAAGGAAGACAACATGGAGAAGTGGGAGAGGTCGTAGAGCCGGACGGCTACTACATGACGACTGAAGATAAGAAACCTGACAAAAAGACGTCCTGGGATCTGCTCAAGAAGTTGCAAGACCAAGCTACAAAAGGAGAAGAAGAGCTGAATGCGAAAAAAGCAACACGTGAAGAAGGAAGGCTATCAATAATAGACTTCAAACTCTGCCTACCACAAAGTATGCACCCTATGGTGGTCCAATGGGCACATGGACCCATACCCACATATCAAAGACACAGATGAATGATCTGATTGGTGCTTACTGTTTCGCTTCAGGGATCGCCACCCTAACAGCCAAATTCACCAGCAGCTGTCTGACCTGCGGCAAATGCAAGCCTGGACGTATGGAAGAAAGTCCCCCTCACCTCATCTGGAAAGACCACTCTACCAGCTTCAGAGGATCCAGATAGACCACATCCAGATATCGCCAAGTGAAGGATTCAAATACGCCATTGTGGTCAAAGAAGTATTTTCAAGATGGACAGAAGCCTTCCAAGTCAGCAAAGACTGCTGCAAAGAAGCTACTTTCAGAAAATAGTGTGCAGATACGGGGTTCCAGAAGTGATAGAGAGTGATCAGGGACCCGCATTCACAGCAAATCTGACAAAAGAGATCTGGTTAGCAGTAGGGACAGATTTAGGCCTACACACTCCTTACCACCCCAGAGCAGCAGGAAGGTAGAAAAACTGAACGGAACACTTAAGAATAGGATGTTAAAAATTGCCCAAGAGACACGCAAACCATGGCATGACACACTCCCAATTGCACTGTTTAGCATAAGGCACGCTCCCAGAGACCCAGAAAAGCTGTCACCATACGAAATTTTGTTTGGGTCTAGTCCCAAGTTAGGTGCATTCTTCCCTCAGCAGCAGAATATGCAAAATGATATCTTGTTTGCTTATGTAATTGAATTGGTCAAAAACTAATGTCCATTCTCGAGTTTTCTCTTCACTGCCAGATTTGATGGTCCTGTCCAAGAGCCCCAGATGACACCAACCTCTGTGTAACTAGAGGGAAAGCCTGTTTGGATCTACGTATCGCATTGCAAGGAAGCTCCCGTACCAGGAGAGACACCTAAGCCATGAAGGATGTCGTGGATGCTCTGACTGACCAGACAGACGACCTACCTGATGAAGAATACACAAGTTTTTTTCTGAACATGCAGTTAAATAAAGAGACTATGATTGCAAACACATAAACCCCCGACAGGGACAGTCCTCCTGACCGCCCATTTGCGAAAAGTCTGTATTCGGTGGGGGAGGCATGCGCTAGGCATATTCTGCCTGTGTTTGGTCACAATGGATTAGTGCAGGCTCAGGCTGGCCCACAGGAGAAAAGGAGAATCCTCTGGTGGGCCACTGTGCAGGAAAGGGCCGCTGCCTACTTATATGAGCAGAACACTTGATTCACCGCCATATACAAGGAAAGACAACATCTTATTAATTTAACAATTGACCCAGTTTATTGCTATGAAATTTTGTGAATGAGGATAATGTCATATTTGTATGTAGCTGAAAAGTGGGGCCCTGGAGTTGGTTACTGGTGGGCCTTGGCATTCCACTCAGATACTGTATCAGTGTGCTGACCATTGACTATATACACAGAAAATACAGCCATCTGAACTCAACCTAAGGCCTCATTCAGACACACAGTTTTCTCAAACAAGTGCTATCCATGTTTTTCACAGACAGAACTTGCACCTATGATAAGCTATGAGGTAGTTCACATGTTCGATTTTTTTCCTCGGACCAGGTGGTCCATGCAATATTGCAGACTTGTCTGATATTTATCCAAGCATCTCATCAAAATCGACAATGCAAGTCTATAGGTCTGAAAAAAAAAATGAGACAGCACTCAGATGCTATCCATTTTTCATACAATGATCGTTAGGGTAAGCTGAGGAAACATTTTCCCCATCAGAGAAAGGTTGCAGTAAGACGGTCATATAACACGGACGACAATTGCATCGCAATTCTAGGACTGGCGGTTGGCTCTCTTAAAAAGAGTGCGACGGCATGTATTTCTATGCAGCTGTCACACAAGTCAGGAGACCCGACAATCAGTCCGAGGATTACGATGAAATCCTCGCGCGAGCAATGAGGCCGCCTGACTGCACCCAAAAGCTGATGAAGCTCTGATGATACTTAAATGAAAATTGCTTATGAAACTATCTGTTTTTTTTTTGTATGTGAAATAAATCGACATCTGAATGAGACATAAAAGTGAGCTAATGTCTTCAGTCCATAGTGTAAATATAAAGGACCATTTTTACTGATCCAGTAATAACCTGTAAGCTTGTGCACACCAGCGATTGTTCACATGGACCAATAACAAAAAATAAATTGCTGTTTTACCAATGGAGCATGTGGATAGCAGACAGCTCTCGCTCTTATCCGGTATGCAGATGGCTGCAATGCAAAACGTTACCATAGCTGGCCTAAGGCTGGCGTCACACTTACCGTAGAAAAATACGGACCGTATTGTATGGCCGTATTACGTAGAAATGTTGCCAGCACATTTATCCGTATTTCGTCCGTTGTCAAGGGTGTGGCTGCGTATTTTGCGCATGTAAGCATCCGTATGACATCCGTACGGCGAGATTTTCTCCCCGGCTTGCAAAACCGACATATAATGGATCCCAATGACAGTTTTTACATCACAAAAGAAAGAATAGATATATACACATAGAATATATATATATATATATATATATATATATACATACATGTCATTAAGACATATACAGTATATATACATATATTTATAGTTCATGCACTTCTACATAGTATAATAGCCGCTAATTCAATTGCCGGCTTTTGTAAAATTTCAGAACCCGACATGAAATGACACATAGTTTACATACAGTTAACCATGTCATTTCATGTAGTTTGATATATGGTTTTCACTAACAATTACATGAGTGTATGTGTGCAAAATTTCATACATGTAGGGGTTAATTAAATGTGTAAATTTGTTGAAAAAAATGCGTGGGCTCCCGGGTATTTTGTCCACCAGACAGGGAACGCCAGCGAGTGGGGGCAGATAATATAAGCCTAGGGAGGGTGCATTGTTTTTGTGCCCCCCCTGGCTACTAAGATCTGCCCCTAGCCACCTCAGAAAAGGCAAATCTATAATTAGATGTGCCCTTTCTGGCACTTAGCCCGTCTATTCCCATTGCCCTGTAGTGGTGGCTAATGGGTTAATAATGGGTTAAGGCCACCTTGCTATTGGAAGGTGACTTTAAGCCAGGTTAATAATTGAGAGTTGTCAATTAGACAACTCTCAATTATTAATCCTATTGTATTAAATGTTTACAAAAAACACAGACACATTAATTAAAAATTAATTTAATGAAATAAAGACAGTTTTTGACCATATTTTATTTTACTGGTACTCCATCCGATTCCCTTGCTCTCCTGTAATAAAAGTAACATAATAAAGCAACATTATTCTTACCTCTCTGGCGCTGTGTCAGGTCCCCCGATGTAATCCTTCCAAAAGGGTTAACATGTTTACTGCGGGGACTCCAGTGTCGCTGTAAACCCCAGAATGAATGAGTTCCTCTCCCGGCCGACAGGAGAGGAAGTGATTAGCTGGGAAGCTTAATTGATTGCTTCCCAGGCTAATCAGTTCAGTTCAGGTCAGCCAGGGACTCCGCACAGCATCAGTGACGTCAGCGGGAATCCCCGGACCGTGTGTAATTTGTTGTTTTTTCGCACCCATTGACTTTCATTGGCGTACAACGGGCGTAATACGCTGACAATCGCAGCATGCTGCAGGTGTCTCGCACCGTAACATACGCCCAAGAAAAATACGCATGATCAGAGCTGCCCCATAGAGAAATATTGGTCCGAGTGTAATGCGTGGTTTTCACGCCTCTCATTCGTCCGTATTCCTCCTAAGGCCGGCGTCACACTAGCGAGTTTGATGCGAGTTAGTCGTACGACTTACTTGCATCAACACCCGGCACGGCCCACCCGCTCTCGGAACAGCGGCGGCATAGAAATACATGCAGCCGCACACTCTGGTCTGAAAGCGGGCGGCCGTGCCGGGTGTTGATGCGAGTAAGTCGTGCGACTAACTCGCATCAAACTCGCTAGTGTGATGCCGGCCTTAGTGTGACGCCGGCCTAAGATTTAGTATGGCTATGTGCACCCAGCCTAAGCTTGGCATGTCTTACACTAGTATAAGTAAAGAAGAAAGTTAATGTGATTTGCGCTACATCTATTTAACAGATTTTAACAAATTTATTAAGAGCCATGCACTAATAGAAAGAAAAAATATATCCATGCGAAAATATTTGTCATTTTACAGGCTGAGCACAGCACAGCTTGCTACGTTGCGAAGGGTTAAGGAGCAAAAATCAGTGGTGCAAGGGCAAGATTTGGAGGAGCCAGGGGATATTAATAAAGGCTGGTGCAGTGGGATTGGACAACATGCATTTTCCATACAGCAGGCATTCCCACATGATTCTTCCTGGGACATAAATATATTGTTCAATGTGGAAAATTTGATTTTCTCCTGTGACAAGAGGGTTACGTAGCCCTGTAAGAGAAGCACAGATCTGACCCCTATAACGATTTTATTATGCGATTACATCAGCACAAATTTGTCAACGGATTTTGATTGGAATAACAAAATGCAAAAATAGGACCACGAATTCTGATAAATAATATATATAATATGGTTAATACTCACTTTGCTGCCGATGATCACAGGCATGTTATTATTCCCATCTTCCAAACGGAGAATAACCATAGTTGTGCTCGCCATGGGTTCAGTTCCACTGTCACGTGCGCCTACAATCAGTCTGATGATGTTTGCAGCCTGAATGACAAATGTCAGAAAATTACGCTGATAATGAGAGTGAACATCGGATTGTTCAGGTCACATTTTTGCAGGGAATGAATTGACGATGTTGAAGTTCCCTGCGCAGCCTTGGCCCCAGGGTATTTCTGTGCAGTGATGATCCTAGAAGGAGCTGCAGCACTGATCTAATGTCTCCCTATTTAGAGAATCAGTGGGAATTCTAATAATCAGATCCACACCAAGGAGAAAGTAATAGCAGATCCTAGCGAACCTGTTCTCTGTGATGAGAATACTCCATTAAGGGGGTTGCCTGAGATAAAAATAAAAGCTGCTTTATTCCAAAACCAGCATTATACCTGTCCACAAGTCTTTGCATTAGACTAAGGACACACGCCCGTATTTTCTCTTGTCCAAGAAAATTGGTACAGTTATGCTAATCACACTCGGATCAAAATTTGATCAGTAAGCTCATACTGTGATTCGATTTTCTCGGATGAGGAGATGACAAAAGAAAAAAAAATCTCCATCTTTTTCATTTTGTCTGTCAATGAAAATCGGACTGCACTCAGATGTCATCAATGTGGTCTGATTTTTTTTCTATGGACTCATTGACTTGCATGGCCAAGTGCAATCCGAATATCAAGTACAAATCGCACATACTGCCATTTTGTTCCTTCGACAGACAAAATCGGACTTGTGCACAGCCCCATAGAATAACACTGGTCTGAGCGCGATCCGATGTTTTGTTGGATCTAAATTACGGACGTCTGCACGAGCCCTTTGTCTCATTCCTTCTGTGAAGCACATCTGCAATAGACATAATTGGGGAAAGGTATAGGGCTTTATTGGAAGTCTTTCTAATCCTGGGCTATTCCTTTAAGAAGAGAAGATCCCACCTGAGTAAGATAAGAAGGGCACTGAGGGTCCATGGCAGAATAAAACAGGTCAATATTCCTTGACAAACCTCATAATTCAAGCAGCCTTTCCCACGAATTAATCCATTGACGGGATCAACGCTAAACTTCACATTAGGAAGGTCGGGTATTTGATTAACCAAATAATAGGTAACTTTAGAATTTGGGGTGTCCTCCTTGTCATAATCAATGGCCGTCACTTGAAAGACTGGACTATCTGCAATAAACCATCAAACACAATTGGTAAGTTTCACATCCCAGTTCCTATAAAACTACCAGCACTCCTGAGAACCAGTTTATCAGTCATCGAGCTACACACCACCATCATATTCCCAGCTCTCCTTGGTAATCAGAGTGAGATAACCTCAATTCATTCTATGGCCAGTATCACACAAGCATATTGCAAGTGCATTTGCTCTCCCATATTAAAAGGGGTTGCCACCTTTGGAGATTATTTTTTACTTTAATATATGTATTTGGAGCCAAGAAATAATTTTTGCAATTGAGTTTCATTACAAGCGTTGCTCAGTTTGCCTTCTATATTCTCTGTGTTGCACTGTCTATTGCCAACTTCAGAATGAGTTAACTGACAATGTGTCAGTGAGCTGGTTTCTGACTATTTTATCTGTCCTTTCTGAGCTCCTCTCGGCTAATTTATGACCCCAGACCACATCAAAGTTGCATGAGCAGGGAAACAAAGCCTGTAAAAGTCAAAAGGATGCAACATTTTTTAATGAAACCCAATTGCAAAATTAGCCCCAAATTCATGAATTTATGCAAACAAATATTAACAAAAAAAAGTGGACAACCACTTTAAGATAGAGGTCTGACCATTGCTCTACGGAAATGAACCGATGTCTATATAGAAGCATTTGATGCTGAAAGTTCAGGTCCTAACTTTGAAGAGGCATGATTGATAAAATCTATATTTACAGGATAAACCCAGTGGATCCACATATCACTGACCACATGCTTTGCCACTTTTGTATTGTGGCATCTTTCAGCATTTGACTAACTTCTCCAAAATGACGCACTCAGTTCAAGGATTTTGCACAAAGCAAAAATGCTCTTTATTTTTGTCTTCTACTTTTTTGTATGCCTTTTTAGAGCATAAAGGTGACATGTACCACTAAAATGTTGGAAAATATGCACAAAAGCAAAACTACAATCTATCTGGGGAGGGGGAATTGAGTCTATTTGCGTAAAAACAGAGTGACTTACAGTTGCAATTGATTAATCTTCTGCAAACAGCAAGAAAACAAACATGCCACATTGCCAAAAATTAAAAACAAAAAAACTTAAAAAGAAACAGGTAAACAAATGGAAGATAGAGATTTAAGTTCACACGTTGCGGAATTGCCGCGGAAATTTCCGCGGCAATCCCGCACTTCTCCCGCAGGAAATACGCACGTTTTTTTATGCTGATTCCCGCCAGAATAATAGCGTTTTGCAAGCGTAATTAGCTTGCAGAATGCTAGCGTTTTCCTAGCGATCTGTAGCATCGCTTGGAAAACTGATTGACAGGTTGGTCACACGAGTCAAACATAGTGTTTGACAAGTGTGACCAACTTTTTACTATTGATGCCGCCTATGTCGCATCAATAGTAAAAAGATCTAATGTAAAAATAATAAAAAAAATAATAAATAATGATATTCTCACCTTCCGGCGGCCCCCGCAGCCTTCCCGCCTTCAGCGACGCTCCCGGCAACTTCCGGTCCCAGGAGTGCTTTGCAACAAATCACACCGATGACGTAGCATCTCGCGAGACCGCTATGCCATCTGGGTGATTCTCGCAAAGCACTCTTGGGACCGGAAGTTGCCGGGAGCGTCGCTGAAGGCGGGAAGGCTGCGGGGGCCGCGGGAAGGCTGCGGGGGCCGCCGGAAGGTGAGAATATCATTATTTATTATTTTAATTATTGTTTTACCAGGGATATGGTACCCAGGGCCTGGAGGAGAGTCTCCTCTGCTCCAGACCCTGGGTACCATCCGCACATGAACCGCTTACATTGCGCATAGTGGGCATAGCCACATGCGGAAAGTAAGCGGTTCAATGCATTCCTATGGCGGCGGAATCACCGCGGTTACGCTAAATTAATGAACATGTTGCTATTTTTTCCGCAAAGCGTTTTTTTCGCGGAAAAAAAACGCAACATGTGGCCAAAACATGCGGAATCAATTAACATGTATAGGATGCTTAATGCTTGCGTTTTTATCGCGTTTTTACCGCGGAAAAACCGCGGAAAAACCGCGAAAAAAACGCAATTATTCCTGATCGTGTGCACTTAGCCTAAGGAAAAAAAAATCTCAAAACAAAATAAGAATATGTTGCAAATCAAAATGACTAAAAAAAGAGCAAAATCTACAAAAAGATGTAAATGTTATAATTGGGTCCAGGAAAAGCCTTGTAGCTGCAGACTACGATGTAAGTGCATGAATAGAAAGACACGGAGACTCGTAACTTACCCAGGTTGACCGTTTCTTTTACCGGCACATCGTATGTGCTTTTATCAAATACAGGGGCATTGTCATTTTCATCCTTTACTTCTACATTAAAGATAAGTGACTTGTCCACGATTCTTCCTGTTGCTCTTTCTGCAGCATCAAAGCGAATCTGAATGTAAAAAAAAAAAATAATGCATCTATTAAGTAGGAGTACATAATCCTGAGCAGCCTGGTCGCAGTGCCTCGCCTACAATGACCCCAGTGCTTCGCCTACAATGACCCCAGTGCTTCGCCTACAATGACCCCAGTGCTTCGCCTACAATGACCCCAGTGCTTCGCCTACAATGACCCCAGCGCCTCGCTTACAATGACTCCCAGCGCCTTACCTAGAATGGCCCCAAGCGCCTCACCTAGAATGGCCCCAGTGCCTCACCTACAATGACTCCCAGCGCCTCGCCTACAATGACCCCAGCACCTCGCCTACAATGACTCCCAGCGCCTCGCCTACAATGATCTCAGCGCCTCGCTTACAATGACCCCAGCGTATCGCCTACAATGGCCCCAGCACCTCGCCTACAATGACCCCCAGCGCCTCGCTTACAATGGCCCCAGCACCTCGCCTACAATGACCCCCAGCGCCTCACCTAGAATGGCCCCCAGTGCCTCGCCTACAATGACTCCCATGCCTCGCCTACAATGACCCCAGCACCTCGCCTACAATGACTCCCAGCGCCTTACCTAGAATGGCCCCAAGCGCCTCACCTAGAATGGCCCCCAGTGCCTCACCTACAATGACTCCCAGCACCTCGCCTACAATGACCCCAGCACCTCGCCTACAATGACTCCCAGCGCCTCGCCTACAATGATCTCAGTGCCTCGCTTACAATGACCCCAGCGTATCGCCTACAATGGCCCCAGCACCTCGCCTACAATGACCCCCAGCGCCTCGCTTACAATGGCCCCAGCACCTCGCCTACAATGACCCCAGCGCCTACCTAAAGGGCCCCAGCGCCTCACCTAGAATGGCCCCCAGTGCCTCGCCTACAATGACTCCCAGCGCCTCGCCTACAATGACCCCAGCACCTCGCCTACAATGACTCCCAGCGCCTCGCCTTCAATGGCCCCCAGCGCCTCGCCTTCAATGGCCCCCAGCGCCTCGCCTACAATGATCTCAGCGCCTCGCTTACAATGACCCCAGCGTATCGCCTACAATGGCCCCTGCACCTAGCCTACAATGACCCCCAGCGCCTCGCTTACAATGACTCCCAGCGCCTCACCTAGAATGGCCTCCAGTGCCTCGCCTACAATGACTCCCAGCGCCTCGCCTTCAATGGCCCCCAGCGCCTCGCCTACAATGATCTCAGCGCCTCGCTTACAATGACCCCAGCGTCTCGCCTACAATGGCCCCAGCACCTCGCCTACAATGACCCCCAGCGCCTCGCTTACAATGACTCCCAGCGCCTTACCTAGAATGGCCCCAAGTGCCTCACCTAGAATGGCCCCCAGTGCCTCGCCTACAATGACTCCCAGCGCCTCGCCTACAATGACTCCCAGCGCCTCGCCTACAAAGGCTCCCAGTGCCTTGCCTACAATGGCCCCGGCGCCTCGCTTACAATGATACCCAGTGCCTCGCTTACAATGACTCCAAGCGCCTCGCCTACAATGACCCCCAGCGCCTCGCTTACAATGACCCGCAGCGCCTCGCTTACAATGACTCACAGCGCCTCGCCTACAATGACCCCCAGCACCTCGCTTACAATGACTCACAGAGCCTCACCTACAATGACCCCCAGTGCCTCTTACAATGACCCCCAGCGCCTCGCCTACAACGACCCCCAGTGCCTCGCTTACAATGAAACCCAGCGCCTCGCCTACAATGGCCCCCAGCGCCTCACTTAGAATGGCCCCCAGCACATCTCCTACAATGACCCCCAGTGACTTGTCTACAATGACCCCAGCACCTCGCTTACAATGACCCCCAGCGCCTCGCTTACAATGACCCCCAGCACCTCGCTTACAATGACCCCCAGCGCCTCGCCTACAATGGCCCCCAGCGCCTCCCTTAGAATGGCCCCCAGCACATCTCCTACAATGACCCCAGTGACTTGTCTACAATGACCCCCAGCACCTCGCTTACAATGACCCCCAGCGCCTCGCTTACAATGACCCCCAGCACCTCGCTTACAATGACCCCCAGCGCCTCACTTAGAATGGCCCCCAGCACATCTCCTACAATGACCCCCAGTGACTTGTCTACAATGACCCCCAGTCACTTGTCTACAATGACCCCCAGTGACTTGTCTACAATGACCCCCAGCGCCTTGCCTACAATGGCCCCCAAAACATCACCTACAATGACCCCCAGCGCCTCGTTTATAATCGAAGCTTCAGCAAATCGGTGGGGAAAAATGAGCTGTCAGTATTCCGGTCTGTTTGCTGCATGAGTGTACCTTTTTTCCCTACTTTAAAGAGGACCTGTTCAGAGTAAAGTGGCCAGGTTTTGCTCTTATTTTATTCCCCTATTTATTTTGTTTGTGATTTTTAAATCTGCCATATGGATCCAGAGATCTGGATCTTTATATTTAATGCTCATTTTTATGGTCTTTATGAGCGGCGTACCGCTCACAGAATCATTATGCAGAGCATAGTAAAGACACGCCCACTGGCGATCCTGTGAGCCACGCCTCCTTGATAAAGACCATACAAATTTGCACTAAGTAAAAAATCACATCTCTGGAACTGTATGGCGGATTTATAATAAAAAAAAAACAGACGGGATACTCGGGAGCAGTGGGAATAAAGGAAGACCAAAATCTGGTCGCTTTTTACCTGGTGAAAAATCCTCTTTAAACTAATTATTATATTGATGCTGTGAATAAGTGCAGTACTTTACTAGTTATGTGAGATAACCTGAAATGTCCCCACGCTTGGCTGATGAATATATGATTATACCTATGAAGAGGGCAAGCTGGCTGTCCTATTATTACACACAAAACAGGTCTGTGCTGGGAGGTGAATACCCCATTGTGTGCTCGGTGACACGATGCTGTATGAGAGCACAACGCCTGGGGCCGGTGTATTGTGTGACATTATAGACTGAATTTCCCATACCCACAACAAATAGACGCGTCTTCTCTCTGTCATTAGCTCAGTTCACAAAGACCTAACTGGTGTGATCATTGATCTGGGACAATATTGCTGCCTCTCCGCTGCTGTACCTGTCTGTGTTGACAAGCTGCAGCCGTGACTTCACAACTACAACGCACATGATAGCTGCTGCCAATCAGCGGGCTCTGCTAATATAAACAGCACAAGACTGCTGTGCCCAGTGATTGTCTGCTCTGGTCACATGTGCTGTAGTTGTGAAACGCCGCTGCAGCTTGCCAAGTAAGACTGTTTGCTGGGTGGCATGACGCTGTATGATGGCACAACGCCTGGGCCGGTGTATTGTGTGACATATAAAAGATTGGATTTCCCATACTCACAACAAAGAGAGGAGTCTTCTCTCTGTCAATAGGTCGGTTCACAAAGACCTGACCGGTGTTTTCATTGATTTGGAACAGGTGCTTCTCTGGGGGTTCATCCACTCCAGGTCCTTTGATGAGATATTTAATGCTGATGTTTTGTGCTCTGTCATTAAAGAGCTGAAAAGCATATAACAATTGCAGATGAGTACAGTGATTGTGAAAAATGCTGACCAAGTAAGGCCAGGTTTACATTTCTACAGTGCTCTGTGCCCTGCACTACATTGGTGCGGTCTCCCCAAAAAAAATTTAAAAATTGTGACAGATGCTGAATGGAGCTATTCACTTGAGCGAATCCAAGTTTTTGTGCATGTCGGAAAAAACGAATCCTGCCAGGAAGGAGACCTGCAGTGGTTCTGTCAGCTACATTCAAATGAATGGCACAGTCAGGGCTCTAATAACAAAACTTTAGACTATTGACCGTGTAGATCCACAGTGGGTATTTGACCACAGTCACATCGTTATTGCCAAGGTAGAACAATATTGCTGCCTCTCCGCTGCTGTCTAAGTCTTTGTTGACAAGCTGCAGCCTTGACCTCTCAACTACAAAGTACGCAATTGCTGCAGCCAATCACTGAGCTCTGCTGATGTAAATGTCACAAGACAGCTGTACCTAATGATTGGCTGCAGTGGTCACGTGAAGTCACCTCTGCAGCTTGCTAACAAAGACTGGAACAGTAGCGGAGAGGCAGCTCTAGACTTGGGAAGGTTTAGCACCTGAGTTTATGATTTTAATTTAGCAGAAATCAATGAGGAAGGAAAAGTCAGACCGCCCCCCTAAAAAAAACTCACAAAGAAGAAAAATCCAGCTCAAAGAAACAAGAATGCTTTATTCACATAAAATACTTAAGAGGATATTCAAAGGTACATGACACGCTGCAGCAACGCGTTTCAGGTGCACATTTAATCATGATTCCTAACATCTAGCAGTGTGTGTGAGCCCAGCCAGCCATGCATACAATGAGGGGACTGGAGTAGCCATACAAACAACAGGGGAGCCAGACATACCAGGACAGGGATGAGTGGACAATGCATACCAGGCTCATACTCGAGTAAATAACCTTACCCAGTTTTCCGTGGCAAAACTAGGTGCCTCGACTTATACTCGGGACGGCTTATACTCGAGTATATACGGTATGTAAATTTATTTGCATTTTGCAGTGAGAAATAAGTATTTGATCCCCTACAACCAGTAGTTCTGGCTCCTACAGACCAGTTAGATGCTCCTAATCAACTCCTTACCTGCATTAAAGACACCTGTCTTACATAATCACTTTTATAAAAGACTCCTGTCCACAGACTCAATTAATCAGTCAGACTCTAACCTCTACAACATGGGCAAGACCAAAGAGCTCTCTAAAGATGTCATGGACAAGATCATAGACCTGTACAAAGCTGGAATGGGCTACAAAACCCTACGTAAGGCGCTGGGTGAGGAGATAACTGTTGGTGCAATAGTAAGAAAATGGAAGAAATACAAAATGACTGTCAATTGACATCGATCTGGGGCACCATGCAAAATCTCACCTCATGGGGTATCCTTGATCAAGAGGAAGGTAAGAGATCAGCCTAAAACTACACGGGGGAACTTGAAAATGATCTCAAGGCAGCTGGGACCACAGTCACCAAGAAAACTATTGGTAACTCATTACTCCGTAAAGGTTTACAATCCTGCAGTGCCTGCAAGTTCCCCCTGCTCAAGAAGGCACATGTGCAAGCCCGTCTGAAGTTTGCCAAGGAACACCTGGATGATTCTGTGAGTGATTGGGAGAAAGTGCTGTGGTCAGATGAGACAAAAATTTAGCTCTTTGGCATTAACTCAACTCGCTGTGTTTGGAGGAAGAGAAAATGCTGACCCGAAGAACACAGTTCCCACTGTCAAGCATGGAGGTGTAAACATTATGTTTTGGCAGTGTTTCACTGCTAAGGGCACAGGACTACTTCACCGCATCAATGGGAGAATGGCTGGACCATGTACTGTAAAATCCTGAGTGACAGCCTCCTTCCCTCTGCAGGGACATTAAAGACGGATTTTGGTAAGACCTTACCTGTAAAATCCTTTTCAGCGAAGGAAGGAAGGGAGACACAGTCATTACTAGTCTAGTGGGTAGGCGGAGCCCACACAGGATAGAACACCTCAGATTAAAAAAGTGTTGACCGGCCCCTCCAGCTTGGGCTCCTCCTACTCCAGTTCTCCAGTCCGTACACAAGCTAAGGAAGAGCAAATATCACCAGCGGAGCAACATTATGCATATAACAGAAAAAAACACACAGTCCCAGGTACTACTCACTGAACCTGACCACTGCGATGAGCTGGCAATGCTGGAAAAGAGCCTTAGCGCGCCGACCTCAGCCCAGATAATCGCTATCAGAGAAGGGTCACGCCGCATCTGAAAACACAACAACACACTTCTGCGTTGGGAGGGAGCTGTGTCTCCCTTCCTTCCTTCGCTGAAAAGGATTTTACAGGTAAGGTCTTACCAAAATCCGTCTTTCAGCAGCAGATGGAAGGAAGGGAGACACAGTCATTACTAGTGGGACGTCCCAAAGCAATCCAGAAATTAAGGGTGGGAAAAAACCAACGGAGGCAGATTCCCAACAACTTAGATAAATGCGCAACTAGCGCTAAATACAAGTTAACGAGAACTTTAAACTACAGTCGCCTGCAGGACCCTACGTCCTAAGGCTGCATCAGCGGAAGCACTAATGTCCACATTATAAAACTTTGTAAACGTGTGGACGGAGCGCCAGGTCGCCGCCCGGCAGAGCTGAGCTGCCGAGGCCCCTTGATGAAAGGCCCACGATGAACCCACAGCTCTCGTGGAGTGAGCTCGAATCTTAATCGGGCAAGGTTCGCCCTTAAGTCGGTAAGCCTCTAAAATGGCCGACCGAATCCAACGAGCTATAGAGTCCTTGGAAGCTCGTTGACCACGCCGACGACCTGCTGGAATCACAAACAGAGAGTCCGACTTCCGAAAACCTTGAGTAATAGACAAATAGAACTTCAAAGCCCGCACTAAATCCAATGTGTGCAAGGCCCGTTCCTTCGCATTCCTCGGTTCCGGACAGAGCGAGGGCAACACAATATCCTGGTTAACATGAAATTGTGACACCACCTTAGGTAGAAAGTCGCTCCGTGTGCGAAGCACTACGCGATCCGGGTGAAACTCCAGAAAAGGAGGCGAGTAAAAAAGAGCCGCCAACTCAGAAACCCTTCTCAAAGAGGTGACCGCCACTAGGAAGGCAACCTTCCAGGAGAGCAAAGAAAGGCTAACAGAGTCCATAGGCTCAAAAGGCCCATGTTGAAGAGCCTCCAAGACAAGATTGAGCCGCCAAGGGGACACAAGCGCCTTCCGCGGCGGAAACTGACGGGTTACTCCGCGAAAAAAGGAACGTACGTCCCTACGCGAGGCGATAGCATTCCGAAACAGCAAAGACAGAGCAGAAACCTGACCCTTCAGAGTGCTAACTGCCAAACCCTTGTCCAGCCCGTACTGCAAAAAGGCCAACAAATTGGGAATGGAAAAAATCCTCGGGTTCCTTGAAGAACCCGAACACCACGAAAAGAAGGCTTCCCAAGTCTTGTGAAAATTCTAGTAGTAGCCGGACCTCTGGCAGCTCGCAGAGTGGCAATGACTTCGGCTGAAAAACCTTGACGGGTCAAGATTTCGGTCTCAAGAGCCACGCCGTCAAACGCAGAGACTTCAGGTCCGGATGACGAACGGGCCCTTGGGTTAACAGGTCCGGGCGAAGAGGGAGTGGAAGTGGAGGCGCTGCCAGAAGCGACACCAGTGTCGAGAACCACATCCTCCTTGGCCAATCTGGGGCTACCAACATAGCCGGGACTCTCTCCAGTCTGATCCGACGCAACACCAGAGGAAGTAAGGATATCGGCGGGAACACATAGATTAGCTCGAATTGGTCCCACGGAGCCACCAGAGCATCCACCGCCACAGCCTTCGGGTCCTTGTACCTGGACATGAACGTCGGTAACTTGGCATTGAACCTGGATGCCATCAAATCCACTTGGGGAGTTCCCCAACGGGAGCACAGCAGTGCAAAAATTTCCGGATGAAGACTCCATTCTCCGGGATCCATCTTCTCGCGACTGAGGAAGTCCGCCGTGATATTCTGAACTCCTGGAATGTGAATCGCAGAGATGGCTGGCACCCTGGCCTCGGCCCATACCAGGATCCGAGACACCTCCATCATGAGCCTGGAGCTCCTCGTCCCACCTTGATGGTTGATATACGCGACGGCCGTCGCGTTGTCTGTCTGCACTCGGACTGGCAGACCGCTTAAAGGGACCGTCCAGTGTTGGAGGCAAAGGAAAATTGCCCTCAATTCCAGGATGTTGATCGGCAGGACAGACTCTTCCGACGACCATACTCCCTGAATCCAGAGATCGTTCCAGACACCTCCCCAGCCCGTCAGGCTGGCATCGGTGGTTATGACCGACCACCTCGGAAGGAGGAAGGACTTCCCCAGGGATAACGCTTCCGGACGTAACCACCATCCTAGAGACTCTCGCACCCTGTGGGAGATGATGACACTGCAATCCAGCGAAGCCTGCGATCGATCCCAACGGTTCAGAATGAGCATTTGGAGAGCCCTGGTATGAAATTGGGCAAACGGAAGTGCCTCCATCGACGCCACCATCAAACCCAGAAGGCGCATACACCTTCGAAGGGACATTGCTGTCGAAGACTTCATAACCTGTACATGTTGAAGAAGACTTGCTTGCTTGTCTGGAGGCAGGGACACCACTGCTCGTACCGTGTCGAAATGCATCCCCAAAAACCGGATTGACTGCGACGGTTCCAGAGACGACTTCTCCCAATTGACCAGTCACCCGAAGTCCTCCAGGAGCTGAAGGGATAGATTGCGAGCCGTCACCGCCTCCTCCTTTGAGGACGCCACAATCAAAAGGTCGTCCAGGTAGGGAAGAATCGTAACCCCCTGTCTTCGAAGGATCGCCATGAGAGGTGCCAGAATTTTCGTAAAAACTCTGGGCGCTGAGGCCAACCCGAATGGCAGGGCCACAAACTGGTAATGGTCCTGACCTATAGCAAAACGAAGGAAGCGTTGGTGGGCCCTTCCGACGGGAACATGCAAATAGGCGTCGCGAATTGACACCAAAAAGTCGTTCTGCGACAGGGCCGCCACAACTGAGCGAAGCGACTCCATGCGGAATTTCCGGGTGCGGACATGCCGATTCAATCTTTTGAGATCCAGAATGGGGCGAAATTTGTCCTCCTTTTTGGGGACCACAAAGAGGTTGGAATAAAACCCTCTTCCCCAGTCCTCCGGCGGAACCGGTACCACCACACCCTTCTGCAGAAGGGAATCGACCTCCCGCAGTAGAGCGGCAAATAGCTCGGGCTCTGACGGAATGCGAGATTGGCAAAACCTGTCCGGGGGTCGAGAAAGAAACTCTGTGAAGTAGCCTGCCAACACAACCCGCGTCACCCAGGCGTCCGAAACGCGGGACGCCCAAGTCGATTCGAATTGGAGCAGGCGACCCCCCACTCGAGAGCCCTCGAGTGAGACCCTGGCGTCAGTCCGCCTTAGCGGGCTTTTTGTCAGCTTCCCGCTTGTCTTGACGGAAGCTCTGTTTCCAGGGAGTGTGGGATTTCTGAGAAGTCTTTTTTCCCGAAAAAGAGGGACGACCCGATCACCAAGAGGGCTGACCGAACCGTCCCCTGGACCGAAAAGGCCGCAGAGTACTACCGGCACTAGGCCTGCCAGACGCAGAAGCCACAGCTCTTCGCTGCGGTAAGTCCGTTTCTTTTGCCTTTGCCTTGACAATCAGCTCCGTGAGGTCAGATCCAAATAGCTGACCACCCTTGTAAGCTAAAGATAGCAAACCTTGCTTGGAAACCGCGTCCCCGGTCCACTGTCTAAGCCACAGTGCTCTTCTGACTGTGACCGCCGAGGATTGCGCCCTGGACAGCAGTGACGCAGTATCCAAACCTGCATCACTGCCATATCGGGCTGCTTCCTCCAACACTTGAGAAGCCCATCTACCTCGGATAGTGGGGATCCATCTTGCCACGCCGTCCGTAGACGGTCCAACCAGCTCAGGGAAGCTTTACAAGCACACATGGATCCTAGCACCGCTCTGAATCCATGACCCGCGGCCTCGTAGATGGATTTCGCCATCTCCGTTTTTCTGTCCAGCGGATCCTGCAGACTCGCCTTCCCTTTAACAGGAAGTAATGAGGATTTGCTAAGCTGGGATAAAGGGACATCCACTTCAGGAGAAGGAATCCAATTATCAATCAACTCCGTCGAACACGGATACAGTGTCTCAAAAAACCGTGTCCCCTGAAAACGTTTATCTGGACACAGGCGTTCCTTCTCCACTGCCCCATTAAGCTCATCCAGAGATGGTAATGCCGATCGCGACCTATGCGACTCCTGAAACATCCGGGCCGACTTACCAGGACGTCTAGTTGCCTCCTCCGGTAACTGTAACGCCTCCCTCATGGCTCCAATAAAAGCCTCTGTACGGCCCAAAAGAGAGGCAGAGTGTCCCTGTCGATCCTCCTTATCCGAATCGGACATCTCCCCATCCGAGCTTGAAGGGGAACCCTCCATACCAGAGATCTCCGAGTCGCTACGCGGGAATGACAGTACCGGCCTGTGGCGCTTCCTGCCATGAGAGGATCTAGCTGACACCCAATAACCTAAAAGGTCAGACAGGCCATCAATAGAACGAGTGAGGGCCTCCATTTTGACATCACTGAAACCTCCAACCGCTGCGCTTGACGCCTTCGAGGACTCCTGCGTGTCAGATACGCGAGACTGATCCTGTAGCGGAACTGGGAGACGGTCCGCACCTCCTGGACCCTGATCTGACATGCCCTCACACAGTATATGGCAGGTTAAACCTGTCAGTAACTAGAACAGTGTGGTTTCTTAAGAGAAAGAAAAAAAGAACGCTGAAGGGTTAAAGCTCTTAAAGAGAGAGCTACCCCAGCTGTCCCCCAATTAAGGTTTAACCGCCTATCAAGGTGTTAATGTCGCAGACTCCCCACAACCTCTGTTAAATGAAAAAGGTGTGCGAGCCCCAGCCAAAAAAAGACCTCTATATGAGGTAACAGCTGCAGGACAGCGCAGTCTGCCACCTAATTGTGCCTCAGAAAGGTGCCCTGCGCTGTGTGGGTGAGGGGGTTAAGCTTCTGCCCTGACAGGCAGAAGCAACTCACCCAGCTGGCCGCGGTGCAGTGTTCCTTCGGTCTGTCGGGAGGAGAGGAGAGTGAGGAGCCCGAGGAAGCCGTTCAGTAATGGCCGCCGCGCTGTGAGAAAGAGGGAAGCCGGAAGAGGAGGGGTAGGAGAAAGCGCGCGCTCAGAGCGCTTCCTGCCCGCGAAAGACCGGGAAAGCGCGACTCCTCCGCTCTCCGCTCCTGCCCCGCTCCATGTCCTGCAGACATTCACCTGCGGACAAAAAACACAAGTCACCAACATGTAGTAGCGGCTGCGCAGCAGCCACTGAAGCACTCAAAACACATTTAACATGCTGAGTACTCACCCAGCTGAGCGCCACAGGGACCCCCAGGGATTTGTGGCGCTGTGGCCATAGCTTCCCCCCAGGGCGGAGAACGCAGTGACCACAGAAGTGCGGTTTGCGTCTCCGCCAGGAAAGCAACCCTCATCCACCGGGGCCGGCAGGGTTCTGCAGGGACCACCTTAAAGGGTAATACAGATCCGCCAAGGGAGGGGTGGGGGTCCAGCAGCGCTGAGACCCCTGAGACCTCAAGACCACGGGGGTCCAAGTCTCTGTCCGATAAAAATAAAAAGTTTTCTGAGGAGCTGCTCCAGCAGCTACTATCCTCTGTGACCTCAAATTTTAGACTGGAGAACTGGAGTAGGAGGAGCCCAAGCTGGAGGGGCCGGTCAACACTTTTTTAATCTGAGGTGTTCTATCCTGTGTGGGCTCCGCCTACCCACTAGACTAGTAATGACTGTGTCTCCCTTCCTTCCATCTGCTGCTGAAAAATGGGTCGTGGCTGGGTCTTCCAGCAAGACTATGACCCAAAACATACAGCCAAGGCAACAAAGGAGTGGCTCAAAAAGAAGCACAGTAAGGTCATGGAGTGCCCTAGCCAGTCTCCAGACCTTAATCCCATAGAAAACTTATGGAGGGCGTTGAGTTGCAAAGCGACAGCCCAAGATCTTAATGATTTAGAGATGGTCTGCAAAGAGAAGTGGACCAAAATTGCTCCTGACATGTGCGCAAACCTCATCATCAACTACAAAAAACGTCTGACTGCTGTGTATGCCAACAAGGGTTTTGCCACCAAGTATTAACTCTTGTTTGCC
Source organism: Oophaga sylvatica (assembly GCA_033576555.1). Lineage (NCBI taxonomy): Eukaryota > Metazoa > Chordata > Amphibia > Anura > Dendrobatidae > Oophaga > Oophaga sylvatica. Next base: position 113,395,486 of record JARQOD010000003.1, read on the forward strand.
AGAGGGATCAAATACTTATTTCTCACTGCAAAATGCAACTAAATTTATATAATTTATACAATATGATTTTGGGGTTTTTTATTTTGATATTCTATCTCTCAATGTTAAGATTAACCTACCCTTAAAATTATAGACTGTTCATGTCTTTGTCAGTGGGCAAACTTACAAAATTAGCAAGGGATCAAATACTTATTTCCCCCACTGTATTACTGATATAGAAAATAAAAATATATCACAAATCTCTAAAGATGTATATCTTCGTTCTTTACTGTATCAAAATGGAGGATACCAGAATGTACCGCATCTTTATGGAACTACTGGCTCACAAATCTCTAGACACTTCAGTCAAGAACTTCAAATTAATCTTACGTCACTTAGAATTTATGCCATTGAAACAACGCACAAACCTCTCTGAGGAGGCAATGTGGAAAATACATTAAGAAATAGAGCGTCTTGGTGGATTTTCCAGCTAAATACTAGAGTACCCCATGGTTTAAATTTGAGAAAAGATATCATGCTGTTCTACGAGGTTCATTACTCCACCATGTCTCCCTTTTCTGAAACTATTTATCCATTTTACATTTGCCCCTATTTTCCTATTAAAA
>JARQOD010000003.1:113396190-113562159 GCA_033576555.1 Oophaga sylvatica
TGTAAATTTTTTTTTTTTTGCATGAGAAAAATTTTTTGACCCCTAAACCAGTATTTGGCTCCTACAACCAGTTAGATGCTCCTAATAAACTCCACCGCTTAAAGACCCCCGTCAACTAATCACTTTTAAAAAGACCCTTCCACAGACTCTTTTAATCATCAGACTCAACCTCTAAAACATGGGAAGACCAAAGAGCTCTAAAAAAGATGTCGGACAAGCCCAAGACCGTAAAAAAGCTGAAGGGGGCTACAAAACCCTACGTAAGCCGGGTGGGGAGATAACTGTTGGGAAAATGTAAAAAATGGAAAAAATTTACAAAATGACTGCAATTGACATCGATCTGGGGCACCATCAAAATCTCCCCCCTCAGGGGGTATCCTTGTTTAAAGAGGAAGGTAAGAGATCACCCAAAAAACAAACGGGGGAACTTAAAATGATCTCAAGCAGCTGGGCCCCACTCCCCAAAAAAACCCTTTTGGTAACCTTTAATCCAAAGGGGTTTTACAATCCTGCAGTGCCTGCAATTCCCCCGGCTCAAAAAGGGCAAAAGTCAAGCCCGCTGAAGTTTCCCAAAGGGAAACCCCCTGGATGTTTCTGTAGTGATTGGGAGAAAGTGCTGTGGCAATGAAAAAAAAATTTTTTGCTTTTTGGGATTAACTCAACCCTGTGTTTGGGGAAGAAAAAAACCCTAAACCCAAGAACCCCGTCCCCACGTCAAGCTGGAGGTGAAACTTTAAATTTTTTGGCAGTTTTAAAAACGCTAAGGGCACAGGAAAACCCACCCGCAAAATGGGAAAAAGGCGGAAACCAAAGTACTGAAAAAATCCTGAGTGACAGCCCCCTTTTCCCCCCTCTGCGGGGACATTAAAGACGGATTTTTTTAAAACCCTTTCCGTAAAACCCTTTTTACAAAGGGAAAGGGAAAGGGGGGGACAAAAGTTTTTTCTAGTTAGGGGGGGAGGCGAGCCCACACAGATAAAAACACCTCAGATTAAAAAAGGTTGACCGGCCCTCCATTTTGGGCCCTCCCCCCTACCCCCGTTCTCCAGTCCGTACACAACAAGGAAGACAAATTCACCAGCGGGGAAACCCAATTATGCATAAAAAAAAAAAAAACCCCAGCCCCCGTATACTCACTAACCTGACCACCGATATTTGGGAATGCGGAAAAAGGGAGCCTTAGCGCCCGACCTCGGGCCCCAAAATCGCATCAGAGAAGGGTAACCCCCCGCATCGAAAACACAAAAAAACCACTTTTCTTGCGTTGGGGGGGGGGTTGTGTCCCCCTTTCCCTTTTCCTTCGCTGAAAAGGATTTTAACGGGAAGGGGTTTTTCCAAAATCCGTTTTTTAGCGCAGATAAAAGGGGGGGGAAAAACACTTTAAAATTAGGGGGGGGACGCCCCCCAAAACAATCCAAAATTTAAAGGGGGGGGAAAAAAAACCCAAAGGGGGAAATTTTCCCAACAACTTAGATAAATCGCAAAACGTAAATACAATTTTAAAACGAAATTTTAAAAATACAGCCCGCCTGGGGCCCCCACCCAAAAGGCGCTTTCCCCCGGAACACTTTAAAGTTTCCCCATTAAAAACTTTTGTAAACGGGGGACGAGCGCCGGGGCCCCCCCGGGCGAGCTGCTGCCGAGGCCCCTTGATGAAAGGCCCACATGAACCCACAGCTCTCGGATAAAATCCCAATTTTAATCCGGGGAAAAAGGGTTTCCCCCTTTAAATCGGAAAGGGGGGGCCCCCTAAAAAAGGGGCCCAAACCCAATCCAACGGCAAAAATTTCCCTTTGGAAAATCGTTGCCACCCGACACCTGCCGGAATCCAAACAGAGAGTCCGACTTCCCCAAAACCTTGAAATAGACAAATAGAACTTCAAAGCCCGCACTAAATCCAAAGGGCAAGGCCCGTTCCTTTTCCCTTCCTGGGGTTCCGGCAGAGCGAGGGCAAACAATTCCTGGTTAACAAAAAAAATTTTACACCACCTTTTTTAAAAGTCGCCCCCGTGTGCGAAGCACACGCGATCCGGGGGAAAACCCCCCCAAAAAGGGGGGCCAGTAAAAAAGGAAACCCCAACCAAAACCCCCCCCTCAAAGAGGTGACCGCCACTAGGAAGGCCCCTTTTCCGGGGGGCAAAAAAAAGGGTAAAAGAGTCCATTTGGGTCAAAAAGGGCCCTGTTAAGAGCCCCAAGACCAAAATTGGCCCCCAAAAGGGGGCACCCAACCCCTTTTTCCCGGGAAAAAACTACGGTTACGTCCCCAAAAAAGGAACGTACGTCCCTACCGGGGCGATAGCATTCCGAAACACAAAGCCCCGACAAAAAACCTACCCTTTTGAGTGCTAACTGCCAAACCCTTGTCCAGCCCGTACGCAAAAAAGCCAACAAATTTGGGGGAAGGGGGAAAAAACCTCCCGGGGTTTCCCTTTAAAACCCCCAACACCACAAAAAAGTTTCCCCCCAAACTTTTTAAAATTTTTAGTAGTACCCCCAAACCCTGGCAGCTGAGAGTGCAATGATTTGGGGTGAAAAACCTTTTTGGGGGGGCAAGATTTCGGCCCCAAAGCCACGCCTAAAAAACCCGAGCCCCTTTGGTCCTGCAAGGGCCCCCTTTGGGGTTTAAAGTCCGGGGGAAAAAGGGATGGAAGTGGGGGCCGCCAAAGCGACCCCAGTGTGAGAACCACCCCTCCTTCCAATCGGGGCTACCAAAATAGCCGGGACTCTCTCCAGTCTGATCCGACCCAACACCAAGGAGAAAAGGGTATCGCGGGAACACATAGTTTTCTCAAATTTTGGCCCCCGGGGGGGCCCCCCCAAACACCACCGCCACAGCCTTCGGGGCCTTTTACCTGGGCGAAATCGGGAACTTTCATTTTAAAACCTGGATCCATCAAATCCCCCTTGGGGGGTTCCCCAACGGACAAGCATGCAAAAATTTCCGGGTTAAGACTCCATTCCCCGGGGTCCATCTTTTTTCCCCCGACGAGGAAGCCGCCGGGTATTCTGAACTTTCCGAAAATAATCCAGAGATGGGGGGGGACCCCGGCCTGGCCCATACCCCGGGTCCAGACCCCCACATGAGCCTGGAGCTCCTCCCTCCCCCCCCTTTTGGGGTTTTTTTTAAACCCACGGGGCCCCGCGTTGTTTCTGCCTCGGGGGTTTGGGAACCGCTTAAAGGGACCGTCCATGTTTTGGGGGCCCAAAAGGGAAAAATTTTTCCCCAATTTCCCGGGGGGGGTTAACGGCAGACAGACCTCCCCCACGACCTACCCCAAAACCCCAGATCTTTCCCCAAAAACCCCCCCAGCCCGTCAGGGTGGCTCGTGGTTATGAAACCCACCCCTCGGAAGGAAGGGAAAAGGGGGTTTCCCCCCCGGGTAACGCTTCCGGGGGGGAACCCCCCTCCTAGAGACTCCCCGCACCCCTTTTGGGGGGGATGACACGCTCCGCGAAAAACCCACGATCCCAACGGTTTCCAAATGAGCCCTTTGGAGAGCCCTGGTTTTAAATTGGGGGAAACGGAAAATGCCTCCATCACCCACCACAAACCCCCCAAAAGGGGGATACACCTTCAAGGGGACTTTTTCTGTCGGACTTCAAACCGTAAAATTTTGAAAGACTTTTTTTCTTTGCCCGGAGGCAGGGACCCACTGCTCAAACCGTGTCGAAGCACCCCCCAAAAAACCCGGGATTCTGCAGGGTTTTTCCCGAGACGACTTCTCCCAATTGCCCCGTCACCCGAATCCTCCAGAGCAAAGGGGAAAAAAATTTCGACCCTTTCCCCCCCCCTTCCCCCTTTTGGGGGAACGCCAAATCAAAAGGGCCGGGGGGGGGAAAAAATAAAAACCCCCCCTTCCCCTTCGAAGGATCCCATGAGAGTGCCCAAAATTTTTTTTAAAAAAACCCCGGGGGCGTTTTGGGCCAAAACCCAAAGGCAGTGCCACAAAAAAAAAGGGGGGCCAAACCATCAAAACGAAGGAAGCGTTGGGGGCCCCTTTTCCCGACAAAAATTTGCAAATAGGCGTCGCAATTGACCCCCAAAAAGCCTTTCTGGGCACGGGGGCCGGGGCCACAACGAGCGAAGCGCTCCATGGGGAAAAATTTTCCGGGGGGGGGCATGCCGTTCAATCTTTTGAATCCAAATGGGGGGAAATTTGCCCCCCTTTTTGGGGGGCCAAAAGGGGGTTGGGGAAAAAAAAACCCTTTCCCCATCCTCCGGGGGAAACCCCGGGAAAACCCCCCCCCTTCTGCAGAAGGGAATCGCCCCTCCCCAGTAAGGGAAAAAACTGGGGCTCTGAGGGAAAAAGCGAGTTTTGGAAAAAAACCTTTTCCGGGGGTCAGAAAGAAACTCTGTGAGAACCCCAACACAACCCCGCACCCAGCTCCGAAACCGGGACGCCCAATCATTCAAAATTGGGGCAGGGCCCCCCCACTCAAAGGGGCCCCTCAGTGAGCCCCCCTGGCGTCATCCCCCTTTTGCGGCTTTTTTCATTTCCCCCCTTGGGTTTGAGGGAAAAGCCGGGTTTCCCAGGGGTGTGGGATTTCGAGAAGTTTTTTTTTTCCCCAAAAAAAAAGGGGGGACACCCGATCCCAAAGAGGGCTAAACCGAACCTCCCCGGCCCCAAAAAGGCCGCAAGTACTCCCGGGGACTGGGGCCCCCCCAACGCAAAACCCCCCAGCTTTTCCCGCTGGGGGTAAGTCCGTTTTTTTTGCCTTTGCCTTGAAAACCCAGCCCGGGGTCAGATCCAAATAGCTGCCCCACCCTGTAAAAAAAGAAGCAAACCGTTTGGGGAAAACCCTCCCCGTCCACTGTCTAAGCCACATGTTCTTCTGACTGGACCGCCGGGGGTTGGGCCCCCTTTTTAAGCAGTGACCAAAACCAAAACCTGCACCCCCCTTTAATCGGGCTGCTTCCCCCCAACACGGGAAACCCCTACCTCGGATAGTGGGGGTCCCCCCCCTTTCCAAAGCCGTCCGTAGACGGTCCAAAAACCCCCCCCAGGGAACTTTAAAAATAGTGTTTGGAGCATTCCGATACTGCAAATTTCGGGATCGGGGGCCAAAAAATTTTAAAAAGTAACGGGGAATTCCCCCCTTTTTCCCCCTTTTTCCCCCCCTTTTCGTCTTATCGGATAACCCCCCCCGGGGGCAAAAACACTGTCAGTGTCCCGGGGGTTTGGGCGGTCAGAGTCACGGCCCCCTTACCCCCCCAGAAGATCCCGGGTCACTCCTGGACTGCTTTTAAAAGTCCGCCATCCTCTTCCCCCTCCCCGGCTCACAAAGCAGTTTCTCGCGAAAACGCAAAAAACTCTGGGTAATCCCCCGGGGCCCAAAGCAGTCAGGGGGGATGACGTCACCCCCCCGGGGGGGGAAACAAAAAAAACACCCCCGGGTTCGTTGGGAAAAACAGGCCCCTGCCTGTCATTGCGATGTAAACAGAGCTTTGGGGGTCGTGGGGCTAACCCTTAAGGACCCGGGGGCGGGGGGGTTTGGGGGGATGTTGGTTTGTTTTTTTTTCTTTTTTTCCCGGGGAACGATGGGGTTTTTAGGAATGAAGTGAAAAAAAAAAAAATTTTTAAAAATGGTTTTCTCTTTTTTTTCATTAAAATACTTTTTTCCCCCTTTTTTTTGGGGGTTTTTTTACACAATTTTTAAAAAATTTGGGATTAAAAAAAGGAACGGTGTCTTTTGACCCTCTTCCCAAAATTTTTTAAACCCGGGGTTAAATTTTTCCCCCCCGGGAATCAACGGGGGCAATAACCCCCCATTACCCCCCTTTTCCACCGCTAAAAGGGGGAAGTGGGAAAAACCGGGTTTTAAAAATCCACAATTGGAAAAACTTTTGAATTTTTCCAAAAAGTGGGGCTGGGGGGGACCTGGTATTATCAGGGGTTGGGGGGGCCAAAATCCCCGGGGGCCCTTTTTAGTCCTTTTTTCCGGCCGCAGCAAAAACCCCCCCTTTTTTTTTTGGGGGGGTTTTAAAAAAAAAAGGGGGATTTTCCCCCCGCTTTTTTTTTTTTTGGGGGGGGTCCCCCCCCTTTTTTTTTAACCCCCCAAACTAAATTTTTACGCTGGGCCGGTTTTTATCAGGCTTTCAAACGCCCATTGGGGGAAAGGGCTTTTCCTTTTTTAGCCTGAAAAACCAGGCCTCACGGATGCTTCATCTGGCGGTTAACAAAAAAAAGGGGGGGCCCCCAAAAATAAAAATTTTTTTTTTGGGGATCCCCTATTTTTGTTAATCAGGGGCCCAAAAAAAAAAAGGGGGGCTGGGGCCTTTTGGGGGTTTTCCCTGGCAAGGCCATGGATTTGGCTCCCTTTTTAAAAACCTGAAAATCCAGGCCTCAGCGGGGGGCTTCCTCTGGCCGGTTAACAAAAAAAGGGGGGACCCCCCCCCAATTTTTTTTTCCCCCGGGGTCCCCTATTTTTGTTTAAAAAAACCCAAAAAAGCAGACCTGCTGTGGGCCCGGGGAAAATTTTTAGGCTGGCAAAAGGGGGATGGATCTTAGCTCCTTAACAGCCTGAAAATCCAGGCCTCAGCGGCTGCTTCATCGGCGGGTTAACAAAAATAGGGGCCCCCACCCAAATTTTTTTTTTGAGGGACCCCCAAATTTTTTTAATCACCAAATATCAACTGCTTTGGCCGAAATTTTTCGGGCTGGGAAGGTCCGGACTTGGTCCTTTTAAAGCCAAAAAACCAGGCCCCACGGCGTTCATCTGGGGGGGGGTTAAAAAAATGGGGGGGACCCCACCCAATTTTTTTTGAAGGGAACCCCATTTTTGTTAATCATTTCCCCTGACGTCACAAAAGTGCCCCTGGCTGACCTGAAGTAAAATTTTGGAAAAAAATAATTAATTTTTCCATTAAAGGGGGCCCCGTCCACAACGATCGCTCCCGGGGAATCGTGCGGGGGTTTAAATATTTTGTCGCAGCAGCGAGCTCACCAGCGATATGCTGTGTGTGACATTCAGGCGACATCACCCCCCTGCCGGGTATCGCTGATCGTCGCTGAAAATGTCAGACCTTTGATCGCTGGTTTCCCGCCTGTCACACGCAGGGGTGCGTGCCTGTCAGAGGGAAACCAGCGATAAAAAAAAAGGTCCTGACATTTCTGCGACGACAGCGATACCCGGCAGGGGGGCTGATCGTCGCTGAAGTCACACACAGCGATATCGCTGGGAAGCTCGCTGCTGCGTCACAAAACTAGTGACTCAGCAGCGATCTCGGTGCGATATCGCTATGTGAGACGGGCCCTTAACGATGTTCCCCGCCAGTGTCGCTGTCCCAGATCGCTGCCTGAGCCTGCCGTTTGCAGGCCCCAGCAGCGATCATTTAGCATAACACCAGCGATCCTGACAATGCATACGTTGTCCGGGATCGCTGGTGTATCGTTATGTGACACCCAGCCTTTACTCCCTGTCGGGCCAGGAGAGGAACCATTCATTGGGGTTTTTACGTAGGCGCAGCTTTTAGCTGGGGCCCTGCATAAAAATTAACCCTTTCTGAAGGATTACACCGTGGGACCTGACTGTGCAGGGGATAGGTAAAATAATTTTGCTTTTTTATTTTTTTTTTATTACAGAAATGGTTTTTGCCGAAAATAAAAGATGGTCAAAAACATGTTCTTTATTTCCCTTAAAATGTTTTTAATTAAAGTGTGTTTTGTTTTATTTTTATTTTTATGCAATAGGATTTTAAAAATTGATTTTTTTCTAATTGACAGTCTCAATTATTAACCTGGCTTAAGTCACCTTTCAATAGCAAAGTGGGGTTTAACCCCATATTAAACCCCAAACCCCCACCGCTACAGGGCAAAAGGGAAAAAAACGGGCAAAGTGCCAGAAAAGGGCGAATCTAATTATAGATTTTGGGCTTTCCTGGGTTTTCTGGGGGGAGATGTTAGTAGCCGGGGGGGCAAAAATAATGGTCCCCCCTCTGGGCTATTTTTTAAACTCCCCCACTCACTGCTTTGTCTTCTGGTTGCGAAAATAGGGCGGGGAGCCCACGCATTTTTTTTCAGCAATTTTACACCTCATATAATATATACATGTCATGAATTTGTGACACAATATATATATATTTTATATTTTAGTTCCCCTACACTTCTAATAGTATAATAGCCGCTAATTCAATTGCCGGCTTTTGTGAAAATGCAGAAACCCGACAAAAAATGACCCCTTGGTGTACATAGGGTTAACCATGTCTTTTCATTCCTTTGCTATCTAATTTGCACAAACAATTAAATCAGACTAATGTGTGCAAAATTTCACACCTCTAGGGGTTAATTAAAAGGTGTAAAATCGAAACAAAAAAGTCCCCTTTTTTTTTACAAACGAATTTACACCTTTAATTAACCCCTAGAGGGTGAAATTTTGCACACATACTGATTAATTGTTTGTGCAAATTAGATAGCAAAGGACATGAAAAGAAATGTTTAACCCAAAGTACACCAAGTGCATTTCATGTCGGGTTCTGCATTTTCACAAAAGCCGGCAATTGAAATTTGCGGCCCATTATACTATGTTTGAAGTGTATTAACTACAAATATAAATATTTTAATATATGTGTCACAAATTCAATGACATGTATATATATAAGAGGTGGTAAAATTGCTGAAAAAAAAAAGCGTGGGCCCCGCCCTATTTTCGCAACCAGAAGACAAAGCCAGTGAGTGGGGCAGATAAAAATAGCCCAGAGAGGGACCATTATTTTTGCCCCCCCCCGGCTACTAACACGCCCCCCGACACCCCAGGAAAGACAAATCTATAATTAGATTCGCCCTTTCTGGCACTTTGCCCGTCTAATTCCCATTGCCCTGTAGCGGGGGCGAATGGGTTAATATGGGTTTTAAAGCCACCTTGCTTTGAAAGGTGAACCTTAACCAGGTTAAAAATTAGAGCTGTCAATTTAAAAACTAACAATTATTAATCCATTGCATGAAATAAAAAAAAAACACACAAATTTAATTAAAAAAACATTTTAATTAAAAAAGACACATGTTTTTACCACTTTTTTTTACTGCAAAAACCATTTCCTGTAATAAAAATAAAATAAAAAAGCAAAATTATTCTTACCTATCCCATGCACAGTCAGGTCCCACGGTGTAATCCTTCAGAAAAGGGTTAATGTTTACTGCAGGACCGCAGCTAATGCTGCAGCCTCACAGTAAACCCCAAATGAATGAGTTCCTCTCCTGCCTGACAGGAGAGTAAAGGCTGGGTGTCACATAACGATACACCAGCGATCCCGACAACGATATGCACTTGTCAGGATCGCTGGTGTATCGCTACATGATCGCTGCTGAGCTGCCAAACAGGCAGCTCAGGCAGCGATCTGGGACAGCGACACTGCGGGTAACATCGCTTAAGGGCCCGTCTCACATAGCGATATCGCTACCGAGATCGCTGCCTGAGTCACTAGTTTTGTGACGCAGCAGCGAGCTCACCAGCGATATCGCTGTGTGTGACATTCAGCGACGATCAGCCCCCCTGCCGGGTATCGCTGATCGTCGCAGAAATGTCAGGACCTTTTTTTGATCGCTGGTTTCCCTCTGACAGGCACGCATCGCTGCGTGTGACAGGCGGGAAACCAGCGATCAAAGGTCCTGACATTTCAGCGACGATCAGCGATACCCGGCAGGGGGGCTGATCGTCGCTGAATGTCACACACAGCGATATCGCTGGTGAGCTCGCTGCTGCGTCACAAAACTAGTGACTCAGCAGCGATCTCGGTAGCGATATCGCTATGTGAGACGGGCCCTTAAGTGGAAAGCTTAATTGATTGCTTTCCACTTTCACTTCAGGTCAGCCAGGGACACAATCAGTGACGTCAGAGGGAACTGATTAACAAAAATAGGGGTTCCCTTCGAAAAAGAAATGGCGTGGGGTCCCCCCCTATTTTTGTTAACCAGCCAGATGAAGCAGACCGCTGAGGCCTGGATTTTCAGGCTGTTAAGGAGCCAAGATCCATGGACCTTGCCAGCCTGATAATACCAGGCCACAGCAGTCTGCATATCTTGGTGATTAACAAAAATAGGGGATCCCCTCGAAAAAAAATTGGCGTGGGGTCCCCCCTATTTTTGTTAACCAGCCGATGAAGCAGACCGCTGAGGCCTGGATTTTCAGGCTGTTAAGGAGCTAAGATCCATGGACCTTGCCAGCCTGATAATACCAGGCCACAGCAGTCTGCATATCTTGGCTGATTAACAAAAATAGGGGATCCCCTCGAAAAAAATTGGCGTGGGGTCCCCCCTATTTTTGTTAACCAGCCAGATGAAGCAGACCGCTGAGGCCTGGATTTTCAGGCTGTTAAGGAGCCAAGATCCATGGACCTTGCCAGCGTGATAATACCAGGCCACAGCAGTCTGCATATCTTGGCTGATTAACAAAAAATAGGGGATCCCCTCGAAAAAAATTAGCGTGGGGTCCCCCTTATTTTTGTTTAACCAGCCAGATGAAGCAGACCGCTGAGGCCTGGTTTTTTCAGGCTGGTAAGGATCCAATATCCATGGACTTTGCAAGCCTGATAATACCAGGCCACAGCAGTCTGCTTAGCTTGGCTGGTTAACAAAAATAGGGATCCCCTCGAAAAAAAACGGCGTGGGGATCCCCCCTATTTTTGTTAACCAGCCAAGTAAAATGCAGACTGCTGCGGCCTGGTATTAAAAGACTGTCAAGGCCCATGGATTTTGGCCCTCAACAGCCTGATAATACCAGGCTACAGCAGCCCCACATTTGGCGCATCAAAAGATGTGCCAATTGTGGCACTTTACCCGGCTCTTCCCACTTGCCCTGTAGCGGTGGCAAGCGGGGTAATAAGGGGTTATTGTCACCGTTGATTGCACGGTGACAATAAGCCCGGTTAATAATGGAGAGGCGTCAATAAGACACCGATCCATTATTAATCCCAAAGTTATTAAATGTGTAAAAAAAAAGACAAAGCAAGAAAAAAGTATTTTAATGAAATAAAAGAGACAACACAGTTTTCATTTCTTTTATTACACTCTCATTCCGCGACGCCATCGATCTCCTGTAAAAAAAGAAAAAAAACAAACCAACAGTATACCACCTGTCCGACGCAGTCCATAACGATAGTCCCACGACGATCCAGCTCTGCTACATCGCAATGACAGGCAGAGCCTGTCATTGCAACGCAGCACAGCTGATTACCTGCTTCCCCGGCGGTGACGTCATCGGACTGACTGCTTTACGGCCGGGATTACCCAGCAGTCACTGCAGTTATCGCGAGAAACTGCAATGTGACCGCCGGGGAGAAGAGGATGGCGGCCATGAAGCAGTCCAGGACGTGACCGCCGGAGATCTTCTGCCAGGTAAGTGCCGCTGACTCCTGACAGACCCGACAGACGGACACTGACAGTGACAGTGACATCCCGATTCCGGTATCCGATAAGACGAAAATATCGGAACTCGGAATCGGAATTCCGATACAGCTAATATCGGCCGATACCCGATATTTGCAGTATCGGAATGCTCAACACTACTCCTGACATGTGCGCAAACCTCATCATCAACTACAAAAAACGTCTGACTGCTGTGTATGCCAACAAGGGTTTTGCCACCAAGTATTAACTCTTGTTTGCCAGAGGGATCAAATACTTATTTCTCACTGCAAAATGCAACTAAATTTATATAATTTATACAATATGATTTTGGGGTTTTTTATTTTGATATTCTATCTCTCAATGTTAAGATTAACCTACCCTAAAAATTATAGACTGTTCATGTCTTTGTCAGTGGGCAAACTTACAAAATTAGCAAGGGATCAAATACTTATTTCCCCACTGTATTACTGATATAGAAAATAAAAATATATCACAAATCTCTAAAGATGTATATCTTCGTTCTTTACTGTATCAAAATGGAGGATACCAGAATGTACCGCATCTTTATGGAACTACTGGCTCACAAATCTCTAGACACTTCAGTCAAGAACTTCAAATTAATCTTACGTCACTTAGAATTTATGCCATTGAAACAACGCACAAACCTCTCTGAGGAGGCAATGTGGAAAATACATTAAGAAATAGAGCGTCTTGGTGGATTTTCCAGCTAAATACTAGAGTACCCCATGGTTTAAATTTGAGAAAAGATATCATGCTGTTCTACGAGGTTCATTACTCCACCATGTCTCCCTTTTCTGAAACTATTTATCCATTTTACATTTGCCCCTATTTTCCTATTAAAATAATCTAATACTAACATGTAATACATTAGATATTAAAAATGCATGTTATTATTATTTATGATTATAGCGCCATTTATTCCATGTTATCAGAACTACAGCGAAAATCATTCATTTTATACTTTAATATTCAATTTAAAAACAAATAACCAACAAAAAAAAGTGTTTCTATATCGTGCTATTTAAGGTTTCTGCAGTGTATATCACATTTAGCTCTTTTGAGGGTATGTAAATTAATGCTATATACAGTAATATTGAATTACTGTATATATACTCACATAACAGCTAACTACTACTCAGGAACAGATCTACATGCATAATTTTATTATTGTTATTCGCTGCTCCCTATTTAAAATCCGCCAAAGTGCTTTTCATTTATCTTCTATGTACAGTACAGACCAAAAGTTTGGACACACCTTCTCATTCAATGATTTTTCTGTATTTTCATGACTGTGAAAATTGTAGAATCACACTGAAGGCATCAAAACTATGAATTAACACATGTGGAATTATACATTACACTTTACAAAAAAGTGTGAAACAACTGAAAATATGTCTTATATTCTAGGTTCTTCAAAGTAGCCACCTTTTGCTTTGATTACTGCTTTGCACGCAGAAAAGGTGAACGGATGGACTCTACATGCCTGGTTCTCACCGTGAAGCATGGAGGAGGTGGTGTGATGTGTGGGGGTGCTTTGCTGGTGACACTGTTGGGGACTTATTCAAAATTGAAGGCATAGTGAACCAGAATGGCTACCACAGCATCTTGCAGCAGCATGCTATTCCATCCGGTTTGCATTTAGTTGGACCATCATTTATTTTTCAACAGGCAATGACCCAAACACACCTCCAGGCTGTGTAAGGGCTATTTGACCAAGAAGGAGAGTGTTGGGGTGCTACGCCAGATGACCTGGCCTCCACAGTCACTAGACCTGAACCCAATCAAGATGGTTTGGGGTGAGCTGGACCGCTCACCGCTTCAGTTTTGAATTATCCCCAACAGTGTCACCAGCAAAGCACCCCCACACCATCCCACCACCTCCTTCATGCTTCACGGTGGGAACCAGGCATGTAGAGTCCATCCGTTCACCTTTTTGAGTGCAAAGCAGTAATCAAAGCAAAGGGTGGCTACTTTGAAGAACCTAGAATATAAGACATATTTTCAGTTGTTTCACACTTTTTTGTAAAGTGTAATGTATAATTCCAAATGTGTTAATTCATAGTTTTGATGCCTTCACTGTGATTCTACAATTTTCATAGTCATGAAAATACAGAAGAATCTTTGAATGAGAAGTTGTGTCCAAACTTTTGGTCTGTACTGTATGTTTCTATTATTAATTGTATTTCACATGTCTGTAATATGGAAATTTAATTAGACAATTATTACACCGGTGTGTTTACTGAATACAAAGCGTAAAATAAGTTACTTGCTACATGCTAGGCATCATGATTAACTACACTGCTGACTTTGTAAAGTTGTGCTCAAAAGTTAACATACCCCGGCAGAATTTTTCCTTTCTTGGCCTTTTTTCAGAGAATATATATGATAACACCAAAACCTTTTCTCCACTCATGGTTAGTGGTTGGGTGAAGCCATTTGTTGTCAAACTACTGTGTTTTATTTATTTTAAATCATAATGACAACCCAAAACATCCAAATGACCCTGATCAAAAGTTCACATGCCCCATTTCTTAATACCGTGTATAGCCCCCTCCAACACCAATGACAGCTTGAAGTCTTTTGTGGTAGTTGTGGATGAGGTTTCTTAATTTCTCAGATGGTAAAGCTGCCCACTCTTCTTGGCAAAACTCTTCCAGTTCCTGTAAATTCCTGGGCTGTCCAGCATGAACTGTGCGCTTATGATCTCCCCAGAGTGGCTCAATGATATTGAGGTCAGGAGTCTGAGATGGCCACTCCAGAACCTTGACTGGAGAAAGATTTGGTGTTATCATTCATATTCTCTGAAAAAAGGCCAAGAAAGCAAAAAATTCTGCCGGGGTATGAAAACTTTTGAGCACAACTGTATATCCTTTTAAGTACTTTAATGTGAATAAAGCATTCACGATTCGTTGAGTTGGATTTTTCTACACCTTGACGAGGTGCCTCCGAACTCCTCCGAATACCCCAGGATGCCATACACGCCGACCTGGATTTTAGTTTCTTCCAAAAAAAAAAAAAAAAAACCTTCCACTTGTAATTATCAGGGTCATGAGACGTGTAATACATCAGGGTTAACCTTTGTTACATCTGCAAACTATTATGTTACATGATATAGTGATGGATTCTTACATCTCCAGCATATTTTGGGAAAGGCCCCGAGTCATTTTCTTGTAGCACTATGGTTGTCAAGACCCATCTTCTCTTGGAACGTCGGAGTGGACGGAAGCTGTCTGCGTTGTCTACATGCTATATAGAATAAAAAAAAAAAGTATGAATTTCCCTGTCCGTAACCAAGAAGGTCACAGTGAACACATTAGTCATATAGTCAGCTCAGGGACCCTCCATAGTGTTGCCCTGATGTAACCACTAATTGGAGCCCTTACCATTTTCTGCATATAAAACATATAGAACTTGGCAATCGGGATAAATGAAAGAATAAACGGTGATTTTTTGAAAACAGTGTTTCACAGAATATGGATGATGTTTCGATCCTATGGACCTTCCTCAGATGCACATAATATCTTTGAGGGACCAGACTACCAGGGGAAGTGTACAGAGCTGTAGCATTGCGAAACTCTGCTATGTAATAGCGCCATGATACTACTACAGCAGTAAACAAATAGTATGTCCGAGTATTATCAGCTAAAAAAATGCATAGCACATGTATGCGAAATGGGGGCAGACGGCCGTATATGCTCTCATCCTAGAGAATTAGGCCGATCATGCAAATGACACACTAATCAAACTCTGATCCAAGGTGTCAGCATAGTGTGATCTGATTCTCTCAGATGAGAAGATGGGAAAAAAATTCTCTATCTTCCCCATCCTGTCAGTCCGTTGACTGATGTCATCTGAGTGCAGTCCGATATTTTCAAAAGCACTCATTGACTTGCATAGCCAAGTATGATCCGAATATTGGATCAAACTCGGGTATGCTGTGATCTGTTCTTCAGGCAGTCTCTGGCTAAGGAAGAAAAAAAAGAAAAAAATGGACATGTGAACTGCCCCATAAAATAAATTGGTCCAAGTGCGATCCGATGTTTTGTCGGATTACACTCGGACTGAAAATACTCTCGTCAGAACCTGCCCCTAGAGTTCATCTAAGGACACAAAGAGACATGTATTGCTCAAGTCACAGTGTCACATTACAACATCGCAGTTAGTGATTTCCAATGGTGTCATATTGTAACCTACGACTTACCTCTGCTACATCACAGAGTGGCAACCATTTCCAATTGTTTTTGATTTTCAGTCATTGGTCACAAGTCGTTTGTGGCTCACATGTCAGACACCAATGCAAGTTGCTTGCAACTGGTCAAAGAATTGTTGCAGTGAGTCATGTCGTCGTGCAGCCCGAGCCTAATGGGTTAATCTGGGTGTGGTTGTTTATGTGGTTACCCTCCCAGGCACACCCAGCAATGAATGTTACTTATTTACTATGTAACTTATTCACATACCCGCTGCACGCGTTTCTGGACCGCTCTCTTTGGCCGCTCTCCTAGGGAAGTGATTACCTGGTAATGACAGAAAGAATCAGATTAGATGAATAATTAAAAACAAGTAGCCTATAAAATATCATTTTGCATATACCGTATATTAATACATGTGAAGGAATATATTAAAAGAGGTTGTCCATGATTTAAAAAAATAAAAATAAACATGTACTTCCTGCAGTGATCACGTGCCATATATCCATGTTACTGCTGTAGCCAATTACTCACTTTAGCGGTGTTGCCTAGAGGTAAGGAACAAGACAGCGGAGGTAGCTGTTGATTTTTGTGTGAGGATTTCACACATTGCATTGCAGTGAATTAAATCTGTGTGGAAAATCCATGACAATTCAGTTATAGATTGGGCATGCTGTGGGTTCTAAAATCTGCACGCTCGCTTTGCCTCCATGCTGGGTACATCATGGGATTTCTTTAACACATATGCTCTAATCTTTCCCAGCACATAGACTAGATGCTCTCTGGATCAAGAACCCATAGAGATTACTGTTAGGCATCTGAAAAGCTAGGCTTAAACTTTGCAGCACGATGCACCCGTGATGTGGCCAAGTCCTAAAGGTTCTGCGCTTTGGAACCATTAGGAAGCTTTTTTTGCCATTCTATGTTGGTGGAGATTACCTTCAAAACACAGTGTCTGATGAAGAGTGCCACTTTGAGGGTTGTACTTAGCCAGGGAATAAGGCTTAGACTTAACACTAGAGATGAGCGGTGTTCGACTAGAACTGTTCGCCAATTTCAAATTCGAGCTGTTTTGGGCGGTGATCGAGTCGTTCGACGAACCAGAACAATTTGGAAAAAATCCGGCTGTTCGAGGTTATGTTCGATAACTGTTCGTGCACCTAAATCGTCACTGGATTTTTTTGCAGTAATGCTGAGAATCACTGTTAATACACATTTTGAGTGTACAGCGTGGCGGGGGGAGGGGCATGGCATGGATCTCTGCAGAGATAATGAAGATCTCCATTTTTTTTTTCTCTTCCCGCATTTCCAGTGGGCGGTGCAGTCTGTCAGCCTATCAGCAGCGATCACACGGAGCGAGGTGCTTTTTTTCACATAAGCAAGGGCATGTGTCATTGGCTGTGTATGTCACATGTCCTTGCCCTATAAGACCCAGCCATTTCCCCCCTCGCCACCATTTTCTCCGTGCTGCAGCTCAGTGTAAGACGGCACTGCTGCTGCTGTTAGCGCTATATTGTGTGTGCATTGCGCAACAGCGACTTGCATGCGAAATCGCTGAGAAATAGAGAGGTAGGTTTAGGGAGAAGGGACTAGTTTGTAATTGCAGCCCTTTTGAGGGCTACGTTACATCAGTTCCTAGCAGTTTTAGCAGGCAGGTCTGTGCTCACTCTTAAATAGACAGATAGGTCAACTTGGGACAGTGACTATTTGTAATTGCAGCCCTTTTCAGGGCTAGGTTACAGCAGCTGCTAAACCAGCGTTCAAATCACTCCTAATTATTCGCTGCATCTATCCTGTTCAATAATTGTGTGCATAGTAGCAGTGTGTGCTACTCATTCTATTAGGGCATCTATACAAAGCTCCACCAGCCTTAAAAAAATATATATATATATCTGCATGTTGCCTGGACACTAATTTTGGGCATAGTAGCAGTCTGTGGTACTCATTGTATTAGGCCATCTCTACAAAGCTCCACCAGCCTTAAAAAAAAATAATTCTATCTGCATGTTGCTTGGACAATAATTTTGGGCATAGTAGCAGTCTGTGGTACTCATTGTATTAGGCCATCTCTACAAAGCTCCACCAGCCTTAAAAAAAAAAAATCTATCTGCATGTTGCTTGGACAATAATTTGGGCATAGTAGCAGTGTGTGGTACTCATTGTATTAGGCCATCTATACAAAGCTCCACCAGCCTTAAAAAAAAAAAAATAATTCTATCTGCATGTTGCTTGGACAATAATTTTGGGCATAGTAGCAGTCTGTGCTACTCATTGTATTAGGCCATCTCTACAAAGCTCCACCAGCCTTAAAAAAAAATAAATAAATCTATATGCATGTTGCTTGGACAATAATTTGGGCATAGTAGCAGTCTGTGGTACACATTGTATTAGGCCATCTCTACAATGGTCCACCAGCCTTAAAAAAATATATATATATATATCTGCATGTTGCTTGGACAATAATTTGGGCATAGTAGCAGTCTGTGGTACTCATTGTATTAGGCCATCTATACAAAGCTCCACCCGCGTTCAAATACTAAGAATTTTTTGCAGCCATCGTTTTTTGTGGAAACAACTCCACAGTTGTCAATTAGGTAACCACCAAAATGAGTGGCAAAAGGCCTGCTGCTGGTGGAAAGGAGAATAGGCGTGTTGTGAAGGGAAAAAAATGTTGTGTCCGTGGGTCGGTGTTAAAGCAACAGTAACACCTGCCCAAGAAAGACCATCTTCCAGCCAAACTAAGATGTCTACTTCTTTTAGTGGACAATGTGGTACGATCCCTTTCTTATGGGCACACCCATCGCTACAAATTCCAGATGAGGCACAAAAAATAAGGTGTTTCAACAGATATCAAGTGCTCCTTTAAGTCGCCTCTCCACCTCAACTTCAACAACACAAAAACTCCAGTCCTCAGAGGTGTCACCCCAATCGCACTGGCTTCCTCACAGCTCCCAAGTCTCCAACTGCCCATCTGAGTATGGGGTAGAACAGATGGTTGAGTCTGCAGAGCTGTTTACTCATACTATAGCCTGGGAATCAGAGGTCGTCTCCACAGCTTCTGTGAATCCAGACGAGAAAATGATCTGCACTGATGCCCAGAATGTTTATGAGTCTGATCCAGGACCAGATGAAGAAGGTTCTGAGCATAATGTAGACCCTCGTTCCCAAACTGTAACTCCTGTTGGTGGAGACAATGAGGAAGACGATGATGAGACTCAAATACCAGATGTGAGCGACAACTTGAGTTTTGTGTCAGGGCAGGAAGAGGTTGGCTCTGAGGACGACGGGGGTGAGAACACACAGGGTGATGATGACGAGGTTGTAGATCCCACTTACTGTCAACCCACAGTCAGTCAGTCGATGAGGTAAGCAGAGGAGATGGAGGAGGATTCGAGTGATGACGAGGTCAGGGTGCGCCTTCCTGGACAGAGACGTAGTACTGGAAGCACGTCACCAACTGCATCCTCAACCACAACTCTGCCTCTGACCACAAGTCAAGGTGGCTTTTCAGGTCGCATGGGTTCTAAGCCTTGCATAGCCTGGGCATTTTTTAACATCAATAAGGATGACCCAACTCGTGTTATCTGTAACATTTGTGACCAAAAGCTAAGTAGAGGCCAAAAAATCCATAGTTTGAGTACTTCATGCATGAACCGTCACATGGATATGAAGCATAAGTTGCAGTGGCAAGCTCACTGTGCTACAATGCGGCCTAGCGGGCCGGCCCAACCACCGTCTGCCCCATCTTGTGCATCCACGACCACGGCCTCTTCATCCTCTGTGACTGGGGGACAGCAGTCAGAGCTGTTTTGAGACTCCGACCTGGCACCTCTTTACCAGCAACAGCCAGTCAGATTGGAAGGTCATCAGTTCATTTGGAAGTGGAAACACCAGCTGGTGTTGAGCGCTCTCCGACATCGAGAGCACCACCTTTGGATAAAGGCAACCTAACTTTTGCGCCTGCATCTTCCTCACAGACCGTCAGTTGTCCAGGGACACCCTACTCAACCCCGTCTACGTACAACAGCCAGCCCTCGGTCACTCAGATGTGGACAAGTAAAAGACCATTTCCTCCTAGCCATGAGAAAGCTAAGAGGTTGAATTTTACCATCTGCAAGCTCTTGGCTACAGAAATGCTGCCTTTCCGCCTTGTTGACACAGAGGATTTTCGAGCCTTTATGTCTGTCGCAGTGCCCAGTACCAAATGCCCAGTCGGCACAACTTCTCAAAGAAGGTGTGCCTGTGCTCCACCAGCATGTCGCACACAACATCACCGCTTCTTTGAGAAACTCAGTGTGTGACAGGGTGCATTTCACCACAGACACTTGGACGAGTAGGCATGGACAGGGGCGTTACATGTCGATGACTGGGCACTGGGTAACTATGGTAACAGCAGGATAAGAGACTGCTGTCCAAGTCTTGCCGTCCCCACGAGTTGTGTGTCAATCCTCTTTATCTCGAAGTTCCTCCACTGCTTCTGCCTCCTCAACCTCTTCTCGGTCCTCCACCTGCACCCAAAGCCTGTCTGGTCATGCCACGGGCTTTTTAACTGCGCAGAAGGGATCCTGCAGCACACCTCCTTGCTATGCTGGCAGAAGGCTCAACGTATCAGGCGGTTTTACTTGAAATGTCTGGGAAATGTGAGTCACACAGCTGAGGAGTTGTGGTCAGCTCTGGAGAACCAGTTTCATGAATGGTTGTCTCCACTGGACCTGCAACCAGGGAAGGCCGTGTGCGACAATGCCACAAACCTGGGTGCGGCCCTTCACCGGGGCAATGTCACACACGTGCCTTGTATGGCTCACGTGTTGAACCTGGTTGTCCAGCAATTTTTAGCCCACTATCCCGGACTACATGGCCTTCTGCAGAGGGCATGGTCGCTGTGTGCTCACTTCCACTGTTCGCATCCCGCAGCTCAGCGACTTACATCTCTACAGAAGTCGTTGGGCCTGCCACTTCACCGGCTAAAATGCGATGTGCCAACACGGTGGAATTCAACTCTGCACATGTTGCAGCGACTGTGGCAGCACCGACAAGCCCTGGTGCAATACGTTCTGAATTATAGCCTGGGCCAACGAGATCCAGAGGTGGGGCAAATCACGCTGGAGGAGTGGTCTCAGATCAGGGACCTATGCACCCTTCTGCACAGTTTTGAAATGGCCACGAAGATGTTTAGTGCTGACGATGCCATTATCACCATGACTATTCCGGTGATTTACATGCTGGAGCAGATGTTAAACAGAATTCGGAGTCAGGTGGTGGAGCAAGAGGAGGTGGAGGAAGTAGAGGAGAAGGAGTTGTATGCGGAAGGGCTAACATCTGCAAGGTCCAGACGGTCCGCAGCACCAAGGCGGCTGGCATGGGAGGTTGGGGAGAGGGATTAACCAGGGCGCATGGTAGCAGCCAAACTAGTGAGTAAGGTGCAGGAGCCCAGGAAGAAGTGGATGATGAACTGGCGATGGGCATGGAAGACTCATCAGATGAGGGAGACCTTGATCACATTTCTGTTGTGCGAGGTTGGGGGGAGAGGGCAGAGGAAGGAAGCATGAGTCATACCTCGCCACCAACACAACAGGGACTTGGTGCTCCCGGATGCGCAAGACACATGAGTGCCTTCTTGCTGCACTACCTGCAACATGACCCTCGAATTGTCAGAATTCAAAATAATCCTGACTACTGGGTGGCCACACTGTTAGATCCCCGGTACAAAAGTAAATTTGCCGAAATAATTCCAGCCATAGAAAGGCATGCAGGAGTATCAGCAGAGACTGTTGCAGAATCTTATATGTGCTTTTCCACAAAACACCAGTGGTGCACGTAGTGAATCTCACAGTTCTAACTTGCCAACCGTGGGACTGTCGAGTGTTCAGCACTCAAACCGTAACAGAAACACAGTATCTGCTGGTGTTCACAGCAATTTTGCGGAATCCTTTCACCAGTTTTTTAGCCCATCCTTTGCAAGGCCACAAGAGACAAGAAGTCAGACACATAGTCAACGCCTAGAGACGATGGTACAGGAGTATCTCCAACTGAACATCGAAGCCATGACTGTGTCACTGGACCCTTGCTCTTTTTGGGCTTCCAATCTGGATAAATGGCCGGAGCTCGCCATTCACGCCTTGGAGTTCTTGTCATGCCCTGCAGCCAGCGTTCTCTCTGAACGTATGTTCAGCGCTGCTGGTGGTGTGCTGACAGATAAGCACACGCGGCTGTCCACTGAGAATGTAGACAGACTCACGTTCATAAAGATGAACAAATCATGGATCCGCAAGGACTTTTCTACCCCTGTGTCATCCTGGGGAGAGTAAAAGCTTGGGGATTTGGTAAAATCACCTCACCAAACGTTTTAAGCTTTAAAATTGCTAATAATTTGTAGCTGCATCTAGGCCGGAAAATAATTTTGGACCTGTAGCAGTGTGTGTTACTCATTCTAATAGGCCATCTATACTAAGCTCCACCAGCTTTCAAATTAATAATTATTTTTAGCTGCATCTTGCCTGTAGAATAATTTTGGGCCTGTAGCAGTGTGTGGTACTCATTCTAATAGGCCATCTATACTAAGCTCCACCAGCTTTCAAATTAATAATTATTTTTAGCTGCATCTTGCCTGTAGAATAATTTTGGGCCTGTAGCAGTGTGTGGTACTCATTCTAATAGGCCATCTATACTAAGCTCCACCAGCTTTCCAATTAATAATTATTTTTAGCTGCATCTTGCCTGTAGAATAATTTTGGGCCTGTAGCAGTGTGTGGTACTCATTCTAATAGGCCATCTATACTAAGCTCCTCCAGCTTTCAAATTAATAATAATTTTTAGCTGCATCTTGCCTGTAGAATAATTTTGGGCCTATAGCAGTGTGTGGTACTCATTCTAATAGGCCATCTATACTAAGCTCCACCAGCTTTCAAATTAATACTAATTTTTAGCTGCATCTTGCCTGTAGAATAATTTTGGGCCTGTAGCAGTGTGTGGTACTAATTCTAATAGGCCATCTATACTAAGCTCCACCAGCTTTCAAATTAATAATAATTTTTGTTCTCTCTGAACGTGTGTTCAGCGCTGCTGGTGGTGTGCTGAGTCTGACAGATAAGCGCACGCGGCTGTCCACTGAGAATGTAGACAGACTACGTTCATAAAGATGAAGAAATCATGGATCTGCAAGGACTTTTCTACCCCGTGTCATCCTGGGGAGAGTAAAAGCTTGAGGATTTGGTAAAATCACCTCACCAACCATTTTAAGCAACTGTGGGGCAATTGATGCTACTTAAGTGGTGTCTGTGCCCCAAATTTTTGGAAAAAATGGAGACTCTTTTTGGAGTCCCTTTGCTGTGTTTTATGTGACGTTGGCATTGTCAATTACAGGTGGGTTGGGGTCTTTACCCACCCCCCTTTTAACCGTAAGAAACTACATACACTATGGCTTGGGGTAACACAGATGGTTGAGTGTGAATACTAGAGCTGTTTACTCATACTATAGTCTGGGAATCAGAGGTCTGCTCCAAAGCTTGAGTGTCTGCTAGTCAGCGGAGTAGCCACCGGCTGTAGATATAATTACAAATTTTTAACTGCATCTAACTTAGACAATAATTTTGGGCCTAGTAGCAGTGTCTGCTAGTCAGCGGAGTAGCCACGGCTGTAGATATAATTACAAATTTTTAACTGCATCTTGCCTGGACAATAATTTTGGGCCTAGTAGCAGTGTCTGCTAGTCAGCGGAGTAGCCACCGGCTGTAGATCTAATTACAAATTTTTAACTGCATCTAACTCAGACAATAATTTTGCAACCAAATTCAGATAGACGGTTTCAAAGGAGCGCCAGGCTGGCGATAAAGGCAGATGAGATTAAGGTTGTCCGCTGCAGCTCCGGCCGGGTACCTCAAGAGAGGATCAGACATAAGTGATGATAAAGCAATCCGGTCATAAGGAGCGCGAGGGACGCAATTCAGCTGATATTAAAAAGTCTTCATTTATTGATATCCACAACACGTTTCAACAAAATAGCTCCGTCTTCCTCAGGTGGCAGTTATACATAGAATGGAGTAGGAAAGCTATATAAAGGTGGAGCAGCAAATGAAAATTAAAAGGCAATTAATCAGAACACCCACATGATTAAAAATGCAAATATGACTGCAAAAAAGAAAAAAAAACAAAAAAAACCACTGATAAATTGAATAAAACCAACGTAAAAACGACATAAAAACA
This sequence comes from Oophaga sylvatica, assembly GCA_033576555.1. Taxonomy (NCBI): domain Eukaryota; kingdom Metazoa; phylum Chordata; class Amphibia; order Anura; family Dendrobatidae; genus Oophaga; species Oophaga sylvatica. The sequence continues at coordinate 113,419,943 of JARQOD010000003.1, forward strand.
ATGTACACAAGGAAAAATAAATGAAAATAAATAAATAACAAAATGCATATATTATATATTATCATGTGGTATCTGGTCAATAACAGTGAGTTTTAACAAATTCAAATTCTTTTGGTGCACTAGGGAGAAATGTTTTGAGAGACTGTGTAGCATGAACCCATTTCGGATATTTTGACGGTGCTTGTTGAGCCTTGCATGCAACGTCTGTATCGTCCGACCGATGCACTGCAACCCACAACCGCACTCAATTAAATAAATAATGTAGCACGATTGGCAATTGACATGACAGTTGATTTTAAAAATGGTGCATGTGGTACGAGATTGAAATTCTTGCACCCCATTCATAATAGAGACGCAACATAAACACTTAGAGGTCCTACATGCAAAACAACCCGGATTAGAATTTATCCAGGTTGCAGATGAAGATAAGGACTTGAGAGTTGTGTTGCTGGGGGCAACTAGATTTTGAAGAGTTCGGTTTTTCAGAAAAAACGACAATAATTTTGGGTCTAGTAGCAGTGTCTGCTAGTCAGCAGATTAACACAGCTGTTAAGCAAGCTACACCACCTGTACTTTGAACACTTAATTTTTTTCAAAGGAAATGCTTCGGGCCCCCGGGAAAATCAGTGAAGAGCATCGGGGAGGCACCCCAAGGCACAGGGGCTGTAAGTGGCGGTAGGACGCCTTGCGGTGGACCGCCAAGCTCAATCCTTATAAAAGCTTTTTAACTGCAGCAGCTTTACTGGACGTTACTCGACCTGGCATTACCGCAGCTGATGGCATGAGACTTGCCCTCCAATAGATCCTTGTAAAAGGATTTAAAGTGTACTCATTCAAATTAGAGAGACAATTTAAATAAAAATGATTAGACCTGCCTCCAGCGCAGGGGGGCTCGCTCGACCCACCAGCGGACAGGCACCAGTATTGGGAGAGGTGGGCTGGCCGTCAGGGTCCACTGCAGCTCTGGCACATTGCTGCGATGCGGTGGCCTCCAGGAAAATGGCCGCTGAGGGCGGCGCATGCTCAGTTTCAGATCTCGTTTCCCGAGATCTTGAGACGAGATCTGAATCTGACCATGCAGCGGCCATTTTCTCGGAGGCCACCGTATCACAGCAATAGAGCTGCCGGGGCCTCTGGGGATTGAGGAAATGCCGGCAGAGCCCCGACTCTGCACAAAGAGCCACCGCCGCCGTCCCCAGCACAGAGCCCCCCAGGCTGCTGAAAGAGGAGCCGCCACCACCGCCCCCCAGCACCTAGAGCCGCAGAGAGCAGCGAAGATACGATGAGGTATCCAACACCTTCCCTCTGAGACGCCCCCACCCTTCGTCATCGGGGCCACTCCCCCCACCCTATGCATATTGGTCCGTACCCGGCATATAAGACGACCCCCGACTTTTAAGAAGATTTTCAGGGGTTAAAAAGTCGTCTTATACGCCGGAAAATATGGTAATCCAGACTTTAGGCTGGTGAGAATGGACTGTGCGGAACATTGTGTGGTGCTGCCAAGCCTGCTGGAAGCATTATTTGCTACCCAACCCACCACCTCTTTGCACTGCTGTGGCTTCAGAAGTGGTGTACTGTGCCTCCCTGTAAATTGGGCAGGAACCTATGTGTCGTAGATGGGCGTGTTTTTTGTGCTCCAGCAACAGGCATATTAGCACCTGCCCCACATCCTCGGCATCTGAGTTCACCATCATCAGCACTTCCACATCCCGATCCCTTAACAGACGTCTATGCATTTGCCAGGTAACTTGAAACCAAGTTTATTTTTAATAAAGAAAAAATTTGTCACCTGCAGTAATCAAAGCGGTTTTTGGGACTTTACTCCACTGTAATGTAACAGAAAGTATGCAAAAGTGTATGGATGACAATCAAATTCAATCTAGAAAAGTGTTTCAAATGCTTTTTTTCAGTTTTAGAGATGACAAATGTTCACAGACCACATAACACTGTATGACTGAGAAATGGAAGCCTACAACATTTTAAACAGCTTGTTCTCAGTTTTAGAAATCACAGAAATGCATACTACGGAATAGTGTATGACTGAGAAATGTAGCCCAAAAAAAGTTTCAACGCTTTCTGAGTGTGTTATATAACACAAAAAAGGACCTCAAAACACATAACACATGATGGATCAAAATCTATAAAAAAAGCTGCAGTTATATATTTGCCAACGGACTGCACAGACCCAATGCCTGTCTACAGACTGGATTTGGTCACTCTTCCTGCTCCTGCGACTCTCTCAATCCCAAGGCTAGTAGGAGATTGTATGTGATACAAACAGCAAAGCAAACGATTAGCCCTTAGAAGGGCTGATAGTATGATGCTCAGCTTCAGCACCAGTATCAAGACTACAGGCCTCCAATTTGTAATACTGTGCACACAGGCCTAGACAAGCACTCTCTCCCTTCAATAAGAAGTGTCACAGAGCTGTGCAATGGCGTCAGAGTGCCGAATCAGGCAGTGCCTGTGCTTTTATAAACCCTGATGATGTCAGATGGCCAGCCAATCACAGTAAAGCCACAACCAAGATGGCTACGGCATTGCATTAACTCACAGTCAATCCTCGTATGCTTATTGCCTGCTTAGCAGGCGCCAAAGATGCACTGTGAGAATTTGAGTTTTACATCAAGCACCGCTTATTGCTCGCCAAGTAACGAGCACATCTGAGCACTGTGATACTCGAGTGATAACAGAGTATCATGGAGCACGTTTGCTCAGACCAACACTGCACTCCCCAAGGCAGTGTAATGGATGTTTTGGAAGCAGGAAAAAAGGATCGACGATCTTAGAGGACACAGCACAGCAGAAGGTAAACAGGGTGCACAAAGTAGAATGGCTATACATGAGAAACACAGTAACGTTTTGCCCCCGGGCTGGAGGGTCCCTTTAAAGGCAAACTTCCAATAATTAGCGATTGTCCAAAGAGGAGAATTCCGGATGGTACTTACAGAGGATCAGTGTGTAGCTGCATTTCTACAATAATGCATCCTACCATTCTTAGGAGAAGATTGGTCACACCTCAATGACACAATGCTGAAATTCTCGTTGGCTGTCAGCTTATGGCAGTTTCTTGGAAAACTAATCCATTGAGACATTTTTCCTATTCCTGGCCTGTCAATCAACCGCTGTGAGACTAAACCTGTCTTTTCCCACCTATGTAATATGGTCCTGCAGAGATACAATCATTTCCACTCAAATACATATATTACAAATGTCTGGTACCAGTCTGAAACGCATCATAAATTTTAGATAGCTGTTGGCTGAATGATGGTTTGGCTGACCTTTTGGCCTGGCGCTATCTAACCTGACTCTCCCATACACAGTAGTACTTTCTTGGGAGACCGCTCCTGTGTGGTGATCTATGAGATGGCCGCTGTTGGGAGACCGCTCTTGTGTGGTGCTCTATGAGATGGCCACTGTCAGATGTCTCTGAGGACACCTTATCTACTAAAGAACAGAAGGATCTACAGTCCAAAACTGGTCATGCCAGATCTTTATCTCCCTCAACATCATGAGTAGGGAGTGCATATTCACAATACAGGCAGATTTGGCTGACGTTTGTCTAATCTGTATGGTAGGATTTAGATTTCCAAAGATGGCAATCAATCAATAAGTTAAAAGATGACTAGACCATAAACAAAATGGTTTACCACTGTTCAGTCTACATATCGGCCAAATAAAAAAAACACATTACGTTTGTTGCTAAATGTAGATCCAAGGAGGCAGATCAGCTCCTTGCCATATCTGTAGTCTTTTCTCTGTTATCTCTCCAGTTCAGGGAAAGTTCCCAGATCATTCTCTTGTACAGTACAATCCCAAGGCTTTCTCCTCCTTTATTAACCACAAAGAGAACAGTTACAATAACATCAGCAACAAAGACATTCCCTCTCCGGGTCACTGCCTGCCATAACAGTCCTACTATTCAGTGATATGTGGGTTCCCACAGTGCGAGCCCCACAGAAGGAATAGACATACAAAGTCAGACTCTCTGCAATGCAATCCAAAACAAACACTAAGGCTATGTGCACACTGATTCTTTTTGCTAAGCCTTTGGAGCAGAAACTCAAAAGTAGGAGTTTTGAGATTTGGAGAGTTTCCGCTCAGTTTCTGGTACAAACCCTCCATATGCACATCGTCTTAGGATGCCTGTGTCTTGTGTATTTGATGGATAAGTGTGTTTTTATTACAATTTTCCCATATTAAATAACCAATTACCTATATAAGGGCATTTATATTACTACAATGACAAATTCAGGAACAAGTTAATTTGTATACACCCTCAGTAGACAAGAATGACCGAAAATAATAAATGAATATAATATAGCCCTAGTTTATTAACCGTCTCTACGTTTTGGGAAAATTCAGGTACACCCCAATCTGTTCTTTGTCCTAAAATTGGTTGCTGGAAAAATCTAATGATGCATATACCGAAGTACTCATCTAAAAATAAAAAAAAATCTGGATGGCTGATCATGTACCATTAGAGAGAGGTCTCCACATGTCTTCTGGTACTGGTTAACATCACCAAATCACTAATCACCTGGGATAGGACAATTTGCCATCATCTTCTTCAGATGATTCTTCAGTAGATTTCTACACCTCTTGTTAGCTAAAAAATTATTAGTCCTATGGAAAAGCCCTTGGCAGATTCTTACAACCCATTAAAGGGAACCTGACAACTGACACTGCTCGTGGTTGGAGCAGACAGAATGTTTTAGACACGGGCTCTATCATTACACCAAGGCACATTTTACTATGAAACACTTCAATGTTTCAGAGAAAAAAGCCGACCAGTGAGCAAAACAATCAGTCGTGTAATCCTTGGCCGGTCCCCAATGTATTCTTCCCGCCCCACTCTGCTTGAGTGACAGTTCTCTGTCTGTGTGCATAAATGAAAAGACCTTTCAGACTATGTCGTAGTGAGAACTTGCTCAGGAACTGCCTATTGAACTAGTCATTTGATCAGCATAGTTCTCGGATGCCATTTATGGGTATGTATTGGTGGAAAGGTTAGAGCCAGCACCTGATTCTTGCTCTACGTGGTTCGTGCAGCAATAGCATAGAGGATTTAATCAACACGGCTCATCTTTCCAGGGACCCCATATAAGCTCTGTGATCTCCCTCTATGGTATGCACACAATTGGTAACACATAGCTAATGTCTATGAGCAGCACTACCAATGTCTGACTACATTGAGGGATATTTATCAAAAGTAGAGGATATGTTAGTAAGCTGGAGAATTGGCCATTGTAAGCAGACGTTATAATCGACCCCTCTGAATACCTTTGCCACAATGGACTAATCATAAGAAATATTCCGGTCCCTTCTCAGTGGCGCAATCAATTACATATTTGGGTGGCCAGGGTGGACTATATACTTCAGTGCTCAAAAAGATGATGTTTTCTGTAGGAAGGCCCTTTTGGACCTTGTCACCCTTTTTTGTGTCTTTCAGTGTGCCAGACGTAAACATGTCAAGACCCATCCTTGTTCATAAATTATGGTTAACAGGAAATAAACCTATAATTATTTCTGAGAATGATGCCGCCTTCAGCCCCATAAAGAACTATAGATGGCATTACACCATATTCTACACAACCCTGAGGCAAATTGTTTCTTGAATGTCACATCAAAGGATTAACCGTGTTGATGGGTGTTATGTACCTGAACATCGACATAAATTGATCATTATCTCTGCATCACTTGAAAACTTTATCTTTGTCTTTCAATCATAATTAATGTCATAAAATTCCACTAAGCCCAATGGTTTTTCTAGTTTAATGGATTGCACTTTGTAAGGCAAGGGATACTAACCTCCAGCATCTATCAGTGGATGGGTTTGCAAGGGCAAGTCACGCACAAACATATCCCTAGAAGAGTGTAATCCTCATTAACAGGACCCACCTTTTTCCTGGAATAACAATGCAGCTATGGGTCAGCAGTGTAACAATGACTGACTTCTCGGAATAGGTGTGTTTATGTATGGAGTGTGGGTAAGAAGGTAATTCAGATTTGCAGTAATCGGCAACCTTATGAATGACTAACGCAAGATGAAGGGTTGTTCTACAATGGCATGAGACAATAGCCATACATTGTACAACTGTAGTAAAGCCCAGCCGTGTGCACACCTCACTTTTCAGTAAAGAAGTGCCATATCAAACTACACATACACATGGTATTAACAAAAAAAATAAAAATAAATTTTGAATGGAAAACTCAAGACATTTGAACATTAAAAAGTATATCTCCTTTGTAAAGCTATGTGTCTCTATGGTTACAGACTACAAACAAACCTTGTGTAGTCTAATCCTGCATTTATCCATTACTCCACTACCGTTCACCCTTTCTTCCTCAGTGTAGAGTTAAGTAAAAAGATTCTCATGACCCTTATCCAGAGGCTATGTTACTAGTCTGAGGCTGCCAGAGCACTGCAAATCTCCAACCCCCATCTGTGCATCGTTCACTATCAACATATTCACCTCTACTATTCAGAAGAGGCACCAGTTAGTAGGAGGTCCACAGGCTCTGCTACTGGATGAAGGTCCTGCACATTTTTTTGCTCGGCTCTACCTCATATAGAAGAAAGTAATCATAAAAAAATAAATAAAACAAGTCTACAAAGCTTCCTTTATTGAGACCTAAAAAAAATGACAAATTTAAAAAAAAAAAAAAAAGAGAGTGAGACAGTATTCAGAATGACGATGTACAACTTAACATTTCACCCATAAAAAAACATAAAAATTTCCATCCGAATTGAATCCATTTTACGTTTATGTCTATTCTGCTATTTTTGCAGACCCATTGACTTTGAATGGAAAAGGACCTAAGAGGTAGAAACTGCGCCCGCTGCACGGACCACCAAACCAAATACTTGAATTGACCCACAAGCACATTCCAGTCTAGTCTCCAAACACCATTTGTGTGAAAAGGTGCCAAGATGGGATGGCAACATCCGATCACATAGGGTTTGGAGAAATCTGTTTTGCAAAGGAGCTGTATACAAATTCAGATTTCTAATTTTTTTAATAGAGCTTATTGATGGGCACAAAGTTTAAAATCCATCTACACAGCGGGTCAAGTCACCAATAATTCTTTACATTCCAGCACAATTAAAACGCCCCAATTCTAAAGTCTCTCTTAGAATATAGACTTAGTACTACTTCAAACTACTTCAAATTATCAAATTATTGAGGATTACCTTGGAAGTACTTGGCCCCAGGACAAAAGCTACCTCTACCTACAGACTTTAAGAATCCTAGACAAGGGCTGCGACAACTTCTGTCAATCACTTAAAAAAGAGTAGTTCACTGAGCACAAAAAAACTCATTAAAGGCCATGAAAAATAAAAGGTTAATAAAAAATTTACTTTTTTTCTTAATCCAATTTCACCAATTTCCAACTTTGAGTTATAATTTAGTTATGCATAAAGCTGAATAATAACAAATTATACAAAATACTTTGTTGCCTTAACCATATAAATGCAAGATCCCTTAGGGTAAATGGAGAATGAAACATCAGAAATGATTTATACATTTCCAACATAATTGATTATTAGGACAAACAAGGGGAAAAAATAAAACAATAGCAAAAGTAGTGATAGGAAAAAGGACACATGGAATGGAGAGAGCGATAAAAATATCTGTCATCAGGTTTTTACCCCCTAATTGGAGAGCACATTAATGTAGACAGAGGCCCCAATTACAGGGATGTATGTTGTGAATGTTTTGGAAATGAATTCTGAGCAGAAGCTCCCTCTGGTGGTTACAAACAGTACTGAACCATTCAATGAGGATTGGCAATCAGGAGTCACAGACTGGCTTGATATAAGGGAGGTTCCCTCTCATCATGGTTGCCGGTGATCAATTGTTTTTGTCTCAACTGTGGTTCCTGGTTCACTTGGAAGCTTGCTGAGTCTTGCCTCTTCTTCTGCTTTCAGATAAGATATTTTCTGTTTTGGTTTTTGTGCTTACCATTTGCATATTTCTCTGCATTTCTGTGAGGTTAGCCAGGTTTCCCCCCCCCCCCGGGGGCTTGGGCTCCTCACGGTTCCGCTGGAGCCACTGTTGTTTGTTCATTTGCCTTTTCCAGTTTTTTCAGTGGTTGCAGCTTAGTTTTGTTACACCAGAGAACTGATTTAGGTGGTAGAAGTCGTGTGATCTCAGGTGTTTTTGCAATTAGTAGCGTTGGCATTTTTTAGGGGTTTTTTGGATTGCAGTGAGTATCCTTTCTATCCTTTTCTGTCTAGGCAGATAGGGCCCCAGCGTTTGCTCATACTATTTTCTGTCTGTGTCTGTATTTCCTCTTGTCTAACCGCCATTACATGTTTGGGGGCTTCCTATGTTCTTTGGGGATCTGCTCCGGGGCAGATAGCTTTCCTCTTTCTATCTTTAGGTGTAGTTAATCTCTCAGGCTGTGAAGAGGCGTCTAGGACCAACGTAGGAATGCTCCACGGCTGCCTTTAGTTGTGGTGGTTAGTCAGGGTACTGCAATCCAATAGATTCCAACCTCTCTGGTGTATTGCCTTTTTTGCCTGCTCTCCTCAGCTACCAAAACATAACAGATGTATCACTTACTGGGCTCCTTGATGAAGTTTCAATAAAATTACAATTTTATCAGCAGGAGATTATCATTATCTCATCATTATCTTGGAGGTCTTTTTTAACATGAGACATATCATAGTGGACTTTAGTACAGAAGAGGGACTATATTTTAGACAGGAGAAGGGCAGGTTGGGAAGACTGCAATAAAAGTGATTCTAATGACTTGCAAACATCCCATATAATGTTCCTGCTCAGAGTCCACATAAAAGCATACTTATATAAAGGAGAAGTATTGGAGATGCTTCCTTAGCAAACACTATGAAGTACGAAAAAAGATAGAAGGGTCAATTCCCCAACTTTTTCTGAGTAAGGTGCATCTGATCCTCAGAGGACCCAGCTAGGAACTACCGTTATCAGATTTTAGAGAGAGTTCAAAGTGAGGATTACAAAAATATCGCCATCATTGGGGGTTATGCAAGTAGGAATACCAGCAAAAGTGACCATAGCATGAGTAACACTCAGAGAGGGAGATATAGAGATATGTATGCTCGTCGACCAGGATAGAGAGGTTAAGTCTACCAGAGATCGACTGTTTGGTTTTTTCCGAACAAAAAACAGTCTACTCTCTACAGTACATATTGTCAAATGAGGACATTTGGGAAAATCTCGAAGCCCCGCTGCACCCAAAGACTTTAGGGAGAGAAAGTCTGTATACAAATCTGAGGTTTGTGCACGCCCGAGACAAATTTGTTAAGCTCCTTATTCAAGCGATGGAAAAATAGGAGCGAAACTCAAACAGGCTCAGTTTGGTATATACATAGGAACCTTGGCAATATTTTTATGGTATTCATTCTGCTGCACTAAGACAGATGTTTCTTATAGAAATTTGACAGAAGTTAAATTGTCTGCCGTAGAAGAGGAAAATAATTCAAAGCGCACAGATCAATAAGTTGTGATCCAGACCCCAAAATACTGTATATTAGGGAATGATATTCCCTTAATACTATACAATCTGTTCTTAATTACTAAAGTGACAGTAGTATGGGAATTTGTGATATAGGGAAGCAGATCATCTGCATAAAAGGCTTATTTATACATCTTAGATCCCAATTTGATTCCCTGTACATCCGGATGGTTCTTTAGTGCCACTGCAAGATATTCCATTACTAGGGTGGCTTTATGTTAGAGATGAGCAAATCAGGTGAAGGGGAATTTGATTTGCATTGAATTTTACCAGACATTTGAATTCTCCTGAATCCAAATTTTTTGATGTTCGCTTTCCTCAAATTTGGCAAAAAGGTGGCTAGCCACCATTTTAGTGGTTTGCATCGGGCTGGAAAAGGGATGAAAACAAAGCCTCTCCTTGCACTCACCTTACCTGCAAACTCTGGACCGGGCCTCTGTTCAGCTTCCTCTGGCAGCACATATTTCAACATCATGTCTTGATGACATACGTTGCACAAGGTGCGGACTACGCCTTTCAAAAGCACGTCGTGATGACAGAGGTCTACATGGTGCCAGACCTGGCATCGAGTGAAGATGCCAATAGAGCTTAAGAGGAAGACATTGAGTTCATGGTGAAAGAGAGAGCTGCACGGAGGGCTAGACCAGGGAATGCTGGGCAAGAAAGTAAGTATCTGATCACTTTTTTTATTTTTTCCCCCCTCACTCCTGTTTCGGACACCTTATAAATCACTAAAATGGCAGCCGGCCACCATTTTGCTGAATTTGCACGTACTGAATCACAAAAATATCAGATTCAGAACAATTCAAACGAATTTCTGATAAGATTCAATACAAATTGAATTTACCTTCAACCAATTCTTTCATCTCTAATTTAAAGTTACAATTCAGTCATTAAGGCAAGAGTAATAATAAAAAAGGATCAATGTACTCCCTTCTATAGAATTCAGACTACCTTTTCATTCTGACAATGCTCCTACCATCATAGTTATATGGGGTGCTGATGAGGCAGTCACACCTGGATCTCTGAGCCTGAAAGGATCACTAGGTCCCTCTGCTATGTAAGATGACTGTGGCCTTACAACTATGGCCGGCACGCAGTGTAGAGAAAGTGATAAAGAAATATGACAAGATATGGCATTTGTACAATTATGTACACGGTCTACATTTAATAAGAAGAGCAGTAGCGTTGGAACGCTGCCCATGTCAACAAGCAGGAAGCCATAACTCACTGCTATATAATGACTGTTTCTAAGCATAAGCCGATATCCCCGCCAATATTGACAAATGGATAAGCGAAATTAAACAGATTCCAGCACGAACTTGTAGAGTAGAACTGAACATGGGAAAAAAAATCCGTTCTATTTGTAGAATTTTGGAGCACCACCTTCTCATGCAAATTTAATAAACTTTAATTATACAACATAAAGTTTATCACTGTACCTATAAATCAAACAGGTGCATAAAAGTCAGGAAACACTTGTAAAACTTTTGTGCATGAGATGTAGAGGCAAAAACCAGCAGAAAAAAAAAAACACTTCACGAAAAACAATCCTAAATGCTATTCATGCACAATCCAGGCGAAAAAAATAATACTAATTTAGGTAGAATATAAAATCCAGCCATGCACTGAAATTCAACAAAATGTGGGTTCGCATAAGCAGTACCGGATGGATTGTACTCGGAGCGGTCAATCCTCACCCCCCTTACTGTCCTGATAGCCATTGTTTGACAATCCCTTTAAGTTTTTATTTTTTAGCTTTTATAATAAAACCCATAACTGTTCCTTATATTCTGTATAGCTGTTGCAATAATGTCTCTTTATCTAATATTATCTCTGAATATTATGGCCTTGGCTTAGCTTAGTGATATTTTCTAGTCCAATTTCAGTATGGTGTATAGAGGGGAGATTTACTCGCTTATGCAGTCCTTTAGACATTTACAGCCCTTGGGGAAAATTGACTTGAAAGACTCAAACTTGAAATATTCTAGTTCTCTGTCATATGCAATAATAATAATAATAAAAAAAAAAAAAAAAAAAGTAATGAAAAAAAATATTGCCTTATGTTTCACCTCTATCAGTTTCAGAGGTTTTACTATTTCTGAATACAGTCATGGCCAAAAGTTTTGAGAATGACACAAATATTATATTTTCACATGATCTGCTGCCCTGTGGTTTTTATATGTGTTTGACAGATGTTTTTGTCACAGACAGAAATATAATAATTGCAAACATATGAGTAACAAAAGCTTATATTGACAGTTAAGGGTATGCCACACTAAACAATATCGCTAACGGGATCGCTAAAAAACGTCACTATTTAGCGATCCTGTTAGCGATGTTGTTCAGTGCGGCAGCTTCCAGCGACGAGCTTCCTGCTGTGATCTCGCTCGTCGCTGGAATCGTTCCGGACCCTATTTTCTCGTCGGCGCTCCCGCTGGGTAAGTATCTAATCGCTGTGTGGCACCTTTTCTTAGCGATTTAGCGGTACTTTTGTACCGCTAAAGTCGTTAAGAAGATCGCTAACGGCGATAGCGTCGTTAACTATATCGCTAAATGTGGCCGCATTTAGCGATATAGAAACAATCCCGCTAGCGATCGCATTAGTATGCGTCGTTATTGTGATCGCTAGCGGGATTGTTTAGTGTGGCAGTACCTTTAGAATGAGTTAATGCAGCAAGTCAATATTTGCAGTGTTGACCCTTCTTCTTCAGGACCTCTGCAATTCTCCCTGGCATGCTCTCAATCAACTTCTGGACCAAATCCTGACTGATAGCAGTCCATTCTTGCACAATCAATGCTTTCATTTTGTCAGAATTTTTAGGTTTTTGTTTGTCCACCTGTCTCTTGATGATTGACCACAAGTTCTCAATGGGATTAAGATCTGGGGAGTTTCCAGGCCATGGACCCAAAATCTCTATGTTTTGTTCCCTGAGCCATTTAGTTATCACCTTTGCTTTATGGCAAGGTGCTCCATCATGCTGGAAAAGGCATTGTTGATCGCCAAACTGCTCTTGGAGGGTTGGGAGAAGTGGCTCTTGGAGGACATTCTGGTACCATTCTTTATTCATGGCTGTGTTTTTAGGCAAGACTGGAGAGAGCCGATTCCCTTGGCTGAGAAGCAACCCCACACATGAATGGTTTCAGGATGCTTAATAGTTGGCATGAGACAAGACTGGTGGTAGCGCTCACCTTGTCTTCTCCGAATGAGGCGTTTTCCTGATGTCCCAAACAATCGAAAAGGGGATTCATCAGAGAAAATAACTTTACCCCAGTCCTCAGTAGTCCACTGCCTGTACCTTTTGCAGAATATCAGTCTGTCCATGATGTTTTTTTCTGGAGAGAAGTGGCTTCTTTGCTGCCCTCCTTGAGACCAGGCCTTGCTCCAAGAGTCTCCGCCTCACAGTGCGTGCAGATGCACTCACACCTGCCTGCTGCCATTCCTGAGCAAGCTCTGCACTGCTGGTAGCCCGATCCCGCAACTGAAACACTTTTAAGAGACGGTCCTGGCGCTTGCTGGTCTTTCTTGGGCGCCCTGAAGCCTTTTTGGCAACAATGGAACCTCTCTCCTTGAAGTTCTTGATGATGCGATAGATTGTTGACTGAGATGCAATCTTTCTAGCTGCGATACTCTTCTCTGTTAGGCCATTTTTGGTCATTGCAATGATGACTGCACGTGTTTCTTTAGAGATAACCATGGTTAACAGAAGAGAAACAATGATGCCAAGCACCAGCCTCCTTTTAAAGTATCTAGTGGTGTCATTCTTACTTAATCATGACAGATTGATCTCCAGCCATGTCCTCATCAACACCCACACCTGTGTTAATGGAGCAATCACTGAAAAGAGGTTAGCTGGTCCTTTTAAGGCAGGGCTGCAATGATGTTGAAATGTGTTTTGGGGGATAAAGTTCATTTTCTAGCCAAATATTGACTTTGCAAGTAATTGCTGTTAAGCTGATCACTCTTTAAAACATTTGGAGTATATGCAAATTGCCATTAGAAAAAGTGAAGCAGTAGACTTTGTAAAAATTAATATTTGTGTCATTCCCAAAACTTTTAGCCATGACTGTAGATTCAAGAATTAGGGTGGATTTGCAATGCATGGTTATCGGGAACGATTGTTCCTTGGAATGCTGTTTTTAACTATAACTGTGCATTGTAAACTGGCTGACCATTATTTATTTACCGTATTTTACTCATATATATAGCGCCATTTATTCCACAGCGGTTTACAGACATTATTGGCACTGTCCCTGACAGGGACTTTAGATTGTGAGCCCCATTAGTATGTCTTTGGAATGTGGGAGGAAACCGGAGAACCTGGAGAAACCCACACAAACACGGCGAGAACATACAAACACCTTGCAGATATCGTCCTTGGTGGGATTTCAACCCAGAACCCCAGTGTTGCAAGGCTGCAGTGCTAACCACTGAGCCACCTTGCTTCCCCTATTACCTAATGAACGAGGAAAAGGATGGCTTAACAAAAAAAGAAAATCATTTTCTGCAGCACAATGATTGCTTATGGGCACAGAACAATATATTACTGATCATTCTGTGCTCTAAACGCAGTCGGCCTGTTTAGACAGGACATTAATCCATCACCGATCAGCAAACATCTAGCAGTTCGATAGTTTTTGGCCACAGATCATATAGTGTAAACTGGTTCTTAGGCTACTAGTTTATCAGGGAGGCAGCATGCTATATCAGAAACCTTCCTCCAGTACCTTGTACGTAACGGAGATAAGTTATTCAGAACTCAAGTCTCTAGATTTCTTCTTTCTTTCCAATATTTCTACAAAATTGTTTGGGCATTTTATTATTATTTCTTAGCATAGTAAGCCAAGGCCAGTTTCGCACATGATCGGAGTACGGACCGTGATGTCACAGCTGCCCGTAGATCTCTTTACTTGACCTCATAGAATAATCTCATAGGCATATATGATGCTGTTGAGTTTGGGTCAGGAGAGCCACGACCAGTCCTACATTTGGTTTGTACTCGTGAAACTGGCAAAAAGCAGACTCTCTGCAATAATTTATTTACAATAAAATATTTGTCAGCTTCCTAATGAATTTTGCAGCCGAATCATCAATTCTGGCAAAGCGCACACTCGCGCTATGCCAGTCTTGCTAGAGTATAATGTGGATAATTTTTTAAGAGTTGCATACCACTTAATGAATTTTTGCACCCCTTCTGAGTGGCGTGATCCTCCTTGTGCCGTGCCAGAAATGTTATTCCAGTCAAGGACTGGTGTAGCATTTCTGGCATTCAAAATGTAGGCACACTTGATGAATTTGACGGGTACGTGTACTCATGATGCAACCCCACCCTGAATCCCCCCAGCTCTACCCATTTCTGCAGAGTTGAGTCACACCGGTGTAAAAACACCAAAAGTCGCAAAATGTGTGCCCGCTACTTTTTTAGCGTGAAAGCTTTGATGCATCAGCTCTTTTGTGTCTCACTCTCCGTGTGTCTTTGGGTGTGAGTGAGGAAATTCACACTGGCCATCCTTGCAATAAGACGTGGATGCAGCAGACACCTACCCTCCACCGCATAATACCTCACATGTAGGATGATTTCATTGTAGGGGACAAAATTTCATATGAAACATATGAAATATGAATTGAATTACTGCACAAGAAAATAGGAAAAATTGAGAATGCTTAGTGCATAAATTGGCCAGCTCATGTGTACCCGGCAGCCACGATAAGGCGGTTTTATTCATAGCAGGATCTTATCTACCCACATGAATGCAGGCTTCAGCCTAGGAGAGGATTCACATTAGATAGGTTCACCAGCAATGAGAATCGCCTTATCGTGGCTGCTGGGTACACATGAATTGGTGAATTTATGCGCTAAGGATTCTCAAATTTTTCTGGAGCAGTGATGCAATTCATATTTCATAGGTTTCATGTTTTCATGCAATAGGGCTGCAGACTGCAACTTTATTTGTTGTGTGTTATATGGAGGTGACTTAGTTCGCACCTGTACACACCTGTACCAGACACATAATAGACCACAGCCCTCTCAGGAATGCACTGATAAACCTACTGAAATGGCAAAAGTAAAAGGTTATCTCCATGTAAAAAATAAAATACAAAAGACAATTGCAAAGATGACAAAGATATAAAATGACTGAGCTATAAAGAAGCAGCCATTACACAGCCTCATTTAGTACCAATCACTCAGAGCTGTGGAATAGATTTGTGATGCATGAAAAAAAATTATCAAATCCGTAGCACAATCCACATATAATATTATGGATTTACAGCAGATTTCATCCTTTCAATTGCAAAAGGTAATAAAAATCCACATCAAAACCTTAAATTCACAAATCATTTAATCCACAACCTGTAACTGAGCTGCTGAAAATCATGTTCGGATGTACTGCTGGGCAGCACAGTGGCTCAGTGGTTAGCACTGCAGTCTTGCAGCGCTAGGTACAAATCCCACGAAGGACATCTGCAAGGAGTTTGTATGTTCTCCCCGTGTTTGTGTGGGTTTCCTCTGGGGTCTCTGGTTTCCTCCCACACTCCAAAGACATATTAATAGGGAATCTACTATAGATTGTGAGCCCTAATGGGGACAGTGTCAATAATGTTTGCACTAGCGCTGTGGAATTAATGGCGCTATATAAATGAGTAAAATAAATTAAATAAATACGACATGTTTAGATTCCGCGATCAAGTTACTGCTTGACAGTTCTCTCTGGATTTGACTTCCCTTTTCTTGACCCCAGTTTTTGCCTTTTAAATGTCTAATAGAGACATGTTGGTTATTCAGAGTTTTCAGTTTGCTTTACGAAGTGTTATTTGCTTATATATATATATATATATCACATATATATATATATATATATATACACACAGTATATATATATATACATACACACACAGTATATATATATGTATATATGTATATATATATATAATATATATATATTATGTATGTATATATATATATATATATATATATATATATATATATATATATATATAGTCTCTGGGACATTTCCCTATTAACAAGGTAAGATATTTTCCTAATTTGTTTTTTCATACATTTTGTGTGGGAAGCCCAGAGAGCATTGATTGTCAGAAGGCCAAGTGTGAAAACTTGAGACCTCCACTGACGTCTGGGTCGTTGTATTGGCACCTTTATTACTGTGAACATTATCTTTTATGACTAGTTTAGAATAAGAACAAAGAATATAAATTGCCAACAACTTTTGCTACGGTTGTATATTAAATATTGTACTCTTTAAATACCCGGTTCCCACACAATTTACTTTCTGTTCAAAACCACCCTCTTCCTATACTCCCCACAGAAAATAGTTAAGTTGGTTACTTAAACTTTGTCCTTGTCTGTGTGTTGCATCCAGTGACCTGCTTACACCAGATCTAAAGCAGAGATCCTGAATGATCAGTGGGGTTACATTCATTCATACCAGAAATACCCAAGAACTGGATCTTGGATCTGCAATTGTGTACAAAAGATTGGAGTTTGACCAAATTGTTTTTTTGCTTCAGTGTTTTTAGATCTTTTAGTTAGATTTTTCTATGGTTACTGAAGTACAATTATCAGCATTTCGGAAGTTTTTAAACTTTTATTGACAATTACATCAAGTTTATGGAAAGACTTAACATTTACAGTGTTGACCCTTATTTTTCAAGACTTCTTCCTTGCGCTCTTGTTACAATTGTCGACTGGACTATCACGTTCCTACCCCTGAAAACAACATGTTGTATGTGTATTGGGGCTTGAATCTTTTTGTATATATTGTGTAACGTGAAATGGATTGTTATGCTTGCTTGTGTTCCTGTATAATGTATAGTGCTGTATATAATGTGAAGGATGTGATAACGTAGCCAAGATATACACTGCTCAAAAAAATAAAGAGAACACTCAAATAACACATCCTAGATCTAAATGAATGCAATATATTTTTTGAATACTTTGTTCTTTACAAATGTAAATGTGCTGTCAACATAATCACACAAAAATCATCAATGGAAATCAAATTTTTGAACCAATGGAGTTCCTGCAAGATGAAGGCATTGAAGCTATGGACAAGCCTGCCCGTTCCCCAGACCTGAATCCAATTGAGCACATCTGGGAGGTCATACAGGCACGTGGAGGCCACACACAATACAGAGCATCATTTTGACTTGTTTCCACTTTAATTTTGTCTTGTTTTGATTTTCATGTTGACTTGTTTCCACTTTCATTTTGGGGGTCTCTCCAAATCCAGGCCTTCATTGGTTCAAAAATTTGATTTCCATTGATGATTTTTGTATGATTATGTTGACAGCAGATTCAACTTTGTACAGAACAAAGTATTCAATGAGAATATTTCATTCATTTAGATCTAGGATGTGTTATTTGAGTGTTCCCTTATTTTTTTGAGCAGTGTAGGTTTAGGGCGTAGGACGTAAGATAAGTAGTGACGGAAGGGTAAGATTGTGTTAATGTTTGGGACTAGCCTCCAGTGGGACAGGCTTATTGATGGCGAAAGAGGCCTCTTCTTGTAGTTAAGCAGATCGGACAAGTTCATGATCAAGTAAAAAGTGTCTGTGAGCAGTGCTGCCGTTGAGGGTGAACTGCAGCCAAAGAGACCAAGGTACAAGGAGCATCGCGACCTTGAAGTGACTGAAGAGGCAGAGTGGCTTTCCATCTTAAAGGGGTCCTTGGATAGGACTACATTTCACGAGAAGCCTTAAGCTTGGTGTATGCTGAACATAACAGGACTGAATTTGTTGGACTAGTGGGGGTCCAAGCAGTAGATCCAGGGTGCCAGTGGTGGAAGAAATTGGACAGGGAACCGATGAGCAGGAAGAGAGACTTGCTGATTAGGACTGTGGAAACAAGCTGGGCTGTGATGAAGTAGGACAAAACAGTGTGCTTCACTTGACAGAAAGTAGACTACAGTGGAAGTATATTGTATGTGTGAAAATGCTTTACACTGTGAAAGAAATGTCCATAAGACTTTGTACCTACCATCCCTTGTATATAACCCTTACTAAGATACTGTTCAGTAAGGACTGTGTTTTGGAATGGTAGTCTCCTTTATTAAATTTTGAAACCTCTGGACCTGGCCAGCCAACACCATTGGCTACAGTTGGCCTGTAGTGGTGCAAGGCCCTCACAGCACCAATATCTAGCCAGGACCCACTCTTATGCAGAACTGGGGTGCAACAGAGAAGACGAGTGACTCGCTGTGGTTACCACCTATGCTTTGCTACTCTCTGGCAGCTGGATATCAGCTTCTGGGCCAAATTCTGACTGATAACCACCCATTCTTGTCTAAGGCTAGTTACACATTAGCATTTCTGTGTGCAGCGTATTGTCTGCATGCGCAAACGCATGCCACAATGCATATAAACGCATGCTTACGCTGCGTTTTTTATCCGCATCAGCTTACGCATGACGCCAAAAAACGCTGCGTGTACATGCGTTTGTATGTGTTTTGGCATACGTTTGCGTTGAATTTGCGCACGCGTTCGAAATTTCCAGGAGAATTTCCTTGACACAAGCCATGTCCAATGAGCGTGTATCATGGGAATTCTGTATATAGACCTTGCACAGATGAAATCATCATTTCCTGGACATGCTGCCTGAAGTACACATGCGTATCGAACGCATCCATGTGCATATCCTTGCGTATCAATGCATTCCCATAGACAGTAATGCGTTGTTTTGATGCACTCATCCGCATGCGCATGCCTGCTCATATTTGACAGACCAAAAAATGCAACATGTTGCGTTCAGCGGGCGCGATGAAACGACGCATGCAGACGCATCCGCACCCAAACTGATGCAAACACATGTCCCTCCGTACACAATGTTAAACATAGGTACGCAAGATGCATGCAGATCGATGTGGATCTGTACGCAGGCATACGGTGAGCACACATACACTAATGTGAACTCGGCCTAATCGATGCTTGGAGTGAATCACAAATTTTGTGTTTTTGTGTTCTCCCGCTTTTTGTGCATTGTCCAAAGGTTCTGAATGGGATTGAGATGTGGAAAGTTTCCTCACCACAGACAAAATTTCAATGATTTGTTCACTGACCTCCTAAGTTATCACTTTTGCCTTGTGACATGGCCTAATCATGCTGAAAAAAAATCAGCCTTCATCTCCAAATTGCTCCTTGATGGTTGAGAGAAGTTTCTCTTGGAGGATGCTTTATTTATGGCAGGGTCTTAGGCAAAATTGTGAGTTTGCCCCCTCCATGGAAAAACCCACACACATGAATAGTCTCAACATGCTTTACTGTTGGCATGACACAAACCTTTCCTGACCAAAACATCTCAAAAAACACTGAAGAGGCAAACTTTGTGAAAATGAAAACTTGTATCAGTCTGAAAAATGTTGGCCATAACTGTAAAATAACAAAGTATTCACATTTTATTTATTATCAGACCACATGCATATGAATGTGTTGTGAATATGCTGGAGGCGGCTTCTGAGCTGGGGCTCCCTCCGGTGGTTGCTGAGGGTAATGAACTGATTAATGAATGGCCTTCAGCTGGCGCTGAATGGTAGGATATAAGTGGCCTGAGTTCCCAGCAGCCTTGCCGGTTATCAATTGTTCCGTCTGGTCTTGCTTGAAGCACTGCTAGTTTTCGGCTCTCCTTCAGATCAGTGTTTGCTGTTTTTTTTTCCTCTGTTTGATTTTCTCTGCTGGTTTGCTGCCTGCAGTGGACTGCAGCCTGTCCCCTTTTGGGGGTCTGGCGCTGCAATTGTGCTCCGTTTGTGTCTGCACTTTTGCTTTGCTCTTTTGTTACTTTTTATTTGCTGAATAGCTTTTTGTTACACCAGAGATCTGATTTAGGTGGATGAGATTGTGTGATCTCACGTTTTTTGGCAATCAGAAGTGTTGGTATTTTTGTTAGGGTTTTGTTGGATTGCAGTCAGAATTCTTTCCTGTACTTTTCTGTCTAGACAGATTGGGCCCCAGCGTTTGCTCATTCTATTTTCTGTCTGTGTCCATGCTTTCTTCTTGTCTAACCGCCATTACATGTTTGGGGGCTTCCTATTTTCTTTGGGGATCTGCTCCGGGGCAGATAGCTTTCATCTTTCTGCCTTTAGGTGTAGTTATCTCTCAGGCTATGACGAGGCGTCTAGGATCAACGTAGGAATGCTCCACGGCTACCTCTAGTTGTGTGGTTAGTTCAGGGTACTGCAATCCAATAGGTTCCAGCCTCTCTGGTGTATTACCGCTTTTGCTATTTTTTTGTATTTCTCCTCAGTTACCGAAACATAACATGAATGGCTGTATTCTGGATATGTCACCAATTCTCTACAGAGCCATCACACAGAGTGCCATATCTGTCAATACTACAGAATGACTGTATGCCACCATACTGATGTGTACATGCACATGTACAGTCAGGATGGATCCATGACGAATGGCCTCTTAATGTTTCCAAACATAATATTTAAATGAATGTTAAATGTGGGTGAGTAACCTCCAACAAACAGAAGAGGTCATCCTCTTATGACCACAAGGGAAGACAAAAAAAATTAGGCCACTAAATATTGATCTGTGCTACTAAAATTGCTTGATCTTTTACGAATACAAAAGGAGCGGACCGGCATGCACACAGTATCTCAGACATACAAAAACTCACAATTGGCAGTCACACAGTTGCATTAATGTGCACAACAGGTGATATTTAACCTTTCAATTACAAGTCAGACTGACTAACTAACTAAAGGTCTGGTTACCCAAAGCCTGCTGTTATAGGTCAATTATTTTACTCGCTCATATTTTTCCATTAATTTCCACTTCCTTTTGAGCTTAACAGACATCATCCATGTCCCCGGTGGAGTTCACAATTAAAATTCACTATCAGAATGTCTTTGTAGTGTGGGACGAACTTGGAGAACCCGGAGGAAACCCACGCAAACTCCTTACAGAAGTTGTCCTTAATGGGATTTGAAAAATAGACGTACGGTACTGTATGGCAGTTTGATTTTACTATGATCAGACGATTCACTTTAAGAAGTCTTCTGTCAAAAACATAGTATAACCCAAGGCAAAAATTCATGGAATACTTTGTTAACTTGGTAAAGAGCATTCAATGTCTATTTGAGCAAAACAATTACTGTACTCTAGGGTATGACAGAGAGATAATGCAGCAGCCCATATAGATAAAGAGTCTCAAGCCACTATTCCCTTTATGCCACTACTAAATGGGGATAGTGCCATAAAGTCACAAATTATAGCACGCATCATGTTTGTACAATAATTTCTAATATTTTTTTTTTTGCATGTAGCCTGCAAGCTTAGCAGAAGAGAGCATGGTCAGTTATGTCATGGAGAGATACACATCAATATAATTTACACCAGAAATTGGTATAAATCATAGTTTACAACTGCCTTAGATGTGGTTTTCTGGAGCATGGAGGCCAGAAATGAACAAGAAGCAGCATGAGTCACTTATCAAATTACTGTAGATGCACCCTACTCCAGGCAGACGTTTTATTAACACTGGAGACTTTAAAGTCTGAAAGAACCTCATGTATGTAAACAGCGTCTAGTTGCTTAGCCACCTTCCAGTCAATAGGTCTGAGCTGTAATACCAGACACAACGTATGTACAGTATAGGTCTGTAATTATAACGGGTGCAGACGTTGCCGTCACTCGTGAGCCCCAGAGCCTAGGAAGGGCCAAAAAGTCCTTTTAGCCCATATGAGAAGACCAATACTATTAAATATCTGCGATGGCTGGAAGCCCTCTTGGGTATTTTGCATTGGGCAGCTCCCAGCTCACTTCATTATATTAAAAGAGGCAGAAAATAGACACAGATGGAGCCTCAGTTTGTAAATCCATATTATCAATATACAGGGTGGTCCAAAAGTAGGTGGACAGAAAATAATATTTATTTTGATTTATATATAAAATTATATTTACTAACACAAGCATAACATTGACAATTAAATTTTATTCTGAACAATAATACAAAAGCCCTTAAATTTTATCAGAGCAGGTGCTCAAACTGTTTTGAAGTCTGGTGAACATGCCGGCCAATCAAGTGGGCCTCTTCAGCCAATCCATTTATTAGGAACTGTTTCATCAAGATACTCGCGGACTACTCTTGAATAATGTGGAGGGGCCCCATCTTGTTGGAAATAAAGGTCATTTGAATTAGGCTGTTGCTGTAACTGGGGAACAACTTGATTCATTAGAATTTTGAGATATTTATCTCCTGTGACTGATTCATAAAAAAAAAAAATGGTCCAAAAACACCAAAACTTGAAATACCACCCCAAACATTGACACCAGACTCATTTAGTTGTTGCTCTGATGTTAAATGCATATTCTCATTATACCAGTAAATACAATTGTGTCTGTTAATATGGCCAGATAATTTGAAAGAAGCTTCATCACTCCACATAATTTTATCTAAAATTAATGGATTTTCTTCAATTTCGTTAACCCCTTCATGACCCAGCCTATTTTGACCTTAAAGACCTTGCCATTTTTTGCAATTCTGACCAGTGTCCCTTTATGAGGTAATAACTCAGGAACGCTTCAACGGATCCTAGCGATTCTGAGATTGTTTTTTCGTGACATATTGGGCTTCATGTTAGTGGTAAATTTAGGTAGATAATTTTTGCGTTTATTTGTGAAAAAAATGGAAATTTGGCGAAAATTTAGAAAATTTTGTAATTTTCAAATTTTTAATTTTTATTCTGTTAAACCAGAGAGTTATGTGGCACAAAATAGTTAATAAATAACATTTCCCACATGTCTACTTTACATCAGCACAGTTTTGGGAACAACATTTTTTTTTGTTAGGAAGTTATAAGGGTTAAAAGTTGACCAGCGATTTCTCATTTTTACAGCAAAATTTACAAAACCATTTTTTTTTAGGGACCACCTCACATTTGAAGTCACTTTGAGGGGTCTATATGGCAGAAAATACCCAAAAGTGACGCCTTTATAAAAACTGCACCCCTCAAGCTACTCAAAACTACATTCACGAAGATTATTAACCCTTCAGGTGCTTCACAGGAAAAAATGTACATTTTAATTTTTCCAACAAAAATTTTCTTTTAGCATCAATTTTTTCATTTTTTACATGGGCATCAGGATAAAATGGATCCTAAAATTTGTTGGGCAATTTCTCCTGAGTACACAGATACCTCATATGTGGTCATACACCACTGTATGGGCGCACGGCAGCGCTCAGAAGGGAAGGAGCGCCATTTGACTTTTTGAATGGAAAATATGCTGGAATATTTAGCGGTTGCCATGTCGCATTTGGAGCGTCCCTATGTGCCTAAACATTGGAGCTCCCCCACAAGTGACCCCATTTTGGAAACTAGACCCCCTAAGGAACTTATCTAGATGCATAGTGAGCACTTTGAACCCCCAGGTGCTTCACAAATTGATCCGTAAAAAAAAGAAAGTACTTTTTTTTCATAAAAATTTTCTTTTAGCCTCAGTTTTTTTCATTTTCACATGGGCAACAGTATAAATTGGATCCTAAAATTTGTTGGGCAATTTCTCCTGAGTACACAGATACCTCATATGTGGTCATAAACCACTGTTTGGGCGCACGGCAGGGCTCAGAAGGGAAGGAGCGCCATTTGACTTTTTGAATAGAAAATATGCTGGAATATTTAGCGGTTGCCATGTCGCATTTGGAGAGTTCCTGTGTGACTAAACATTGGAGCTCCCCCACAAGTGACCCCATTTTGGAAACTAGACCCCCTAAGGAACTTATCTAGATGCATAGTGAGCACTTTGAACCTCCAGGTGCTTCACAAACTGATCCGTAAAAAAAAGAAAGTACTTTTTTTTCACAAAAATTTTCTTTTAGCCTCAGTTTTTTTCATTTTTACAGGGGCAACAGTATAAATTGGATCCTAAAATTTGTTGGGCAATTTCTCCTGAGTCCACAGATACCTCATATGTGGTCATAAACCACTGTTTGGGCGCACGGCAGGGCTCAGAAGGGAAGGAGCGCCATTTGACTTTTTGAATAGAAAACATGCTGGAATATTTAGCGGTTGCCATGTCGCATTTGGAGAGTTCCTGTCTGCCTAAACATTGGAGTTCACCCACAAGTGACCCCATTTTGGAAACTAGACCCCCTAAGAAACTTACCTAGATGCATAGTGAGCACTTTGAACCCCCAGGTGCTTCACAAATTGATCCGTAAATAAAAGAAAGTACTTTTTTTTCACAAAAATTTTCTTTTAGCCTCAGTTTTTTTTCATTTTCACATGGGCAACAGTATAAATTGGATCCTAAAATTTGTTGGGCAATTTCTCCTGAGCACACAGATACCTCATATGTGGTCATAAACCACTGTTTGGGCGCACGGCAGGGCTCAGAAGGGAAGGAGCGCCATTTGACTTTTTGAATGGAAAATATGCTGGAATATTTAGCGGTTGCCATGTCGCATTTGGAGAGTTCCTGTGTGCCTAAACATTGGAGCTCCCCCACAAGTGACCCCATTTTGGAAACTAGATGCCCTAAGGAACTTATCTAGATGCATAGTGAGCACTTTGAACCCCCAGGTGCTTCACAGAAGTTTATAACGCAGAGCCGTGAAAATAAAAAATCATTTTTTTTTCTCAAAAAATGATTTTTTAGCCCACTATTTTTTATTTTCACAATGGTTACAGGAGAAACTGGACCCCAAAAGTTGTTGTCCAGTTTGTCCTGAGTACGCTAGTACCCCATATGTGGGGGGGAACCACGGAAGGGATGTAGTGACGCCTTGAAATGCCGACTTGATGGAATGGTCTGCGGGCATCTTGTTAGTTTGCAGAGCCCCTGATGTGCCTAAACAGTAGAAACTCCCCACAAGTGACCCCATTTTGGAAACTAGACCCCGCAAAGAACTTATCTAGATGTGTGGTGAGCACTTTGAACCCCCAAGGGCTACACAGAAGTTTATAACGCCCGGGCATGAAAATAAAAAAATCATATTTTTTCCACAATCATGATCTTTTAGTCCCCAATTTTTTTATTTTCCCAAGGGTAACATGACAAATTAGACCCCAAAAGTTGTTGTCCAATTTGTCCTGAGTATGCTGATATCCCATATGTGGGAGAAAACTACTGTATGGGCACACGTCGGGGCTCGGATGGGAAGTAGTGACGTTTTGAAATGCCCACTTGATGGAATGGTCTTCGGGCGTCATGTTACGTTTGCAGAGTCCCTGATGTGCCTAAACAGTAGAAACTCCCCACAAGTGACCCCATTTTGGAAACTAGATCCCCCAAGGAACTCCTATAGATGTGTGATAAGCACTTTGAATCTCCAAGTCCTTCACAGAAGTTTATAACGCAGAGCCGTGAAAATATAAAATCATTTTTTTTCCACAAAAATAATTTTTTAGTCCCCAATTTTTTTTCCCAATGTTAACAGGAGAAATTAGAACCCCGAAAGTTGTTGTACAATTTTTCCCGAGTACGCTGATACCCCATATGTGGGGATAAACCACTGTTTGGGCATACGTCGGGGCTTGGAATAAAGGGAGCACTGTTTGACTTTTTGAACGCAAAATTTTCAGGAATCAATGGTGGCGCCATGTCGCGTATGGAGACCCCCTGATGTGCCTAAATAGTGGAAACCCCTCAATTCTAACTCCAACCCTAACCCCAACACACCCCAAACCCCAACCCTACACACACCTAACCCTAATACAAACCCTAATCATAACCCTAACCCCAACACACCCCTAACCCTAATCCCAACTCTAACCATAAACCTAACCAAAAGCCTAACCCTAATTCCAACCCTAACCCTAATTCCAACCCTAACCCTAATTCCAACTCTAACCCTAATTCCAACCCTAACCCAAATTCCAACCCTAACCCAAATTCCAACCCTAACCCAAATTCCAACCCTAACCGTAATTCTAACCTTAACCCTAATGCTAACCCTAACCCTAGTTCTAACCCTAAGGCTGGGTTCATATTGCGTTTTACCAGCCCGTTCAACACGTAGCGTTGACCGGCTGGTAACGGTATAGCATAACGCGATCGCGTTATGCTATACCCGCTAGCGCAGATGAATCAGCAGATAATCAGCCGTGGATCCGCAGCAAAATCCGCCGCGGATCAGCAGCAAAATCCGCCACGGATCAGCAGCAAAATCCGCCGCGGATCAGCAGCAAAATCTGCCGCGGATCCCCAGCAAAATCCACCGCGGATCAGCAGCAAATCCGCCGCGGATCCCCAGCAAAATCCGCCGGGGATCCGCAGCAAAATCCGCCGGGGATCTGCAGCAAAATCCGCCGCGGATCAGCAGCCAAATCCGCCGCGGAACAGCAGCCAAATCCGCCGCGGATCAGCAGCCAAATCCGCCGCGGATCAAGCAGCCAAATCCGCCGCGGATCCGCAGCGAAATCAGCCGCGGATCAGCAGCGAAATACGCCGCGGATCAGCAGCGAAATCAGCCGCGGATCCGCAGCGAATCAGCAGAGAAATCCGCCGCGGATCAGCAGCGAAATCCGCCGCGGATCAGCCGCGAAATCCGCCGCGGATCAGCCGCGATATCCGCAGCAAAATCCGCTGCGGATCAGCAGCAAAATCCGCTAGGGAAAAAAAAAAAATCTTTATTTTATTATTTGTCCCTACCTATGACAGGGGGGGGTTCATTTACTTTTTTTATTATTTTAATCACTGTGACAGTTTATCACAGTGATCAAAATAAATTTTTGTACAATGGAGGGCGCACTGCGCATGCGCCGGCCGGCGGGCGCACTGCGCATGCGCCCGCCATTTTCCAAGATGGCGGCGCCCATGAAGCATCCCGGGCAGCCGCCGGGACGGATATAGGGACATCGGTGGACCGGGAGAGGTGAGTATGGGGCGTCGGAAGGTGAGGGGGGGGATCGGTAGGTGGGGGCAGCGGATCGCAGGAGCAGGGGAGCAGACAGTGACGGCGGTGACCGATCGCTGCCATATTTCGATGGCGGCGGCCGATCACCGCCGTGAATTGGTGTGGGGGGGTCAGATCTTGGTGTCCAGCCATGGCAGATGCTATTGCAGCATTGGCCATGGCTGGATTGTAATATTTCACCAGTTTCATTGGTGAAATATTACAAATCGCTCTGATTGGCTGTTTCACTTTTAACAGCCAATCAGAGCGATCGTGGCCACGTGGGGTTAAGCCAACCCCCCTGTGGTGATGCAGTAAGGGTCCTGTTACTGCGGGTCGGGTGACCTTTCAGTGACCCCGGTCTCCCGGCCCGCAGGAACATGATTTATAGCATGACGCCGACGTCGGCGTCATGGGTCGGGATGGCACAGGTTTTCATGACGCCGACGTCGGCGTCATGGGTCGGGAAGGGGTTAAGCATAATCTCACTAAATTGCAGCCGCCTGTCTGGATCATCCTCCAATAAACCATGAATTAGACGTGGACGATAAGCTTTCCACCCAATAGATTTCAGGATTCACATGATGGAAGCTCGTGAAATTCCCAATTCTAAAGAGACTCTTCTGGTGGACTTTTTTGGACTCTGAAAAAATGTTTCAGCAACAAGTTGTTTATTATTTTCTGTACAGGCTGTTTTGGGTCGACCAGTTTTTGGAGCTTTAAGGATTGAGCCAGTGGCATCGAATTTGTAACGAATGCGGTAAATGGTTTGTCTCTTTGGGGCTTGAGTACCAAATGTTTCAACCCAATTTGCTCTAACTGTTTCAGCATTTTAAGATTTCCAATACTCTTTTAAAATCCTTTTTCTTTGATCTGTATTTAAATTATTTGCCATTTTGGGGAGATTTATCTGTGAAAACTGGATCTGTGAAACTGACTCAGTTGCCCTTAGCAACCAATCAGATTCCACCTTTCATTTTTCAAAGAGTCTGTGAAGAAAGAAAAGTGGAATCTGTTTGGTTGCTAAGGGCAACTGAGTCAGTTTCACTTTACACCATGTTTGATAAATCTCCCCCTTCATAACCCTATTACACATACTGTCCACCTACTTTTGGACCATCCTGTATATTAAAAGTCTGTACTGTAGGAAGTCAGCTAATAAGGAGATCACTGTAAAGTATTGGCTCCAGCTGGTGCCAAATACTGTAACAGGATTTTTAGGTCTTAGCCAATACTCAATGGAGAATCAAAGCGCTGGTAAGCAAACAGAAGCGTTATAGGGTTTTATCCAAATAAAAGATGAATTCGGAAAAAAGTTATGCTAACCAGGTGATGTGATAACACAACAATATTAGAGCATGTCATCCCAGTTGCTGCGAGTCAGAGGGTCCCAGGACCAGATGCATATATGCAGAAGAAAAATATTGTGTAGAATCCACGCTGCTGATAAAGGAAGGAAAAATCCAAGTGCTCACGAGATTGTGCGGTAAATTTGCTATTTTTATTGATGTCTACGCATTTCGAAGTACCTTACTTCCTCCTCAGGACAAAAATCATAAGCAAGTAGGCAAGATATAGCCACATTTATACAGACGGATTCAAATCATGGCGTAAAAAAAAAAAACATGTGTCAAAGTTCATCGTTTTAACCAATGCTAATGGTTTAAAAGGAAAGTTAAAAATAGGTGCAATGACATATAGACAATGAGATAAACTGACAAATTAAAAAGAAAAAATTATTAAAAAGAAAACATGATTGATATGTAGTGCTAAACACCTATAAATACAAAGAATAAAACAACAATATACAGTATATTGAATGTATGAAATATGGTTGTGAATGATGGATTTGAACTTATTGGATCACGGTTACCAGAATGGAAACACATAGAAATCACAACACATCACACTGGTCTGCCAAAATAATTTAATCAATTTATTTTTCTTTTACGAACCAATAATATATAAATAAATTAACTTTTCTTCATTTCTTGAATTCTTCACTAGTCACCTTATTGTTCCTCATTCGTTGTATTCTTCAAGTGGCACATCAGTAATGCACCATCATCACCTATTCTGGCAACATAATCCCATAAGTTTAAATCCATCAAACACAAGCGTGTTTTATAAATTCCATACATATTGTCCTTTTATTATTTGATGCATAGTAAGAAACGCTCATGAATACAATCATGTCTTCCTTTTAATTTATGTTCTTCTTAATCTGTTATTTTATCCCATTGCCTAGATGTCATTCGTCTCGCTATTTTAAGTTTCCTTTCAACCCATTAGCATTGGTTAAAAACGATGAGCTTTGACAAATCAGGTGTCTTTTTTGGCGCCATAATTTGAAATCATCTGTATAAATGTGGCTGTATCTTGCCAACTTGCATATAGTTTTTGTCCTGAGGAAGAAATAAGGTAGTTCAAAATGCGTGGACATCAATAAAAATAGCAAATTTACAACACAATCTTGTGTGCACTTGGATTTGTCCTTCATCAGTGGCGCAGATTCTCCACAACATTTTCCCTTTATGTCAATAGAGAATTGGTATCTTCGCTCGACCACACAGGTCAGCCCGAACACACAGGTCCACCCGACCAGGGTTAAAACATGTAAGCAAAAAAGATTTCTGCATACGTTTATTTTGTCCCTGGTTGTCCATCTTCCGCACTAGTTTATCAGGACACATCTATGATTAGTTACTGTAATATGGCCTGAGAAAGGCACTGGTCCAGTGGCAAAACGTGTAGCCTGGTTTATCCTGATTAAACCTGTTACTTCCATTTCTGCCCATCTTCACTTGTTCATAAATCAGCAGCGCCATTGGTTACCTTTATATTAAACCATTTACATGGTTTGTTTATTGGGGGTGTGAGGTAGGTCATAGCTACACCTCTAACTTATAAATGTCTTGGGTTCTTCCTTTATTCCCCCCCATACTTTGTCAGGAAGCTGTAAGTGCACAAATTTTGTGCAAGGCATAAACACAAGCTCAGAACATAATTAGGAAAGCAAGAAAGGATTTTCGGATTACTTATAACATGCCAAATAAGCCAGGAGGGGCGGGGGTAAGTTATCTGCTTTAATGGATATTCCTCTGTGTATATAACAATAGGGTCCCCATTGAATTTATAGGGTAGTGCGTTATCCTGCACTATTCACGGCTTGACCCATTGATCCTTGCAGACTCCTAGATGTTTGACCTATATGATCTTTACAAGAATTTGTGCTGTCCTGGCACGGTACAAAGATATACATCTTTGCTGTCCTGGCCTCATCCTATTTATCCAGCTGAACCTGTTCTTCTTCCCTGACAACCACTTATCCCTGGATTTTGACAATATCTTATATTTGCAACAAAAAATTTAGGGTTTAAATAGCCATACATTTTGTTCCAATCAAAAATGACCCAGTAAGTAAAAAACGGATCCTTTTCAAATTAAAGAAAACTTATGGACATTTAACTGATCAGCTTCCCATAGAGTTCAGTATTAAAAAAAAAAAATGGATCCAGTTGAAGTCAGCACAACTTTACTGTTAAGGGATTGCTGCTGGATTCGTTCTGATGATTACTGGAAATGTGAACAGAAGGAAACCGGAGAATCCTCTGGTGGGCCCACCCCATGGCCAGCACCACAACTCCTACCTCCTTCATTTGCCTGCTCTGCCCTGTATTCTGATCGGGTGCACCAAGCGGTGAATGCGTTATATTATCCCAGTGCACAGCTCAGCAACAAGTGATGTGAAGCGAGCGCTTTCTCATCACCTGCCGGCTTCTATTGATCTCATTGCGCTCACCGCTTTCTCAGCTGCGGAGTGCTCGATGAGATCAATAGAAGCAGGCAGCAGCATATGATGAGAAAGCACTCACTTCACATCACTTGTGGCTGAGCAGTGCAGACTGCTGCCTGCACCGGGTATGGAATAATGCACTCACATCAAAGCCGACACAGGGCCACAGACTGAAGGGTATGCCACACTAAACAATATCGCTAACGGGATCGCTAAAAAACGTCACTATTTAGCGATCCCGTTAGCGATATTGTTCAGTGCGGCAGCTTCCAGCGACGAGCTTCCTGCTGTGATCTCGCTCGTCGCTGGAATCGTTCCGGACCCTATTTCATCGCTGGCGCTCCCGCTGGGTAAGTATCTTATCGCTGTGTGGCACCTTTTCTTAGCGATTTAGCGGTACTTTTGTACCGCTAAAGTCGTTAAGAAGATCGCTAACGGCGATAGCGTCGTTAACTATATCGCTAAATGCGGCAGCATTTAGCGATATAGAAACAATCCCGCTAGCGATCTCATTAGTATGCAACGCTAACGAGATCGCTAGCGGGATAGCTTAGTGTGGCAGTACCTTGAGACTGCAGACAGAATGGGAGCATCTAGAGGAGTTGATTTTTGGAGGGAATGATGTCACCGGAAGGGGCGCGACCTTCTACAGTCCAGTGAAGACTAGATAGCATGAAGCTGCGATGTGCTCAGGCTGCTGGAGAGGAGGGAAATGACAGGCTGCACCATGGAGCAGTGTGAGGAGAGGACTGAGGGGCTGCACAATGGACCTTTTTACAGATGAGAATGAGTACCCAGGACTCAGTGTGAGTACTCTGATTTTGGAAAGGGTTGATGTAACTTGAGTGGGGCAGCATAGGGAAGTTGATGATGAGGGGCTGTGTGGAGAATGGGGGGAAGGGAGTGAGAAAAAGCCTCTTGGTGCAGAAGGGAGATCACCTGGAGAAATTTTCTCAAACTGAACTGCGGTGAATTCTCTGAGTTCAGTGCTGCACAGTGAGATTTTCTCACTGTGCTAGCTGTGATCTCACCGAGGTCATCGCTGTTCAGACCGGCTGAAAACGCAGCCTCAGTGAACCACGGTAACCTCGATGACGTCATCGCTAGTCACTGATGCTGCGCTCACAGCAGCTCATTCACCAGTGATTCTCAGCCTGGACAGTCGCATCTTGGCATCGGTCAAGTTGAAAACTGTTTATCCCCAGACATGGATTAGGGCATGGGACAGAACAGCGGACAGGTGGGTGATATTGTTGTTTTTTTTATTTTGGTTTTATTACAGGAGACGATGGCTTCAGTGGAATGGGTGATGACGGAAGTATGGTTTAATTCAAATTCATTAAAGAAGTCTGTGTCATTCTTTCAATTAAAGGACTTTATTCTTGCTGTGTCTTTATTTACCATATAATTATAGGATTAGTAATGGATAGGTGTCTTTTAGACGCCCCTCCATTACTAATCCGTGGGTTGACGTCACAGGACAATACAAAGGTGACATCAACTCCACAAATTTGAACCCCACTTGCCACCGCTACAGGGCAAGTGGGAAGAGCTGGGCAAAGTACCAGAATTGGTGCATCTAATAGATGCACCTTTTCTGGGTGGCTGTGGCCTTCTGTTTTTAGGCTGGGGTGTCAATATCAGTGGCCCCTTACCAGCCTGAGAATACCAGCCCCCAGCTGTCTGCTTTGGCAAGGCTGGTTGTCAAAAATGTTGGGGATCTCATGTCGTTTTTTTACAATTCTTTATTTAAATAATTTAAAAAAACAGCGTGGAGACCCCTCTATTCTTGATAACCAGCCTTGTTGAAGCTGACAGCTGACAGTGTTGCAGCCCCAAGCTGTCAATTTTGCCTGGTTGGTTATCAAAAATACAGAGGAACCCACGCAATTTTTTTTTCTTATAATTGTTTATGTAGAGCAGGCTAATGAATACGCCCATCAGCCGCTCCTGCTCTTGATGTTATTAGCAGGCATAGGTTGATGGGAGCAGTAGTCCCATTAACCGACGCCAGTGACCTGAGGTAGACTTTATACCTATGATCACTGCCGCGGGCTCATGCTGTTTTTGACAGTGTGGGAAACGCGGCTGTCTGACCGGTGGTGATGATTTTACCGCCGATCAGAAGCAGCGTGTGCTGCGCTGTCATGTACATGACGGTATGGCAAATGCTGGATGTTCGGCCCCCCCATTCAAGTGAATTGGGTCGGGGTACTGTTCTGGCACCGGAACCCAAACTTTTTTTTAACGTTTGGCCGGACTCGAATATACAGTGGTCCGCCCATCTCTAATCCTGTGTCTAGCGTGTGACTGGTGTGCATGTGTCCTGTGTTTAGCGTGACTGGTGTGTAAATTTTCCTATAGCATATTGCATTTCCAATTTTTCTAAAATCCATATGTACATGCTATAGCACTTACCTATTTTCTATTGCAGTAATGCAGTTCAAATTTTCTAGATGTACCATTCTAAACAATCCAAAGTGAAGCTTTATATTTTCTTAGTACTGGTGTGTATGTGTCCTGTGTTTGGCATGTGACTGGTGTGTATGTGTCATGTGTCTAGTGTGTGTATGTGGCACATGTCTGATTAATACAATCCTTCTGTGTTCTTGGAAGCACTTGACTTGTTTTGCCCAAAATTATCCGCTGCCGATAAGGAGGGTTTTAAATCAAGCATAAAAATAATTGCCACACAACAAATTAGCAGGTGATTGTTTGGACAGGTATATAGTTGGAAAAAATTCACTGATTATCAGCTTGACAAGATGGAAGCTAATGGAAGGCTCTGCCGCTAGTACCCCTAAGGCATGGTGGACCCCAAAAATGATTTTCTCTGGTGGGCCCAAACTTCTCCAGTCCAACACTGATGGTTGGACTCAACCCATATGGGCTGACAACCATTTATCTTTAAACGCTTTATTAGATAGGTGACAATGTGCCTGTGACCAGTTGCTTTTCTAATGTCTTATACCTACAAAGGCACAATAGGGAGCGCATAGGTTGGTGGTCCACCGATTGACACTCACCCCATGTCCTGCATGGATTGATGATCACTAGGATAGAGACAATGTAATTTTGGAGAAAATCCCTTTAACGTTACCTTTTTGGTATAATGATCCTTTGAAGCGAGTTGGTTCTGAATCACTGCCAGATAGAAATATGTTGACTCACAGACAAGAGTCAGCCAAGGAATCTGTGTGGCCGTGTCCATTGCTGACAAACAGTATAAGCCGCATTAAAAATGGTGTCTTAGTCCATCCCTCCCTTTCTTAAACATTGAACTTGAAAAAAAAAATCTATGTAGTGAGCTTATTATTTGCTAAAAGGCTTAGTCTAGATTTTATATCCTTCTAAGGTGTGTCTTCTCATCTATGAGGCACGTTTTTGCATGCAAAATTTTGAAAAGTTATCCATACATAAGCCACATCTACTGCCATATGACATGACTCACAGGGGCTTATACAAATAACAGAACCACATGCATGAGTCCTGTAAGCCTTGGCACATATACCTGCCAACACTGAAGGACACAGATGAAACCATTAACCCTACCTAGTGCATTTTGTGCCTCCACAAACAAATTGTGGCTTTACAGAAACCTCCATTTCTAATGATGAACCTCACATTTTATGACCCCATAGAGATGCCCAATACACCAAACAGAATGTCCCCACATTGTTCATCACATAGTATTATGCCCCCCTCAATGTTCAGGACACAGTACCATGCCCCCATATGATGCCAGCACAGTTGTATGGTTGATCTGAGAACTGATGACTCCCACTTCACTATTGTATTGAACCAGACCTGTGTCCTAATGACACAGATAAAGCAGGATCAGAATCAGTTGGAAGGATGCTGGTATTGTGCCTCTGTAGAGGCTTTGTGGTGCTTTAAAAGGAGTATTCCCATCTTCTTTATCCAATATGTAGTAGGAATAATAATAATAACAAATACCTAGAATTAGAAATGTAGTATAGTTCTTCTGATTCGCTATGGCGCTAACCTCATGTGCAGGGCATTGAAGTACTTAGGTAGCCATGGTTATGACCACTAACAACTCAACTAACTGTAACTATATGAGTGGGCGTAACCATGGATACCTTAACTACTGCAATGCCCTGCACATGAAGTAAGCAACATAACAAATAAGAAGAACTACACTACATTTTTAATTGTATGCATTTGCTATTACACCTACTACATATTGAGATATGATATTGGAGATGGGAATACACCTTTAAGTATGGAAATAAGACTTTAGTACATGGAATATGCTGTAATTTTGATACCTAATCTCACAGAAAAAAACTCTAAAGACCCAATAATGAAATCAAAGTCCTACCTCTGTAGTCTTATATAGTTTTACTCTATAGGAGACCTTTTGCTCCATACCAAACATTGACTCCAAGTAGGGAGGAGGAAACAGCGGCGAAAAGTTTTCGCCAAGTTGTGAAGTTCCAAACAAAACATAGCCATAACACGACTCCATGCAAAAAGCCTTACAGAGGTGTGATCACCACATTTGGTTAAAATGAAGGGTGTTAGTTGAGTCCCTCTTGGACCTGCGGGATGTATGTGGCTACAAAGCTTTTTGGCAAATCTCATAAATATGCACTCAGGGCAAAGCTGTGTCTGCTGTCATAGCCCTGTATACGCTGTTACCTTTAGAGGGGCAGCCCCTTTAAGCATTCAGGAAAAAAATGGGACCAAAGTGTCCATTCCCCAAAGCGTTGTCTCCGTATAACAAGTGAACGTTCTTCTGGGCTGAGTTTATGGCGAGATTTTTATAGCTCTTCTGTTATGACAAACTCATAATCAAGCAAAGCTCCATAAAGCTCCAACAAATTACAACGTTCCTCGGAGGAATCATTTCTTCATAGGAGGTTCAGGGCGTTATATTCGTTTTATTGTTTGTTAAGTGTGAACTAATATACCATAGTGATGACAGCTCCAGGGTTAAGACTTTATTAATACTATTCCTGACAGCATCTGCATTCTGAGCAAAATAGAGCATATCTCTATATCAGAAAATATCAAGTATTTGCTTAATTTTGATTGCAAATCTTTTACTATTCTGTGTATGCAGCTCCTATGTACACCTATGTGTTTCCATCGTTACACACCACAACCAAAAGTTGTAAAGTCATATCGTGCAGGCACTTTACCCCATACTCTATATCATGTTTTCCACTGTCTGTAGAAAAGACTGAAAACAAGAGTTGACTAACAAGCCTGAAAGGCCAGATTACACCCAGGTCACGTCAGCCTGTAACCATAGAGGCACAGTTCAGGATAGTAGCTGTATGCACAAAACGGTATATTTTACACCTAGGTTATTTGCCGTATTTCATCTGTCTTTTGTATTGCAGTATTTAATCTAAAAATTTGGTCAACGGTCATAGGTTGGAAAATCTGCACAATTTTTGGACCACTGTAAATCTTTATTAGGCATATTCTTGCCTGATCAACTACAAAATACTTCAAATATAGATTGGTAATGACCGCTAAGCCCTATAAGGCTACATTCCCTGCAATGAGTTTTTGTACGCTGTATATATTCGAAGAAATAAAGTAACCTATTTTTACTTAATAGGTGCAGAAAACCTGCATCACCAAAAACTCATCATGGGAATGCAGTCTAACTGTCCTAAATGACGGAATAAATGTTCAATGGATAGAGCCAAACATTTGTGTGTCAAAAACAGAAAGGTTAGTGTAAGTAAGTGTTCTACAGCTCAGTATATTCTCCAAAATGTACTGAGCCTTATTATAGCACCCATAGATTACTATGAGGACTTACTGTATGCTCAATTTTCAAACAGAGACACATTGGAACATTTACCAGTTTGGCTCTGTATGGATCTGTCACAAAATAGGTTTCATCTGACAATGTTACAAATCATTACTTCTAAAAGGAGAACAACCCCCTATAGATACAGATGCATGGATCTGTATGATTCATTAATGTGTCGATGTCCTCCCCACTAAATATCATCATAAATGAGAAATACAAAGATGCAGGTCAGGGTCTCTGCTGGCTGCCAGGCTGAACAATCGCATCATGCCAACATTCATCATGGCACATAAATGTAGTAGAGTTAGACTCATTGCGGGACTAATGGCTTATCTCCTCATCGGTGAGGTGAGGAATATGGTTGTTTATTTTTTTGGTCTTTTACAGGGGACATGGGCTTCAGTGGATTAGGCGTAAATGGAAGTATAATTTTTCTTTTTTTTTAAATAAAGGTGTCGGTGTCTTTACTTCAATTAAGTTACTTTATTCTGGGTGTTTATTTTCAATAGGACTATGGGGTCATCTTCTAGATACTTCTCCATTACCAACCCTTGGTCTTTATGTCAGCTGCCATTACAAAGCTGACATGAACCCCAATACTATTCCTCCAATTGCCAACGCACAAAGGCAAGTAGGAAGAGAGAGGCTAAGCGCCAGAATTGGTGCATCTTATGGATGCGCCATTTCTGGGGTGGCTGAGAGCAGATATTTTTAATCTCGGAGGGGACCAATATCCATGGCCCCTTTCTAGCCTATCAATATCAGCCCGCAGCTCTCTGCAGCTTATTAATTATAGGAGGGCCCCACGTGTTTTTTTGGGGGTCCCCCATTTTAATAACCAGTAAATGCCAAGTATACAGCTGGGAGCTGAAATTAATAGCCTGGTAAGCTCCATGTTTATAATCCCCCCCCCCCAGGCTATAGACATCAGTCCCCAGCTGTCCGCTTTCTTTCTGCTGATTAACAAAATGTTGGGGATCCCATGCCATTTTTTTCTGTGATTTATTGATTTATTAATTAAATACATGTACAGTAAGCTACACCTGCCCTATACTAATTATATATGTCACTCACATATTAGTAGCTATGTATTGAAGAATATTTACTTTGAAATCTATCTTTAGATGACAGAGGAATTCTCTATGTAAAAGCTAATATTAAAATCACATAGCATGCGTATGACATGGGTATGCAATGTGAGGGGAGAGGCAGAAGGGAAAAAAAAAAAAAAAGAATTGCATTGTAGTCGCATGATACTTGTCCAACTTCTCAGGAATAACATCGGACCGCTTTTCACATTGATGGCTATGAGCCCTACAGCCCAGAGTTCCTGTCTTCTCAACTATTTACTAGCCTCATCTTAATTTTGGGAACATCATCATGATAAGTTTTTCCACCATAGATACAGGTCCTTCTCAAAAAATTAGCATATAGTGCAAAATTTCATTATTTTCCATAATGTAATGATTACAATTAAACTTTCATATATTTTAGAATCATTACACACCAACTGAAATTTGTCAGGTCTTTTATGTTTTAATACTGATGATTTTGGCATACAACTCCTGATAACCCAAAAAACCTGTCTCAAAAAATTAACATATTTCAACCGTCCAATAAAATAAAAGTGTTTTTTAAAAACAAACAAAAAAAACATCAAATAATAAAGTTCAGTTATGCACTCAATACTTGGTCGGGAATTCTTTTGCAGAAATGACTGCTTCAATGTGGCGTGGCATGGAGGCAATCAGCCTGTGACACTGCTGAGGTGTTATGGAGGCCCAGGATGCTTCGATAGTGGCCTTAAGCTCATCCAGAGTGTTGGGTCTTGCGTCTCTCAACTTTCTCTTCACAATATCCCACAGATTCTCTATGGGGTTCAGTTCAGGAGAGTTGGCAGGCCAATTGAGCACAGTAATACCATGGTCAGTAAACCATTTACCAGTGGTTTTGGCACTGTGAGCAGGTGCCAGGTCGTGCTGAAAAATTAAATCTTCATCTCCATAAAGCATTTCAGCCGATGGAAGCATGAAGTGCTCCAAAATGTCCTGATAGCTAGCTGCATTGACCCTGCCCTTGATGAAACACAGTGGACCAACACCAGCAGCTGACATGGCACCCCACACCATCACTGACTGTGGGTACTTGACACTGGACTTCAGGCATTTTGGCATTTCCTTCTCCCCAGTCTTCCTCCAGACTCTGGCACCTTGATTTCCGAATGACATGCAAAATTTGCTTTCATCAGAAAAAAGTACTTGGGACCACTTAGCAACAGTCCAGTGCTGCTTCTCTGCAGCCCAGGTCAGGCGCTTCTGCCGCTGTTTATGGTTCAAAAGTGGCTTTACCTGGGAATGCAGCACCTGTAGCCCATTTCCTGCACACGCCTGTGCACGGTGGCTCTGGATGTTTCAACACCAGACTCAGTCCACTGCTTTCTCAGGTCCCCCAAGGTCTGGAATCGGTCCTTCTCCACAATCTTCCTCAGGGTCCGGTCACCTCTTCTCGTTGTACAGCGTTTTCTGCCACATTGTTTCCTTCCAACAGACTTCCCATTGAGGTGCCTTGATACAGCACTCTGGGAACAGCCTATTTGTTGAGAAATTTCTTTCTGGGTCTTACCCTCTTGCTTGAGGGTGTCAATGATGGCCTTCTTGACATCAGTCAGGTCGCTAGTCTTACCCATGATGGGGGTTTTGAGTAATGAACCAGGCAGGGAGTTTTTAAAAGCCTCAGGAATCTTTTGCATGTGTTTAGAGTTAATTAGTTGATTCAGAAGATTAGGGTAATAGGTCGTTTAGAGAACCTTTTCTTGATATGCTAATTTTTTGAGACAGGTTGTTTGGGTTATCAGGAGTTGTATGCCAAAATCATCAGTATTAAAACAATAAAAGACCTGACAAATTTCAGTTGGTGTGTAATGAATCTAAAATATATGAAAGTTTAATTGTAATCATTACATTATGGAAAATAATGAAATTTAGCACTATATGCTAATTTTTTGAGAAGGACCTGTATAGTACATCCATGACAATCTCAGCCCCTCTCTCTCTAACTCCAAATTGAGTTTGAAAAACCACTTTGGATGCCTGTTAGTGGGGCACTAACTTCTCATATTTAAGGAACATCCACAGCTGACCTCTAGTAGGACTGTATGAAACAACCTTAAAGGCCATGCTAAAATGAAACTATTTATTTGAGAAACTTCATTGATTG
Source organism: Oophaga sylvatica (assembly GCA_033576555.1). NCBI lineage: Eukaryota > Metazoa > Chordata > Amphibia > Anura > Dendrobatidae > Oophaga > Oophaga sylvatica. Next base: position 113,460,111 of record JARQOD010000003.1, read on the forward strand.
CAATAGCACAACTACATGGCTAGTAAGGCGAGAAATAAGAGCGGTGAGTACTGCCTATTCTGATGCAAACCTGATGGCAAAAAAAAGGCAACTTCTAAGGCTATGTGCAGACAATCCGGAACTGGCAGTGCTTTGGACACAGCACGTCTGCTGCGTCCAAAGCATTGCGTCTATTGAATGCAGGTGTATCCGCATGTGGTTACTGAACCGTACGGATTCACTGCGTCTAATACATTGTATGGGTGAAATTTCTCTTGCAGAGACTCGCAAGTACACAGAGTCCAACCCACTTTTACTGAGCGTGTGCACATACCCTAAGAGGCAGAAGCCAATTCTTCTAATTTTAGAGGAAAACTTTAATTCCTGATTCCAAATACAGTGATGATCAGTATCGATCTCTGGATGAAAGACCCAGAACTCCCTCTGCCAGAGATCTACAGTCTCGGTGCGCCCATGGCAGAGCCCTCCATAGTCTCGGTGCTCCCAAGGCAGAGCCCTCCACAAGTCTCGGTGCTCCCACGGCAGAGCCCTCCACAGTCTCACCTCGTTTAATAGAGGCTTCTAGAGCCTGCTTGCTCTTACAGTAAACACAACCAGCAGATGTGAACAGAGCTTAAGGCTGGACATGCACATTAGATATCGGTCAGTCGAACAATATTTTGGCCTACAGCTTTCTCTCCCTACTCCTCCATATACAAGATCAGTCAGCTCGACCATCCGCTCCTGTTGTTTGTATGTGAGATTCTTCAGACAGCAGTTTATCTCCCGACAAAAAAAAAAGGATTCGGCTATTGGAAATCCAGCAGGCCAGATCCTTCTCTTCCCGGAGGGACCTCAGCTGCCAGGGATGGAGGCACTTTTACACATTAGATGTTCACCCGTTCCTGCCTTAATCTGCCAGTTCGGCTAACTTTTAAGTTTCTGGGCATTAATGAATCAAACTTTGTTATGAATCCACAATAGCAAAAGTAACTGAATTTTCATGCATGTAGGATCATGGAAACAAGCAGCTTCAAAGATGCACATGATAAATATGTAAAAGATGTCAAACAAGTTTTCAAGTTATGTTAATATTAGAAGTTATCATAAAATCTGACCACATGGGTAACGTACAGGTAAAGTGCTATTCAACAGTGCAGAAAATATAGCTGATGTAGATATCACTGATGCATGGAAGGTTTTTAACTTTCTCCAAGCCCTCAACCTGCAGCATGAAAAGCATTCCTGTCAGAGCAACCCTTAGGCCACGTTGAGTATTTGGTGAGTTTTTTACCTCAGTATTTGTAAGCCAAAACCAGGAGTGGGTGATAAATACAGAAGTGGTGACGTGTTTCTATTATACTTTTCCTCTCATGGTTCCACTCATGGTTTTGACTTACACATACTGAGGTAAAATACTGACTAAAAACTGAACGTGAACGTGGCCTTAGAGGGTATGTTCTCTAGTCCTGTATTAACTCAAGTCTAAAAAACGAAAATGTTTGCACTGCTTAGGGCTGGCGTTCAGTCTTGGCATCAGCTGGACCAGGGCAGCCATAACTTCTGAGGCCTGTCATCCTGAGAAATTCTTGTGATTACCAGGTTATCATAGAATCATAGAATGGTAGAGTTGGAAGGGACCTCCTGTGCCAGCTGGTCCAACCCCCTGCTCAAAGCAGGATTCTCTAAATCATCCCAGACAGATGTCTGTCCAGCCTCTGTTTGAAGACTTCCATTGAAGGAGAACTCACCACCTCTCGTGGCAGCCTGTTCCACTCATTGATCACCCTAACTGTCAAAAAGTTTTTTCAAACATCTAATCTGTGTTTCCTTCCATTCAGTTTCATCCCATTGCTTCTAGTCTTTCCTTGTGCAAATGAGAATAACGATGATCCTTCTACAATGTGACAGCCCTTGAGATATTTGTAGACAGCTATTAAGTCTCCTCTCAGTCTTCTTCTTTGCAAGCTAAACATTCTCAAATCCTTCGCAGCAGGAATTTGAGAGATATTCTATGCAGTAGCCATTATGTGGGTAATAATATTCAGCCAACAATTGTCAAAAAAGAAAAATGAGTTGTTTTTTTTCCGTGTGGTGACTGTTTGGCATGCCAGAATCATGAAAGGGCTGGCAATTTTTGTTCATCTAACGGTTTGAGGGAATATAAGATCAGGCAATACATTACCTGCAAAACATCTGGCGTTATTTATTATGCACGTTGTACGTGTAATTTAATATACGTTGGTCTCACCTCAAGAGAATTGAGAATTAGAACACGCGAACATGTTAGGGACATTTTGGCAGCTAAGGATATAGATGACTTTGACACTTTGAAGACGATTCCTCGCCACTTCAAGGCTAAACATAAATGTAACCCTAGGGATTTGAGGATTCGAGGCATTGACAGTATCCACTTGGGCATCAGGGGTGGTGACCTCAAACGTGCACTCGCCCGTAGAGAATGTCAATGGATCTCGACCCTCAATACCATGGCACCAGCTGGTCTTAATGAACAGTTGAGTTTTGCCTCTTTTCTTTAAACTCCTCTTTTCTTTTATTTGTCTTTCGTATCTTTGTTTTTAATTTATATGTTGTTGTATCGTGTCCTTTTTTATCTGTATCCTAATGCTAGTTTTATTTTCTAGTTTTTCCCTTTATTGTTTGAAACGTGCTGCAATTTGAACCTCTGATGAATATGAGGACCTCTGAAGATTATGAAGACTCTACGATATTGGATGGAATCTTAATGGCACTTATTATATTAATATATATTTTCACTGACGTCACCGTTATGTATTTTATTATTATTCCATTATTTTTTTGTTTATTTATAATTTATATATTTTTATTTTTAGTCTTATATTATTATTATATTTTTTTGACACTGTCTATATATATTTATTTTTACTGAATTATATTGCTTATTGGTATATTTGTATTGATACACGTAATACACGTCACATTGATCCTATTTATCACTCACATATCACTCTTTTCCACCCATCTCTCATTCGAGGCTCCATTGCAGTATCGATTTTAGTATATTTGCATACATTATCCCTTCACTTATCGTTAAAAACCCCCTTTTTATTATTATGGTGGCCTGTGCGCATGCGCAGCACCGTCTGTAGCCGGAGCGTCGCACAAGGCCTCCTATGATGACGCATGCGGGTCACTGACGTCACAACGGGATTTTCCCGTGACCCGCAGTGCCATGGACGCCGAGTGCGACGTAATTTCCGACGCGACGGAGCGGCGCACGCGCCGATATTGGAACCACATGTGGGGGATACTTACTTGGGTATATATAGCAGGATGGATACAGCTCTTAACACGGCCCCCCGAAGAAGCCCACGCGAAATGCGCGTTGGGGCTACGTCTTCACTTTTTAACAAGGCACCATGGGTGAGTTTTGATGCTAACAGTGATATATCTTTTGCAATATGCTCCCTGCGTTCTGTTTCTGCGATCCTCATGTTCTTATGCGTAATTGCGGCTTTGTTTAGTCGGGTGACTGCATCACTTAATACACACTATTGGAGTTTTGGATCGTTATAGAACTGAAAACAGTACTTTTTATGTATTTGGAACATTTCTAAGCAGGCTATACATGTGGTTATATATTGAGAGCATTGCTCCCCACCTTGTGTCACCTTAATATTATATCTTGGACCGCAATACTTCATGTGATCGTTTGTCCTTTATTCCTCATTTGTGCCTTATTTGTGCTTTATAGGCGTTTTTTTGTATCTTTATATTTTGTTCTTCTTTTTTGATTATAATAAAATTTGATATTTTATTACAATGGTGGTGTTTGACACTTTGTTGTTCCTGTTTAAACATTCTCAAATCCTGCAACCGTTCCTCATAGGACATGGTTTTGCTGCGCCCTCATGTCATTTCGTGAAGCCTCACAAGACGGCATTACCTCAGAAGACCTAGTAAGCACAAGACGTATCCAGGAAGCCAAGCCGCAGAGGTGATGGCTGCCCAGGTTCACCTACAATGAGGAACAAAGTGGACGCCAAATTGGGGCAAAGCAAATCTTTATTTTCAACTCCTCTGTGCACGTTTTGTGTAGAAAACATACGCTGTGAATAGAAGATCGACATGTAAAATGTAAGGTACACTATGGTTAATCATAAAGTTGGAGTACAAAGTACTCTAATCATGTAAGTGTAATATGCAAGTCTGCAAGGAGGACAGTTTTGGCCATCGAAAATAATAATACGGGGCGACTCTGCTGTACAGCTGAGGTCGTTCGGCACATTTTTTTTTAGAAAATCATCATTTTAATATTTTATAAGCGATGACAAAACAATCTTTTGTTGTAATAAAATTATGATACGTCCATAAATACTTTGCTCTGTAGTTAAACATTACCAATCAAGTTTCAGGTAATCAGTGCGTGAACAGTCCTCATCAGATGATTTCCTATGATGGCATTGCAAATATTTAATTTCAGTAGTGGTCCATATGCTCTTCAACTGCGGCAAGACTACAACTCCAAGCATGCCTTGACAGGCGAAGTCTGTGAGGATGTTCTGGGAGTTGTAGTTTAGATAAAGCTGGACTTGCAGGACTTTTACCATCAGTGACATCTTGTTATAGGGTGATGTATGAAAAAGATTAGTACCACGTCTTTAAAACATGGGTTGTATGGACAGACTGTAGGGGTTCTTGAATAATGGAAGCCTTTGTATAGCATCCGAGAGAGGATACAGTTTCATGTGCTATGCAACAGAGTAAAACTCCATGAAAATATGGGTATGAAGAGGAACGTTACAGCCCAACATAGGTTCATGTACATGGCTGTGCAAACAGTAATACAATGGTGCGGACGAGACTTTCTGCTTAACTTATAGGGTTTTGCCACCAGTATGCCATGGGATATCACTGTGATTAAACTTATTACTTTCTGTAAAGTCCCCTTAATTCATTAGACTACAGTTGGCCAAATTTTAGAATTAGAATTTTAACAGCCAATCTTTTGGTTCGGCATGGAGATGAGGAGTCCGGCAGCAGCTCTCTGATAGTGAAGACAAGAGCACTTGGCCAAGTTGAGCGCTCCTGTGTAGGTAGGTATATATGAAATATGGGCAGCATAGCTCCCATTCATCTCAATTGAGATGACCACTTTCTACAGGATTCTTGGGACTGTGTTAGATCCCACCAATCAGTGCTTAAGGGTGTAGAAAGCCCTTTAATTCGTCCCATTAATACAGATAATTTGCTCTTAATATAGCCAATGATGCGTTTTCTCTATAGTAGCAAATACTGTAGAAAAGTAGTATTTTGTGTCGCCATTGAAATGAATGTCAGACAATGTAATACACAAATTGACTGGGTCATTTAAACAAAATCCTCTATATATAATAAACATTCTGCTCTGGTTGAAATATAGGGTCCCAAACAAGGGACTCCCCTCAGGTGACATCCATGGAACAATGTATTGTAAAGTCGCTCATTATGATTCTTGCACAGAGACCTTCTGAGGCCTGTGGCCATCTATACCCTGTTACATTACAAAAGAAGCTCTGGAGTCATATCAGTTAACCCATCACTCTTGCTAATAGAAATTAGAGACCTTGTTCATTGTAAGGTAAAGGTCATCTAAGACCTAGTATAGTGACATTATGGAGAAGCCCCTGCACAGAATTTTGGAATTTTTACAGTTCTAAGATCAGGAACAGCAATTAAGAATAGTGGGTTTCCCACACAGATTACTAGTAATAACAGTCCAGGATACAATGCGAAAAGTACAAAATTTATTAATAAAACATACATGCAGGATGGGGGAAAATGTAAAACAAGCAAGTGTGAGGAAACTGGAGAAAGGAGTGCACAAGTTTGGAGATTGTGTGTAATATATATACACTGAAAAAAAAATAAAGGGAACATTTAAACAACAGAATATAACCCCAAGTAAATCAAACTTCTGTGAAATCAAACTGTCCACTTAGGAAGCAACACTGACTGACAATCAATTTCACATGCTGTTGTGCAACTGGAATAGACAACAAATGGAGGATGAAGACTTGAACACTAGTGCCAACTATTGTGGGGTAGCAATCCTAAAAGTCAATATCAACTCTTTTAACGAGCCTTGCCAAGTGACTTAAGGTACTGCCACACTAAACAATCCCGCTAGCGATCACAATAACGACGCATGCTAATGCGATTGCTAGCGGGATTGTTTCTATATCGCCACATTTAGCGATATAGTTAACGACGCTATCGCCGTTAGCGATCTTCTTAACGACTTTAGCGGTACAAAAGTACTGCTAAATCGCTAAGAAAAGGTGCCACACTAGCGATATATACTTACCCAGCGGGAGCGCCGACGAGAAAATAGGGTCCGGAACGATTCCAGCGACGAGCGAGATCACAGCAGGAAGCTCGTCGCTGGCAGATGCCGCACTGAACAACATCGCTAACGGGATCGCTAAATAGTGACGTTTTTTAGCGATCCCGTTAGCGATATTGTTCAGTGTGGCATACCCTTTAGGATAAAAGACCCAAATCAGATACATTTGCAGACGTGTGTTTTGGTGTGTTTGCCCCTTATCAGGGCCAAGCAAAGGGTCCAATTTGGATGCTTTGAGAGGCCTCTGATATGGCATCCATAGAGATCTGTGAGCTTATACTGTACCTTTAGCATCCGTTAATTTCATAAGAAGGTGTAAAATTTTCCATATTTCATTTGTTGACATATTTTGGAGATACTTTTTCTTTAGAAGCAGGATTTATTGTAGAAATATGGAACCTACAGAGCATCATATGGCAGCATAGCATTCTTCCGTTTCTGTAACTCAGTGGTACACAATTATAGGAATGATCAGACAGGCTATACACTGCTCAAAAAAATAAAGGGAACACTTAAACAACAGAATATAACTCTAAGTAAATCAAACTTCTGTGAAATCAATCTGTCCACTTAGGAAGCAACACTGATTGACAATAAATTTCACATGCTGTTGTGCAAATGGAATAGACAACAGATGGAAATTATTGGCAATTATCAAGACACATTCAATAAAGGAGTGGTTCTGCAGGTGGGGACCACAGACCACATCTCAGTACCAATGATTTCTGGCTGATGTTTTGGTCACTTTTGAATGTTGGTTGTGCTTTCACACTCGTGGTAGCATGAGACAGACTCTACAACCCACACAAGTGGCTCAGTTTAGTGCAGCTCAACCAGGATGGCACATCAATGCGAGCTGTGACAAGAAGGTTTGCTGTGTCAGTCAGCGTAGTGTCCAGAGGCGCTACCAGGAGATATTCCAGTACACCAAGAGACGTGGAAGAGGCAGTAGTAGGGCAACAACCCAGCCGCAGGACCGCTACCCCCCGCCTTTGTGCAAGGAGTAACAGGTAGAGCACTGCCAGAGCCCTGCAAAATGACCTCCAGCAGGCCACAAATGTGCATGTGTCTGGACAAACGGTTAGAAACCGACTCCGTGAGGATGGTCTGAGTGCCCAACATCCACAGATTGGGGTTGTGCTCACAGCCCAACACCGTGCAGGATGCTTGGCATTTGCCACAGAACCCCAGGATTGGCAAATTCGCCACTGGCGCCCTGTGCTCTTCACAGATGAAAGCAGGTTCACACTGAGCACATGTGACAGATGTGAGAGAGTCTGGAGACACCGTGGAGAGCGATCTGCTGCCTGCAACATCCTTCAGCATGACCGGTTTGGCAGTGGGTCGGTAATGACAATGCCAGACCTCATGTGGCAGGGAGTGTGTCCAGCAGTTCTTGCAAGATGAAGGTATTGAAGCTAAGGACTGGCCCGCCCGTTCCCAGACCTGAATCCGATTGAGCACATCTGGGACACATATCTCGCTCCATCCACCAATGTCACGTTGCACCACAGACTGTCCCAGGAGTTGGTGGTATGCTTTAGTTCAGGTCTGGGAGGAGATCCCTCAGAAGACCAACCGCCGCCTCATCAGGAGCATGCCCAGGTATTGTAGGGAGGTCATACAGGCACAGGTAGGTTATACAGGCACATGGAGGCCACACACACTACTGAGTATCATTTTGACTTGTTTTAAGGACATTACATTCCACTTTAATTTTGTGTGTGACTCCAAATCCAGGTCTCCATTGGTTAAATAAATTTGATTTCCATTGATTATCTTTGTGTGATTTTGTTGTCACACATTCAACTTTGTACAGAACAAAGTATTCAATGAGAAGATTTCATTAATTCAAATCTAGGATGTGTTTTGAGTATGGAGTGTCCCTTTATTTTTTGAGGCAGTATAAATAATATATATATAAATATATATATATATATAAATATATATATATATATTGTAAGCTTCCGGGGGGTTTAGCTCTAGGATCGCTGTCCTGGGTAGACAAATGGCACGGAAACAGTTCATTCAGAGCAGCAGTTTGGTAAAACTGGCCGCAACCAGTTTTATTAAAGTCCACAGCACACAGATAAAAAACAATCATAAACAGAAAACCTGGGCTGTCTAGCCACTAAACATACACTTAGTAAAGGCCCTCTCTATCCGGGACCCAGTACTCTACCATCGTGCCCAAAACAACACATATCACATATGTTACCAGTATGGAGTTTCACAGACACTCCCCTCTTTATGTCCGAAGGCAACTCCAATGTCCAGACTTGAGAGAGGTCACCTCCTATTCAGTCGCTATTCGCACGGATTCTCACTGCGACTACTCCTGTGTTCCGGGGTACTTCCTGCACCCAGACGAGACAAGCTCAAACTCCTAGAGACGCTTCCTTGTGCCAGGACACCTCCCTGTGTCCGGGCTAAAGACAGCTCCCACACTCTTGGAGACACCTTCTGTGTCTGGACCCCTTGTCCAGACTGAATGAGCTCTCAGATTGTTTTGCCAGACACCTACTTCTGGCTCCTAATCAACACCTGATGGATTCAGGTCTGAGCTGCAAGCGTGTACTGAATGGCAGGTGTAAGTGACCTTTCTTTACCACCAGGTTTACAAAGCCACACATTTCGCTCATACCATCAGACAAGGTACTTAGGTGAAATAACACCTCATTCACCACATATTCCTTCACTGTCTCACATATCCCCTCCCTCTTCTCCAGACCGGAGGGCTGGTCATCCAGACCGGAGGGCTGGTCATAATCCTAAAGAGACAGTGAACTCCGGACCAGTCATAGTCATCATTAGCTTCATCTTCAGTCTTGTCATCTATATCTTCACCTGAGCCATCCGCACTACCCTGTACCCTCCCGGGCCTATGCTCTCTGCGGACCTCAGGTGACCTGCACGGTTTCAGCTTGACCTAGTGCCGCCTCATTCTCGTTATAGTGCCTCAACCGAGAAATACGACCAGGCACGTCAGAAACAACCTCTGCTGTTCTTCCTCAGAACCTCTCGTACCTCCTGTCCTTGGTGCACTGACCCTGTGTCCCCAGCTGTCCCAGAAGGTATAGGGGGTTTTTCACTTTCTCTAATTCCCCCTGAACCTTTTTTAGCACATCTACTTTTTTAAATATCAGTTGGTTCGTAAATTCTATTTCACAAAATTTTTAAGCTCCTCTTCTTGTACAGGCTCACTTTGCATAAAAACGCAGAGCTCTTACTTCTTTCTCCAGGAATCCACATCTTCTAACAAGTCAAGGCTCATCATCTTTTCTGCTTTCACCTCCTCGTATAATTGCGGCCTTTGCTCTCGCAAAGAAGAACTCCCTGTATCCTTCCTTTTACTTCATTGTCCTTTTCAAGAAGGTAAATCATGGTTTCTCATCACGCTCCTTCATCAAAAGTTTGAAATTTTTTCTGAGAAGCACTTAATTCCTCTGGTACCTGTGCAACCATTTTTTCTTGATCTGCAAGGTACTGTATACACTATCCCTGTCACTTCGTTTCTCTCTGTAGCAACTGCTGGCACCGCTCCCGTTCCCGGCGAAGAGATAACAAAATCCAGTTTACACTGTTGCAGCTGCTCGCGCAATGCAACAATATCAGTCTCATGTCTTTGGTAGAGACCTCATGGAGACGCATCTTCTCCTGTAGCTGTTGGACGTCTTTTACTACTTCGCCGTTTCATCAGTCTTGTTCCTCACAGCTTCACTTGAGACATCAGCCTCTGGTGAGGCACCTGGCCTGGTGTCCACCACTTCCATGGCTTTCTCCACCTCTGCAGCGTCCACCTTCAGAGTCCTTGGCCTGATGCAGATCCACACCATACATTGAAACTTCTCATTTTCAACAGCATCCACTTGTGCTGTGTTCATTTCAGAGTCCTGTCTTTCACCTTATCTTCGCCAGGGAACCGGCCAACTGTACAACACCTTCAGATGCCATCCTCCGTCCGACTGCAAGGTCAGCCTCAGCCTTCCTCTCAGGACTCTCAATCTCCTCTGCTACCATGCCTTCCTCACTTGCACTGGTTGCTTTATGGTCATCAGATAATTCACTATCACTATCTGACCCCGTTTTTCTCAGCCACATCTGTCTCACTATCAGGGCTAAACACTTCATTATCATTCACATCCTGCTCACTGTCAGGGTTATACAATTCATTTTCATTCATACCTGCTTACTGTCAGGGTTATACAATTCATTTTCATTCCCCATCCTGCTTACTGTCAGGGTTATACAATTCATTTTCATTCACATCTTGATCTGGAACCTTAGTTAACATGTCATCCACAACATAACTTCACCATCTGGTCCCTCAAGTATGTGACTCTGTGACAACCCCAGCACTATACTTTTATATAGCTCAGGTACTAGGAGCTGACCACGACCTCTCCCTGGACTTCAAGTTTTATGGCAACATGAGAGAACCTCTCCTCAGAGTCAGGCTCCTGGGAAACCTCATTTAGAACAATCATATTTTCCTTTGCTGTTTTAAGAGAGGGTTCTCGCCACTGCTCCTCTCAAAACCGTCACAGGACACAGGCAAGTCAGGGACACTCGTTCCCGAGAACCACCCATCCTCGTCTCCCAACAACACCTGCAAAGGAATTCATCACTATCACAGTCATCATATTTATCAACAACATCATCATGACATGATCAGTATTATCATCACTATCATTATCAGCATCAGCACCATTTTCATGGTCATCATCATTATCAGTCATCATCATCAATTAGCATTATCATCATCATTATCACATAATTTTAACATCCCACTAGCATTGTGTTCCGCCCCTCGGGACTGCGCACCCTCCATTAGGAGCTTCATCACACTGTCCATCAGAAACATTTTTCCCCAGAGATCCTTAGACCGGGGAAAGTCATTACCCAATATAACGGGGTGCACCAGGGTCTTCACTACCCCCACTTCATATGAAACCTCCCGAGTTTTGGGGACCAAGTCCACGGCAGTCTCTGGGTAGACTTTGGTGTCTTCATGATGTACACCACACACAGGTGCTTAATCAAGGGATGAAGTCCCTATCACTCAGGCTGTCACATACGGAAGTCACTGGACTCTCTGAGTCCAAGAGGGCCTGTGCTGGGCAGTCACTTACAACCACCGGGGACCCCTGTGGTCCATCTCTTCGGCTGAGGTGGACACACCAAACAGGCTCTACGCAGGGAGAGAGGGATCTGCCATCATCACAACACATAGGCTCCCCCCTATTGGACAGTTGGGCTGCAATTTCACGCCAGCTCCAACACTGTCCATCAACACTCTCCCACCCACATGTCCCCTCGGGCCTGAACCGCTTACAGCATACCCCATGTCCCCAACAGCTGGAACGCTCTTACCGCGAGAGTTCAGCGTCCGGGAACTCCGAAGTGACGACCTCTCAGACGGCTGTACCTCAGGAGGACGTGCATTGGGTGTAGCGGTCCACTAACACCTTTTCAACTCCATAATCAGGCCTGCTGACTGCAGACTCCCAACTGTATCTCCAGTCACGAACTCCCCTGGCACGGGCTGTCACCGTAACACTCAGCCGGGTAAAATCTCCGCTTTTCAACTTGCCATAGTCTTGGCTGTCCTGGCTCGCTCAGGTCAGCATGCCACCGGGCACTCCAAATCAGATAGGGTGCGACCATCATGGCCCATTCAGATAGGGGCAGATTCTCCTTCTCTGCCATTCCTCTCAAACCTAGTGAGATATACCTCCACATCACACGAGGTGTCATCTTTTTCAAGGACCGTCTTACCGCCCTCTTTACAGCGGACAACGCAGGTACCTTCACAACACTACTTTGGACGAGGTGCTGAGAGCTGCAATCTCCCAACACCCGGTTATTCTCCTGCTGCTGCTGCAGGAATTGCTGCCGGTGCTGCAGGCGCTGCTGCTCCATGCTCTGCTGCATGCTTCGCTGGCCTGCACCAGGTAACTCAATGAGCTCCTCCATACTGCCGGACTCATCTGTCCTCAATCACAGCAGTCTTATGTTGCACATTAACTTGTGCCATTTGTTCAAACAGCGCCTCCATGCTGTCATCCATGCTGTCAGACTTCTCTGTCTTAACAACGGCAGTCTCACTCAAGACATACACACTACACAGCTTTTTCCACAGAAATTCCAGCCTTGCTGTGCAACCACTTTTTTTTTTTTTTTTTTTCTTTTGCAAAGTCTATTAGGGCTACTTGTCCTTTAAGACTGCTCCACAAACTTTTCTTTTGCTGCGCACATTCCACAGTCATTTTCACAACAAGTTCAGCTTTGCTGTGCATACATTTTCTTCTGCAGACCCTATCAGGGCCACTGTCCTCCAAGACTGCTCCAAACAGCGTTTTCTGCGACACACCTTTTTTTTTTTTCTGTTCTATTTCAATAGACTTCCCCTTTAATGCTGCTCTCGCCACTGTGCTGCATGCACACTCCAGCACTAACTGTACCAGGCCCTGCGCTGCCCCAGCATTCTCCCCCAATTGTAAGCTTTCCGGGGGTTTAGCTCTAGGATCGCTGTCTGGGTAGACAGAAATGGCACGGAAACAGTTCATTCAGACAGCAGTTTGGTGAAAACTGGCCGCAACCAGTTTTATTAAAGTCCAACAGCACACAGATAAAAACAAATCATAAACAGAAAAACCGGGCTTGTCTAGCCTCTAATTACACTTAGATAGATGGCCCTCTCTATCCGGACCCAACTCTACCAGTCTGTGCCCAAAACAACACATATCACATATGTTACCAGTATGGAGTTTCACAGACACTCCTCTTTAATGTCCGAAGGCAACTCCAATGCCAGACTGAGAGAGGTCACCTCCTATTCAGTCGCTATTTCGCACGGATTCTCACTGCGACTACTCTGTGTCCGGGTACTTCCTGCACCCAGACTGAGACAGCTCAAACTCCAGAGACTGCTCCTTGTGCCAGACACCTCCCTGTGTCCGGGCTAAAAGACAGCTCCCACACTCTTGGAGACACCTTCTGTGTCTGGACCCCTAGTCCAGACTGAATGAGCTCTCAGATGTGTTTGCAGACACCTACTTCTGGCTTCCAATCACACACTGATTGGATTCAGGTCTGAGCTTTCAAGCCTGGGGCTTTTTTAATGGGGAGGTGTAGTGACCTTTCTTTACCACCATTTACAAAGCCAAAACATTTTGGCCAAACCGTCAGCAAGTACTTAGGTAAATATACACCTCATTCCCACATATTCCTCACTGTCCACAATAATATATATAAATATAAAAAATAATATAATAATTACACATACACATAACATACATACACACAAACAGTGGGGGAAATAAGTATTTGATCCCTTCTGATTTTGTAAGTTTGCCCACTCTCCAAGACATGGACAGTCTATAATTTTAAGGTAGGGTAGTTTTAACATTGAGAGATATAATTTCAAAATAAAATCCAGAAAAATCACTTTCAAATAAATTTGTATAATTTAGACATTTGCAGTGAGAAAAAAGTATTTGATCCCTTTTGCAAAGACTATAATACTTGATGGCAAAACCCTTGTTAGCAAGCACAGCAGTCAGACGTTTTTGTAGTTGATGATGAGGTTTTGCACATGTCAGAAGGAATTTTGGTCCACTTCTCTTTGCAGATCATCTCTAAATCATTAAGATTTTGAAGTTGTCGCCTGGCAACTCAGAGCTTCAACTCCCTCCATAAGTATTTCTAGGATTAAGGTCTGGAGACTGGCTAGGGCACTCCATGACCTTAATGTGCTTCTTTTTGAGCCGCTTCTTTGTTGCCATTGGCTGTATGTTTTGAGTCATTGTCTTGCTGGAAGACCCAGCCATGACCCATTTTTAACCCCTTCACCCCCAAGGTGTGGTTGCCACGTTAATGACCGGCCAATTTTTACAATTCTGACCACTAGCTTTTTATGAAGGTTATAACCTGGAACGCTTCAATATCCTCGCGATTCTGAGAATGTTTCTCATGACATATTGTACTTCACAATAGTGGTAAAAATTTCTTCAATACAACTTGCTTTTATTTTTGAAAAACCGCAAATATGGCGAAAAATTTTGAAAATTTTGCAATTTTCAAACTTTGAATTTTTATTCCCTTAAAACAGAGAAATATGTCTCACAAAGTAGTTAAGAAATAACATTTCCCACATGTCTACTTTACATCAGCACAATTTTGGAACCAAAATTTTTTTTGTTAGAAAATTATAAGGTTAAAAGTTGACCAGCTATTTCTCATTTTTACAACAAAATTTACAAAGCCAATTTTTTTAGGGACCACCTCATATTTGAAGTCACTTGAGGGTCTATATAGCAGAAAATACCCAAAAGTGACACCATTCTAAAAACTGCACCCCTCAAGGTACTCAAAACCACATTCAAGAATTTTATTAACCCTTCAGGTGCTTCACAGGAGCTGAAGCAACATGAAAGAAAAAGTGATTATTTAACTTTTTAGCCACAAAAATGATCTTTTACCAAACTTTTTTTTATTTTCACAAGGTAAAAGGAGAAAATGGACAGATAAAGTTGTTGTGCAATTTCTCCTGATACGCCAATACCTCATATGTGGGGGAAAACCACTGTTTGGGCCACACGGCAGACTTTTTGACTTTTTCAAACTAAAATTGGCTGGAATTGAGATTCGACGCCAAGTCGCGTTTGGAGAGCCCCTGATGCGCCTTAAACAGTGAAAAACCCCCCCACAAGTGACACCATTTTGGAAACTAACCCCCTAAGGAACTATCTAGATCTGTTGTGACACTTGAACCCCCAAGTTTTCACAAAAGTTTATAATGCCTGGGTGTGAAAGAGAAAAAAAAAAATTTTCCACAAAAATGATTTTTTAGTCCCAAATTTTTGATTTTTCCCAAGGAAATTGGACCCCAAAAGTTGTCCAATTTGTCCTGAGTACGCTGATACCCCAAATGTGGGGGGGGAACGTTTTGGGCGCACGACAGGGCTTGGAAAGGAAGTAGTAACGTTTTGGAATGCAGACATTGATGGGGGTCATGTTCCATTTGCAGTGCCCCCAGATGAGCCTAAACAGTGGAAACCCCCCACAAGTGACCCCATTTTGGAAACTAGACCCCCTAAGGAACTTATCTAGATTTTTGGTGAGCACTTTGAACCCCAAGTGCTTCACACAATTTATAATGCCCGGGCATGAAAATAAAAAATCCTATTTTTTTCCCACAAAAATTATCTTTTTTGTCACTAATTTTTTATTTTCCCAAGGATAACAGGAGAAATTGGAACACAAAAGTGTTGTCCAATTTGTCCTGAGTACGCTGATACCCCATAAGTGGGGGGGGAACCACTGTTTGGGCGCACGGCAGAGCTCGGAATGGAAGGAGCCCATTTGACTTTTTCCAACCAAAATTGGCTTGGAATTTTGAGATTGGACGCCATGTTGCATTTGGAGAACCCCCGAGTGCCTAAACAGTGGAAACCCCCCACAAGTGACCCCATTTGGGAAACTAACCCCCTAAGGAACTTATCTAGATCTTGGTGAGCAATTTGAACCCCCAAGTGCTTCACACAAGTTTATAACGTAGAGCCGTAAAATTAAAAAATCATATTTTTTTCCACAAAAATGATCTTTTCACCCCAATTTTTATTTTCCCAAGGGTAACAAGACTCCAAAATTATTGTGCAATTTGTCCCTGAGTAAGCTGATACCCCACATGTGGGGTAAACCACTGTTTTGGTGCATGGCAAGTTTGGAAAGGAAGGAGCGCCGTTTGACTCTTTCAACCAGAATTGGCTAGAAGCCATGTCGTGTTTGGAGAGCTCCCGATCTGCGTAGACAGTGGAAAACCCTGACAAATTACATCATTTGGAAACCCAGACCCCTTAAGGAATTTTTCTAGATGTGTGGTGAGTACTTTAAAACCCGAAGTGCTTCACAGAAGTTTATAACGTACAGCTGTAAAATAAAAAAAACTTTTTTTTTTTTTACAAAAATGATTTTTTTTTTCACCCCCAATATTTTATTTCACAAGGGTAACAGAGAAATTGGACCCTAAAAGTTGTTATCCAATTTGTTCTGAGTACGCTGATACCCTATCTGTGGGAGAAAACTACTGTATGGGCACACGTTGGGGATCTCAAGGGAAGTAGTGAAGTTTTGGATTGCAGACTTTGATGGAATGGTCTGGGGGCGTCATGTCGCATTTGGAGAGCCCCTGATGCACCTAAACAGTGGAAACCCCCCACAAGTGACCCAATTTTGGAAAATAGACCCCACAATGGAACTTATCTAGATGTGTGGTGAGCACTTTGAACCCCGAAGTGCTTCACAGAAGTTTATAACGCACAGACGAAAAATAAAAATCCTTTTTTTTTTACAAAAATGATTTTTTTCGCCCTCAATATTTTATTTTCACAAGGGTAACAGGAGAAATTGGACCCCAAAAGTTGTTTTCCAATTTGTCCTGAGTACGCTGATACCCAATATGTGGGAGAAAACTACTGTATGGGCACACGTCGGGGCTCGGAAGGGAAGTAGTGACGTTTTGGATTGCAGACTTTGATGGAATGGTCTGGGGGCGTCATGTTGCATTTGGAGAGCCCCTGTGCGCCTAAACAGTGGAAACCCCCCACAAGTGACCCCATTTTGGAAAATAGACCCCACAAGGAACTTATCTAGATGTGTGGTGAGCACTTTGAACCCCGAAGTGCTTCACAGAAGTTTATAACGTACAGCCGTAAAACACAAAAAAAAATCATTTTTTTTTTTAAAAAATTATATTTTCGCCCCCAATTTTTATTTTCCCAAGGGTAACAGAATAGGACAAATTGCACAATAACTCTTGGGGTCCAGAGTATGCTGATACCCCATATGTAGGGGTAAACTACTGTTTGGGCGCATGGCAGAGTTCAGAAGTGAAGGAGCACCGTTTGACTTTTTCAACGCAGAATTGGCTGAAATTGAGATCAGACGCCATGTCACATTTGGAGAGCCCCTGATGTCCTAAACAGCGGAAACCCCCAATTCTAACTCCAACCCTAACCCCAACACACCCCTAACCCTAGTCCCAACCCTAACCACAAACCTAACCCTAACACACCCCTAACCCTAATCCCAACCCTAACCCTAACTTTAAGCGCCAACCCTAAACCCTAACGGGAAAATGGAAATAAATACATTTTTTTAATTTTATTGTCTTTCCCTAACTAAGGGGGTGATAAAGGGGGGTTTGATTTACTATTTATAGCGGGTTTTTTATGATTGCAGCTGTCACGCTAAAAGACGCTTTTTATTGCAAAAAATAGTTTTTGCATCACCACATTTTGAGCTATAAATTTTTGCAAATTTTGGCCCACAGTCATGTGAGGTCTTATTTTTTGCGGTACGAGTTTGACGTTTTTATTGGTACCATTTTTGAGCACGTGACATTTTTTTGATCACTTTTTATTTCGATTTTTGGAAGGTTAGAATGAACAAAAATCAGCAATTCATGAATTTCTTTTGGGGAGGCGTTTTATACCGTTCCGCGTGTGGTAAAATTGATAAAGCAGTTTTATTCTTCGGGTCAGTACGATTACGGGGATACCTCATTTATATCTTTTTTTATGTTTTGGTGCTTTTATAGAAAAAAACAATTTTATATAAAAAATTATTATTTTTTGCATCGCTTTATTCTGCGAGCTATAACATTTTTTATTTTTTCGCTGATGATGCTGTATGGCGGCTCGTTTTTTGCGGGACAAGATGACGTTTTCAGCGGTTTTATGTTTATTTATATCGGTCCTTTTTGATCACGTGTTATTCCACTTTTTGTTCGGCGTTATGATGATAAAGCATTGATTTTTTGTTTTTATTTTTTTTTTAAGGGGTTCACTAAAGGGTTAACTAGTGGGACAGTTTTATAGGGGGGGTCGTTATGGACGCGGCGATACCAAATATGTGTACTTTTATTGTTTTGGTTTTTTTATTTACAGGAAAAAATGAATTTTTGGGGAATTTTTTTTTTTTCTTATTTTGGAATTTTTTTAAAACATGTTTATTTTTATTTTTTTCACTTTTTTTACTTTTGTCCCAGGGTGGGAGATCACTGTAAAATGTCAGATCGCTGGTGTGACAACGTGCACAGCACTCTGTCACACCAGCGATCGCTCTGGCACTGCTGCAGGCTTCTCAGTGCCTGCTCTCAGCATTCACTGAGGAAGCCGCCTCCCTGCAGGACCCGGCGGCCATCTTGGATCCGGGTCCTTGGAGGGAGGAAGGCCTCAGAACACCCTCATCATGTTTGATCGCGGTGTGCCAGGGTTAATGTGCCGGGAGCGATCCGTGACCGTCCTGACACACAGTCCAGGGTGTCAGCTGTGATAATCAGCTGACACCCGGCGGCGATTAGCTGCGCTCCCCCTGGGAGCGCAGCTGATCGTCTATGACGTACTGTCCCGTCCATGAGCAGATTGGCACGGGTTTCATGGACGGGATAGCACGTCTGATGTCAGAGAGGGGTTAATGTCCTGGCAGAGGGAAGTAGGTTGTCACTCAGGATTTTACGGTACATGGCTCCATCCATTCTCCCATTGATGTGGTGAAGTGGTCCGGTACCCTTAGCGGAGGAACACTTGCAAAACATAATGTTTCGACCTTCATGTTTGACATTGGGGATTGCGTTCTTTGTATCATAGGCAGCATTTCTCTTCCTCCAAACACGGAGATTTAATGCCAAAGAGCTCAATTTTTGTCATCTGACCACAGCACCTTCTCCCAATCACTCACAGAATCATCCAGGTATTCATTGACAAACTTCAAACGGGCCTGCACAAGTGCCTTCTTGAACAGGGGGACCTTACGGACACTGCAGGATTTTAAACCTGTCAGAATCTATTTAGTTTTGATCATCCGCCATCTTGTTGTGATTTTCTGGCTGCTGGTCTTTTTCCCCTGGTGCTGGGCTTGTCGTTTGTTTATTACCATGCACCTGCCTCCCAGTCCTTGCTGGACATCAGTGTTAATCCGCTAGAGTTCTGGCTAGGTGCTTTGATAGCTTTTTGTGTTTAACTTTGTGCAGTTCTGGGAACTCTAGTTCTCCTTGCTTAGCCTTTTGTTTTTTCCTTTAGTTTCTGCAGCTTCCTCTATTTCCATGCTAGGAGGTTACCTGTTTTTTGTTCCCAGTCCCTAGACCTTTCAGAGATACCCTTCCCTAGAGTCTAGACTAGGAAACGTCGGTGGGTCTATTCACAAGGAATAGATTGCCCGCCCCATCGTAAGTATTCAGTCTAGTTCTAGTGCAGGGTCAGCTTCTTGCCCTCCTGTCCTATTCCTGAGTTGCAGATATGTAACAAAAACTTTACAGCATAATGTGTCAGCAATGGTTTTCTTGGTGACTGTGGTCCCAGATGCCTTGAGATCATTAACAAGTTCCCCCCATATAGTTTTGGGCTGATCTCTCACCTTCTTCATAATCAAGGATACCCCACAAGGTGAGATTTCACATGGTACCCCAGATCGATGTCAATTGACAGTCATTTTGTATTTCTTCCATTTTCTTACTATTGCACAAACAGTTGTCTCCTTCTCACCCAGCGTCTTACTTATGGTTTTGTAGCCCATTGCAGCTTTGTGCAGGTCTATGATCTTGTCCCTAACATCCTTATAAAGCTCTTTGGTCTTGCCCATGCTGTAGAGGTTAGAGTCTGACTGACTGAGTCTGTCAACAGGAGTCTTTTATAAAGGTGACTATGTAAGACAGCTGTCTTTAATGCAGGTAACGGATTGATTAGGAGCGTCTAATTGGTCTGTAGGAGCCAAAACTCTTGATGGTTGGTAGGGGATCAAATACTTATTTCTTGCTGCAAAATGCAAATAAATTTATACAATGTGATTTTCTGGAATTTATTTTTCATATCCTATCTGTCAATATTAAAATTAACCTACCCTTAAAAATATAGACTGTTCATGTCTTTGTCAGGGGGCAAATTTACAAAATCAGTATATACACATACACACTACATGTCACAAATGATGACATACAGGTACTTCTCACAAAATTAGAATATCAAAAAGTTAATTTATTTCAGTTCTTCAATACAAAAAGTGAACTTCATATATTAGATAGAGTCATTACAAACAGAGTGATCTATTTCAAGTGTTTATTTCTGTTAATGTTGATGATTATGGCTTACAGTCAATGAAAACCCAAAAGTCATTATCTCAGTAAATTAGAATACTTTAGAACACCAGCCTGAAAAACTATTTTAAAATCCAAAATGTTGGTCTACTGAAATGTATGCTCAGTAAATGCACTCAATGCTTGGTCGGGGCTCCTTTTGCATCAATTACTACATCAATGCGGCGTGGCATGGAGGCGATCAGCCTGTGGCACTGCTGAGGTGTTATGGAAGCCCAGGTTGCTTTGATAGCAGCCTTCAGCTTATCGGCACTATTGGGTCTGGTGTCTCATCATCCTCTTGACAATACCCCACAGATTCTTTATGGGGTTAAGGTCAGGTGAGTTTGCTGGCCAATGAAACACAGTGCTACTGTTGTTTTTAAACCAGGTATTGGTACTTTTGGCAGTGTGGACAGGTGCCAAAGTCCTGCTGGAGAACGAAAGTTCCATCTCCAAAAAGCTTGTCGGCAGAGGGAAGCATGAAGTGCTCTAAAATGTCTTGGTAGACAGCTGCGCTGACTTTGGTCTTGATAAAACACAGTGGACCTACACCAGCAGATGACATGGCTCCCCAAACCATCACTGATTGTGGAAACTTCACACTAGACCTCAAATAGCTTGGATTATGTGCCTCTCCACTCTTCCTCCAGACTCTGGGACCTTGATTTCCAAATGAAATGCAAAATTTACTTTAATCTGAAGACACCTTGGACCAATGAGCAACAGTCCAGTTCTTTTTAGCCTTGGCCCAGGTAAGACGCTTTTGGCATTGTCTATTGTGGCTTGACACAAGAAATGTGACACTTGTAGCCCATGTCCTGGATACGTCTGTGTGCGGTGGCTCTTGAAGCAATGATTCGAGCCGCAGTCCACGCCTTGTGAATCTCCCCCAAATTTTTAAATGGCCTTTTCTTAACAATCCTTTCAAGGCTGTGGTTATTCAGGTTGCTTGTGCACCTTTTTCTACTATACTTTGTCCTTACACTCAACTTTCCATTAATATGCTTGGATACAGCACTCTGTGAACAGCCAGCTTGTTTAGCAATGACCTTTTGTGGCTTACCCTCCTTGTGAAGTGTGTCAATGACTGACTTCTAGATTTCTGTCAAGTCAGCAGTCTTCCCCATGATTGTGGTACCTACTGAAACATACTAAGTGATCTTTTGAAATGCTTAGGAAGCCTATGCAGGTATTTTTTTGTTAATTACTCTAATTTAATGAGATAATGACGTTTGGGTTTTCATTGTCTGTAAGCCATAATCACCAACATTAACAGAAATGAACACTTGAAATAGATCACTCTGTAATGACTCTATATAATATATGAGATTCACTATTTGTGTCAAAGAGCTGAAATGAATTACCGTATATACTCATTTTCATGGATAGAAAACAAAGGGTGGTTATTAATGGAGCACACTCGGACTGGGTCACGGTTAGCAGTGGGGTACCACAGGGGTCAGTGTTGGGGCCGCTTCTCTTTAACATATTTATTAATGACCTTGTAGGGGGCATACAGAGTAGTATTTCAATATTTGCAGATGACACTAAACTCTGCAGGGTAATAAATACAGAGGAGGATAATTTTATATTACAGGAGGATTTATGTAAACTAGAAGCTTGGGCTGATAAATGGCAAATGAGCTTTAATGGGGATAAATGTAAGGTCATGCACTTGGGTAGAACAAATAAGATGTATAATTATGTGCTTAATTGTAAAACACTGGGCAAAACTGTCAATGAAAAAGACTTGGGTGCATGGGTGGACGACAAACTCACATTTAGTGGCCAATGTCAGGCAGCTGCTGCCAAGGCAAATAAAATAATGGGATGCATTAAAAGAGGCATAGATGCTCATGAGGAGAACATAATTTTACCTCTATACAAGTCACTGGTGCGACCACACTTAGAATACTGTGTGCAGTTCTGGTGTATAAGAAAGACATAGCTGAACTGGAGCGGGTGCAGAGAAGAGTGACCAAGGTTATTAGAGAACTGGGGGGTCTGCAATACCAAGACAGGTTATTACACTTGGGGTTATTTAGTTTGGAAAAACGAAGGCTTAGGGGTGATCTTATTACAATGTATAAATATATGAGGGGACAGTACAAAGACCTTTCTAATGATCTTTTTACTCTTAGACCTGTGACGGGGACAAGGGGGCATCCTCTACGTCTGGAGGAAAGAAGGTTTATCCATAATCACAGACGCAGATTCTTTACTGTAGAGCAGTGAGACTATGGAACTCTCTGCCGTCTAATGTTGTAATGAGTGATTCCTTACTAAAATTTAAGAGGGGACTGGATGCCTTTCTTGAAAAGTATAATATGACAGGCTATATTCACTAGTTTCCTAGATACAGCGTTGATCCAGGGAGCTAGTCTGATTGCCGTATGTGGAGTCGGGAAGGAATTTTTTTCCCCAATGTGAAGCTTACTGTTTGCCACTTGGGTTTTTTTGCCTTCCTCTGGATCAACATGTTAGGGCAGGTTAGGATAGGATATGGGTTGAACTAGATGGACTTAAAGTCTTCCTTCAACCTTAATAACTATGTTACTATGTATAAGTCGAAACTTTCAGCACATTTTTTTTGTGCTGAAAACGCCCCCATCGGCTTATACACGAGTCATTGACCAGAAACCCTGCGGTGAGGGGGAGCGGCGGAGTTGCGGCAGGAGCCGGCGGCTGTGGCACAGTGACAGCTGCAGCCACCGCCTCCCAGAAGACATCATATTCACCTTCCTCGCGCTGTCGCTGCATCTCCATCCCTGCATCTCGGTCCCGGCAGCTCTTTATGTGCTGAGCGGTCATGTAGTAACGCTCATTTGGGTAATGAATATGCATTGCTCTCCACTCCCATAGGCGTGGAGCACATATTCATTACCTTAATGAGTGGTACCACGTGACTGCTCAGCACAGGAAGAGCTGCTGCGCCGGGATAATGGAGATGCAGCGACAACGCGAGGAGGCTGAGTAGGACAGGGTGTGTGAGCCATGCCCGACCGGGGAGCCAAGCCATGCGGGACCGGGGAGCCATGCATACAACAGGGGGAGCCACACATACCAGGACAAGACGGGGGAGCCACACATACCAGGACAAAACGGGGAGCCACACATACCAGGACAAAACTGGGGGAGCCACATACCAGGACAGAACGGGAAGACACGCATACCAGGACAGGGATTAGGGGACAATGCATACCCGGCTTATACTCGAGTCAATAAGCTTACCCAATTTTCCGTTGAAAAATTAGGTAATTCAACTTATAATCGGGTCGGCTTATACTCAAGTATATACGGTAACTTTTTGATGATATTATAATTTTGTGAGAAGCACCTGTATACCAGTACAACTCTGTCCAGTGGGGGGAAATAAGTTTTTGATCCCTTGCTGATTTTGTAAATTTGTCCGCTATGGAAATGTTAATCCAGGTACTCATCTTCAGTCTCTTGGACAATAAATGGAGCAGCAGCATGCTTGTATGACAACTGCTTTATTTATTTGTAGACATAAGACCTCTTTATTTCCCAGCAATATAATCCCCAGTAATCAAACATTTAAAGGCAATCTGTTTATGCTATGTAATCCGAGAGCAGCATGATATACAGGGAAGGAAATAATTATTTGATCCCTTGCTGATTTTGTAAATTTTCCCACTTACAAAGACATGAGCAATCTATAATTTTAAGGGTAGGTTAATTTTAACATTGAGAGAATATAAAAAATAAAATCCAGAAAATCACATTGTATAAATTATATAAATTTATTTGCATTTTGCAGTGAGAAATAAGTATTTGATCCCTACCAACCATTAAGAGTTCTGGCTCCTACAGACCAGTTAGACGCTCCTAATCAACTTGTTACTTGCATTAAAGACAGCTGTCTTACATAGTCACCTTTATAAAAGACTCCTGTCCACAGACTCAATTAATCAGTCAGACTCCAACCTCTACAACATGGGCAAGACCAAAGAGCTTTATAAGGATGTCAGGAACAAGATCATAGACCTGCACAAAGCTGGAATGGGCTACAAAACCATAAGTAAGATGCTGGGTGAGAAGGAGACAACTGTTCATGCAATAGTAAGAAAATGTAAGAAATACAAAATGACTGTCAATTGACATCGATCTGGGGCTTCATGTAAAATTTTACCTCGTGGCGTATCCTTGATCATGAGGAAGGTGAGAGATAAGCCGAACACTACACGAGGGGAACTTGTTAATGATCTCAAGGCAGCTGGGACCACAGTCACCAAGAAAACCATTGGTAACACATTATGCCGTAAATGTTTAAAATGCTGCAGTGCCCGCAAGGCCCCCTTTTTCAAGAAGGCACATGGGCAGGCCCATCTTAAGTTTGCCAATGAACACCTAGATGATTCTGTGAGTGATTGGGAGAAAGTGCTGTGGTCAGAAGAGACAAAAATTGAGGTCTTTGGCATTAACTCAATTTATCGTGTTTGGAGGAAGAGAAATGCTGCTTATGACCCAAAGATCACCGTCCCCACAGTCAAGCATGGGGGTGGAAGCATTATGTTTTGGGTGTGTTTCTCTGGGCCTAGGACTACTTCACCGCATCAATGGGAGAATGAATGGAGCCATGTACTGTAAAATCCTGAGTGACAAACTTATTGTTGTGAATGTGTTAGAAATGACTTCTGAGCAGAAGCTCCGTCTGGTGGTTACAAACAGTACTGAACCATTCAATGAGGATTGGCAATCAGGAGTTACAGACTGGTCTTATATAAGGGAGGTTCCCTCCCATCATGGTTGCCGGTGATCAATTGTTCTAGTCTCAACTGTGGTTCCTGGTTCACTTGGAAGCTTGCTGAGTCTTGCCTCTTCTCCTGCTCTCAGATAAGATATTTTCTGTTTTTATTTTTGTGCTTGCTTTTTGCATTGTTCCCTGCACTTCTGTGGAGGTCAGCCAGGTCCCCTCCGGGGGTTTGAGCTCCTCTCAGTTTATCTGAGCCACTGTTATTTGTTCATTTGCCTTTTCCAGTTTTTACAGTGGCTGCGGCTTAGTTTTGTTACACCAGAGAACTAATTTAGGTGGTAGAGGTCGTGTGATCTCAGGTGTTTTTGCAATTAGTAGAGTTGGTATTTTTTAGGGTTTTTGGATTGCAGTAAGTGTCCTTCCTATCCTTTTTCTTTCTAGGCAGATTGGGCCCCAACGTTTGCTCTTACTATTTTCTGTCTGTGTCTGTATTTCCTCTTGTCTAACCGCCATTACATGTTTGGGGGCTTCCTATGTTCTTTGGTGATCTGCTCCGGGGCAGATAGCTTTCCTCTTTCTATCTTTAGGTGTTAACCCTCAGGCTGTGACGAGGCGTCTAGGACCAACGTAGGAACGCTCCACGGCTGCCTTTAGTTGTGGTGGTTAGTCAGGGTACTGCAATCCAGTAGATTCCAACCTCTCTGGTGTATTGCCGTTTTTGCCTGCTCTCCTCAGCTACCAAATCATAACAGTATCACCGGCCAAACTGAAAATTATATGGTACTCAACAGAAGGGAAAAATAGTAAAAGGAAAAAGAAAAAGGGAAGTTGTCAGAAAATTTTTTTTTCTCAATGGAGTTTGCACAGTTGTCTGGCCGTGTGGATCAGCTTGCCACTGAAGTTCGGAATATTGCTACCTATCTTGCAGGGTTGCCGGTTGTGGAACCTAGGATCCCCATGCCAGATTTATTTTTGGGGGATCGAGCTAAATTTCTGAATTTCAAAAATAACTGTAAGTTGTTTTTTGCCTTAAAACCTAAGTCCTCAGGGAGCGCAGCGCAGCAGGGTCAAATGGTCATCTCTCTCCTGCGTGGCGATCCTCAGGATTGGGCTTTTTCCCTGACACCTGGGGACCCTGTTTTGAGTAATGTTGATGCATTTTTTCTGGCTCTGGGGTTATTGTACGATGAACCTAATGTCACTGATCAAGCTGAAAAAACCTTGTTGGCATTAAATCAGGGGCTTGAGCACGCTGAGTTGTACTGTCAGAAATTCCGAAAGTGGGCAGTCCTGACCAAATGGAATGACGATGCTTTGGCAGCCCTTTTTCAGAAGGGTCTGTCAGAGAATGTAAAAGATGTTATGGTGGGTTTCCCTGCTCCCTCTGGTCTCAATGATTCTATGTCATTAGCGATTCAAATTGACATACGTTTGAGTGAGCGTAGAGGTATGCGTGGAATAGTGTTGCCTTGTGAACCAGCTTCTGAACCCATGCAGTGTGATAGAGTGGCTTCTGGGGCACAGCGTCATGAGTTTCGAAAACGCAATGGGTTATGTTTCTACTGTGCTGACACCTCTCATGCTATTTCAGTCTGCCCTAAGCGGGGAAGACGTTTTGCACGCTCAGTTGTCTTGGGTAGTGTTCAGACTAAATTTCTGTTGACTGTTACCCTGATTTGCTCCCTGTCCACATTTTCTGCTCAGGCATTTGTTGATTCGGGAGCAGCTATTAACCTGATGGATTTTGATTTTGCGAAACGTTGTGGGTTTCCCTTGATACCCCTACGGAATTCTATTCCCCTACTAGGGATTGATTCTACCCCTTTGGCTGAGAATAAACCCCAGTTCTCTACTCAGGTGATAATGAGGGTTGAACCTGATCATCAGGAGAGTTGCAAATTTTTGGTGCTGTATAATCTGCATGACATTATTGTACTAGGTTTCCCTTGGTTACAGTCTCATAATCCTGTTTTGCATTGGAAATCTGTGTCTGTAACCAGTTGGGGCTGCCAATGTGTTAATGCCAACACTCCTGTTTTTTCTGCCTCTCCCCAGGCTCAGGATGTTCCTGACTTTTTGACTGATTTTTCTGATGTGTTTAGCGAAAGTAAATCTGCTTCCTTGCCCCCCACAGGAGCTATGACTGCGCTATTGAATTAGTGCCTGGTAGTAAATTCCCTAAAGGTCGCCTTTTTAACTTGTCTGTACCTGAACATGACGCTATGCGGTGTTACACCCGGTCCCAGCGCTGCCTCTGCACTCCGTTCTGCTCACTCACCTGTTCCTCGGGCTGTCCCTCTGCGGCGGTCTGTGCGTGGGCTGGGGTCTCCTGTCCCATCTGCTCTCCGGCGTCCTGAGTCCTTCTCCACTTCCTGGCACGCTGCTGGCAGGCCTCCAGACAGTCGGCTTAGGACGCGAGGCCGCGCCCACCGCCTCTCTTAAAGGGGCAGCGTGCATCTTTTGAAATAGCTAATTATCCAATGGCTGCGCACTCGGTACTATATCTGGTCACTCCACCATTAGGGGAGTGCCGGAGCAATGTGTTCTATCATTGCTACAACCGGTTCTGTTCCTGTTCTGTCTGTGCTGCGTCTGCAGTCTCTGTGCTTCGCTGATACTGTTTGTCTCCTCAGATCATTGCTAACCCGTATCTGGCTAATCTGGACAATCTCGGCTATTACTGGCGCAAGTATCATCCCGTTCCGCCATCAGCCATCCGTACCCGTGGACCGTGACAAGGTCACTGAAGCCAGCCTTCTACCATCCGTTCTGGACCAGGACCTTACCCTTCTCCGTCAAGAACTTTCCACGGACTCTGTAAATACTTGTTAACCTTTTGGTCCCTCTGGGACAGCTGCCACGTGTCCGGGGTCTAACTGGAGGTAGCACCTGTGTCCTCCGGGTATTCCATTCTGGTCCTGTTCGAGGGGCCTTACTACGGGTACCCGGGGCTCACTAGTTACGCCCCCTTCGGAGCCCCCCGGACCGCGGTCTCGAGGTTCCATATTAAAAAATAAATACGAATGTGAACTTCACCACCTCTGCCTCCGCTTCCATTCGTTACAGATTGGTCCGGCCATGGAACCCGCTGGATCCCAGAGACCTCCGACCACGGATCTGTGCCAGGAGGTGGCCCGTTTAGGAGTTCAACAGGACAAGATCACGACTTATCTACGCAGCTTGTCTACCCGCATGGATTCCCTAGGGTCCTCGTCTGCACCTGACTCTTCTATCAATAATCAGGTACCAGTTCCCATGGCAAATCAAGGTCCCCGTCTGGCGGCTCCTACCCGTTTCCAGGGTGATCCTACTCTGTGTCGGGGTTTCCTCAATCAGTGCACTCTACACTTCGAAATCTTGGGGCATATGTTTGCTTCTGACCGAGCCAAGGTGGGCTTCATCATGTCACACCTGGGAGGAGAAGCCCTCGCCTGGCTAAACCCGCTATGGGAGAGAGGGGATCCGGTGGTTAACGATCTTCAATCTTTCCTAGAGGCTTTTCGCAGGACTTTCGATGAACCTGGTCGTACCACTTCGACTGCATCAGCTCTGCTCCGCCTGCGCCAAGGTACTCTCACAGTAGCTCAGTATGCTGTTAAATTCCGCACCCTCTCGTCTGAATTATAGTGGAACAATGAGGCCCTGGTTGCTAACTTCTGGGAAGGTCTATCCGGAAGAATCAAGGATGAGCTGGCGGGACGGGACAGACCTACTCTCTTGGAAGAGCTAATATCCTTGGCAACCCGAATTGACCTGCGTTTTCAGGAGCGCTCCATGGAGATCAAGCGGGACAAAAGGTCCTATCACCTGGACTCTAGTTTGTACAAAACAGGTACTTCACCCTCCGCCTCCGAGGCCATGGAGGTGGACCATGTAAGTTTGGCCACCCGCCGCCGGGAGGCACGTCGCAAGGAGGGAAGTTGTTACTACTGCGGTAGTTCTGAACATTTGATTCATTTCTGTCCTAAAAAGTCGGGAAACTCCAGTGCCTAGGTCCGGTAGGAGGGGCCAACCTAGGTAAAGAGCAGTCCTCTCCCTCTTTACACATCTCTGTCACCGTGTCCTATGGAGCAATAAAATTCTCCGAACACTGTCTACTGGATTCTGGAGCTGCAGGGAACTTCATCCAGCAGGCGGTTGTGGATCATTACCGCTTACCAGTCCAGCGTCTTCCTGATCCGTTACAGGTGTCCACCGTGGATGGCAAACCGCTGACCGAGCCCGTCCAGTTTCAAACCGAGTTGGTGGAACTCCGGGTAGGTCTAATGCATACTGAACGAATGCGATTTTATGTATATCCTGGTTTATCCCATCCCATGCTTCTAGGTTTACCTTGGCTTCAGATGCATGAACCAGTCCTTAATTGGAAAACTGGAAAGTTCTGCGTTGGGGAGATACCTGCATGAATCGTTGCTTAACCCGGATTCAACCTGTTTCGCCTCCAGTCCAGCCTGATACCCTGCCAGGGTTGCCTTCCGCCTATTGGTCCTTCTCTGACGTCTTTGGGAAAAAAGAGGCTGAGAGACTACCTCCACACAGGTCGTATGACTGTCAGATAGAGCTTCTTCCTGGAGCATCACCCCCTCGCGGGAGAGTTTATCCTCTTTCACAGGCAGAGACTCAGGCCATGTCGGACTACATTCAAGAGAATTTGGCTAGAGGATTTATCCGAAAGTCATCGTCACCGGCAGGAGCTGGATTCTTCTTTGTGAAGAAAAAGGACGGATCCTTGCGGCCCTGCATTGACTATCGGGGTCTAAATCAAATCACGGTAAAAAACGGTATCCATTGCCTCTTATTTCAGAGCAGTTTGATCGTCTCCGAGGGGCCAAGATCTTCACCAAATTGGACCTCAGAGGGGCTTACAACCTGATCCGAATCAGAGAGGGAGACGAATGGAAAACAGCCTTCAACACCCGTGACGGCCACTATGAATACCTGGTAATGCCATTCGGCCTAAGCAATGCACCTGCAGTTTTTCAGGAATTTGTTAATGACATTTTCAGGGACTTGCTCTATACTTGTGTCGTGGTTTACCTGGACGATATTTTGATTTTTTTCTGCTGACTTGACGTCACACCGGAGGCAAGTACGCCTGGTCTTACAAAGATTGAGAGAGAACAGGCTCTATGCCAAATATGAGAAATGCCTCTTTGAGCAGTCCTCTTTGCCTTTCCTTGGGTACATTGTATCTTCCACAGGATTAAAGATGGATCCGGAGAAGTTGTCTGCAGTTCTCAACTGGCCTCGTCCGTCTGGGCTAAAAGCCATACAAAGGTTCCTCGGATTCGCCAATTACTACCGGCAATTCATTCCACACTTTTCTACCGAGTGGCTCCAATCACAGCCTTAACCCGGAAAGGTGTAAACTCTAAGGAATGGTCCTCCGAGGCAGAAGAGGCCTTTGTTTCTCTCAAAAAGCCTTCGCTTCCGCACCCGTTCTCCATCGTCCTAATTCAAGTGAGCAATTTTTTCTTGAAGTTGACGCTTCTTCCATAGGTGCAGGAGCAGTTCTGACCCAGAAGTCTCTACCGGGCGGATGATCTCGTGTGGTTTTTTTTCCAAGGTTTTTTCTCCTGCAGAAAGGAACTACTCTGTCGGTGATCGCGAACTGTTGGCCATCAAATTGGCTCTGGAGGAATGGAGACATCTTCTTGAAGGAGCTCATCACCAGGTAATCATATTCACCGACCATAAAAACCTTGCCTATCTCCAATCTGCTTTAAGACTGAATCCCCGTCAGGCCCGTTGGGCATTATTTTTTGCCCGTTTCAATTTTGTACTTCATTTCCGTCCAGCTGACAAGAACATCAAGGCAGACGCACTCTCTAGGGCCTTCTTGCCTCCTGAACTGGAGGAGGAACCTCAGCACATTATTGAACCTTCTAGGTTAGTCTCTGTTGCCTCCACTGATCTGGCCCGGCTTCCTCCTGGGAAGACTTTCCTGTCTGCTTCTGACTGTACTCGTGTTCTGCGCTGGGGTCATTCTTCTAAGTTGGCTGGCCATGCTGGTCAGAAAAAGACGCAGCAACTCATCTCCCGGTATTACTGGTGGCCTACCATGGTCAAGGATATCCAGGAGTTCGTCGCAGCATGTCCTTCATGTGCTCGTAACAAAACTGTTAAACATCTACCAGCCGGCAGGCTTCTGCCTCTTCCGATTCCGTCCGCTCCCTGGCAGCACGTCGCGATGGATTTCATCACGGATCTTCCCATCTCTTCTGGCTGCTCAGTGGTATGGGTTGTGGTGGACCGCTTCTCTAAAATGGCTCACTTCGTTCCGCTATCTGGCCTCCC
This sequence comes from Oophaga sylvatica, assembly GCA_033576555.1. Taxonomy (NCBI): domain Eukaryota; kingdom Metazoa; phylum Chordata; class Amphibia; order Anura; family Dendrobatidae; genus Oophaga; species Oophaga sylvatica. The sequence continues at coordinate 113,491,608 of JARQOD010000003.1, forward strand.
GTCTGCTCCAGAACTGGCCACTCACTTCATCCAGCACATCTTTCGTCTACATGGATTTCCTCTCCACATCGTGTCCGACAGGGGCGTCCAGTTCACCTCTAAGTTCTGGAGAGGACTCTGTAAAATGGTAAAAATTGAACTAGATTTTTCTTCTGCATATCATCCCCAGTCTAATGGGCAAGTGGAGAGGATCAATCAAATTCTGGCTGGATACCTGCGTCACTTCGTCAACGCTCATCATAATGACTGGGTAGAATTACTGCCCTGGGCGGAATTCTCCTACAACAATCAAGTAAGTGAATCTTCTGGAAAGTCTCCCTTTCAGATTGTGTTTGGACTGCAACCCGGAATTCCTCTTCCTGTCTCGGGATTGTCGGATGTTCCGGCAGTCGATACAGTCGATACCTTGTCAAAGAATTTCTCGGACATTTGGAGAGAGACCAGGTCGGCTTTGGAGAAAGCTTCTCAACGTATGAAAACGCATGCGGACAAAAGACGTTTGGAGGCTCCCATCTTTCGTCCAGGAGACAAGGTATGGCTCTCCTCCAAGTACATCCGTCTGAAGTTACCATCGTACAAATTGGGTCCTCGTTTCATTGGTCCCTTTGAAGTTTTGAGACAGATCAACCTGGTCTCTTATAAACTGAAATTGCCTAATTCTCTAAGAGTACCTAATTCCTTTCATGTTTCCCTCCTCAAACCAGTAGTGTTGAGCTCCTTTTTTAAGGACCCGGGTACCACTCCTGATCCGGTCTCTGAGGATGATGTTTTTGAGGTAAAACATATCTTGGCCTCTAAGCGAGTAAAAGGTAGGATCTATTACCTGGTGGACTGGAAGGGTTTTGGTCCTGAGGAGAGGTCTTGGGAACCTAAAGGAACATCCAGGCCCCTCTTCTTCTTAAAAGATTTCACGCAGGCTTGAAAAAGAGAGGGAGTAAAGAGGGGGATACTGTTACACCCGGTCCCAGCGCTGCCTCTGCACTCCGTTCTGCTCACTCACCTGTTCCTCGGGCTGTCCCTCTGCGGCGGTCTGTGCGTGGGCTGGGGTCTCCTGTCCCATCTGCTCTCCGGCGTCCTGAGTCCTTCTCCACTTCCTGGCACGCTGCTGGCAGGCCTCCAGACAGTCGGCTTAGGACGCGAGGCCGCGCCCACCGCCTCTCTTAAAGGGGCAGCGTGCATCTTTTGAAATAGCTAATTATCCAATGGCTGCGCACTCGGTACTATATCTGGTCACTCCACCATTAGGGGAGTGCCGGAGCAACGTGTTCTATCATTGCTACATCCGGTTCTGTTCCTGTTCTGTCTGCGCTGCGTCTGCAGTCTCTGTGCTTCGCTGATACTGTTTGTCTCCTCAGATCATTGCTAACCCATATCTGGCTAATCTGGACAATCTCGGCTATTACTGGCGCAAGTATCATCCCGTTCCGCCATCAGCCATCCGCACCCGTGGACCGTGACAAGGTCACTGAAGCCAGCCTTCTAACATCCGTTCTGGACCAGGACCTTACCCTTCTCTGTCAAGAACTTTCCACGGACTCTGTAAATACTTGTTACCCTTTGGTCCCTCTGGGACAGCTGCCACATGTCCGGGGTCTAACTGGAGGTAGCACCTGTGTCCTCCGGGTATTCCATTCTGGTCCTGTTCGAGGGGCCTTACTACGGGTACCCGGGGCTCACTAGTTACGCCCCCTTCGGAGCCCCCCGGACCGCGGTCTCGAGGTTCCACATTAAAAAATAAATACGGATGTGAACTTCACCACCTCTGCCTCGCTTCCATTCGTTACATGCGGTCTTATATCAAGGAGTCATTGGAGAAGGGTCATATCAGACCATCCTCTTCACCCTTGGGTGCCAGTTTTTTCTTTGTGGCCAAAAAAGATGGTTCATTAAGGCCGTGTATTGATTATCGTCTCTTGAACAATATCACTGTGAAATATCAATATCCGTTACCCTTGATTTCTGACCTGTTTTCCAGGGTGAAAAGTGCTACTTGGTTTACCAAGCTTGACCTCAGGGGGGCGTATAACCTTATTCGCATTAAGCACGGGGATGAATGGAAGACGGCGTTTAATACCCCAGAGGGGCATTTTGAGTACCTAGTGATGCCCTTTGGGCTCACTAATGCTCCTTCCGTCTTCCAGTCCTTCATGAATGACATTTTCAGGGATTTTGTGGATAAATTTCTGATTGTTTATTTGGATGATATCTTGATTTTTTCCAATGACTGGGACTCTCATGTGAAACATGTTCGGACTGTGTTCCAGATTTTGAGAGAGAATGCTCTGTATGTGAAGGGATCAAAGTGTCTTTTTGGCGTACAGAGAATCTCATTTCTGGGATTCATTTTGTCCCCATCTGTTATTGAAATGGACCCGGTCAAGGTTCAGGCCATCTGTGATTGGGTCCAACCTACTTCATTAAAGGCTCTTCAAAGATTCTTGGGTTTTGCCAATTTTTATCGTAAATTTATTGGTAATTTCTCTGTTATTGTTAAACCATTGACTGATCTGACCAAAAAGGGTTCTGATGTGGTGAATTGGCCTCCTGAGGCAGTCTCTGCATTTCAGGAACTTAAGCAGAGATTCACTTCTGTCCTGTTCTACGGCAGCCTGATGTTTCTCTGCCATTTCAGGTGGAGGTTGATGCCTCTGAAATTTGGGCAGGTGCCGTTTTGTCCCAAAGAGATCCTGAGACCTCTAAAAGTAACCCTTGTGCCTTTTTCTCTCGAAAATTTTCTCCAAGTGAACGTAATTATGACGTGGGTAATCGGGAGTTATTGGCCATGAAGTGGGCTTTTGAAGAGTGGAGACATTGGCTGGAGGGAGCCAAACATCAGGTGGTGGTCCTCACGGGCCATAAGAATCTGGTTTATCTGGAATCAGCCAAGCGACTTAATCCTAGACAGGCCAGGTGGGCCTTGTTTTTCACACGTTTTAATTTTGTGGTTTCCTTTCTTCCTGGCACTAAGAATGTTAAGGCGGATGCCCTCTCGAGGCGTTTCCTTGCGGACTCTCCTGAGTTATCTGATCCTGCTGTTATTTTGAAAGAGGGTGTAGTTCTTTCCGCCATCTCGCCCAATTTGAGACTGGCTCTGGAAGGGTGTTAGGAGGATAAACCCGAGCGCTGCCCTATTGGGAAATTGTTTGTCCCAGACCGGTGGAAAAAGAGTGTGATGTCTGAGATTCATTGTTCCGCGTTGGCCGGTCATCCCGGAATTTTTGGTACCAGAGACTTGGTTAGTCGGTCCTTTTGGTGGCCTACTTTGTCTCGTGACGTCAGGGAATTTGTGCAGTCCTGCGGGACTTGCTCTCGCTCCAAGCCTTGCTCTCACTCTAGTGGTTTGTTGATGCCATTGCCTGTGCCCAAGAGACCATGGACCCATATCTCTATGGATTTCATTTCCGACCTCCGTTTCTCAGAGAATGACCGTTATCTGGGTGATTTGTGATAGGTTTTCCAAAATGATACATCTTGTGCCATTACCTAAGTTGCCTTCCTCCTCCGAATTGGTGCCTTTGTTCCTTCAGCACGTGGTTCGGTTACATGGCATTCCTGAGAACATTGTGTCTGACAGAGGAGTCCAGTTTGTTTCCAGATTTTGGAGGACTTTTTGTTCTAAACTTGGTGTTCAATTGTCTTTCTCCTCGGCTTTTCATCCTCAGACCAATGGACAAACTGAGAGAACAAACCAGACATTGGAGACTTATCTGAGATGCTTTGTGTCTGCTGATCAAGATGACTGGGTCTCTTTTTTGCCTTTGGCTGAGTTTGCTCTTAATAATAGGGCTAGCTCTGCCACTTTGATGTCTCCATTTTTCTGCAATTTTGGGTTTCACCCTCGATTTTCTTCGGGACAGACGGAGGCTTCTGTCTGTCCAGGTGTTGACTCTGTTGTGGAGCGTATGCAGCAGATTTGGGACCAGGTAGTGGAGAGGTTGTCCCTCTCTTAGGAGATGGCCCAGCGGTTTGCCAACCGTCATAGGACTGATGGTCCTCGGTTTGAAGTGGGGGACTTGGTCTGGTTGTCCTCAAGAAATATCCCTATGAGAGTTGCATCTCCTAAGTTTAAGCCTAGGTTCATTGCACCTTATAAGATCATGGAGATTCTTAATCCTGTTTCCTTTCGTTTACTTCTTCCAGGGACATTTAAGATCTATAACGTGTTCCACAAGTCCTTATTGAAGAGGTTTGTCGAGCCACTGGTTCCTATGGCTGCGCCTCCTGACCCTGTTTTGGTTGAGGGCAATCTGGAGTATGTGGTTGAGAAAATATTGGATTCTCGTTTTTCTAGACGGAAACTCCAGTATTTGGTTAAGTGGAGAGGTTATGGTCAGGAGGACAATTCTTGGGTGTTTGCTTCGGACATCCATGCTGGGAGACTGATCCGTGCGTATCACAGAGCTCATCCTGACCGACCTGGTTGCCCAAATGTGGGTTCGGTGACCCCTCCTCAAGGGGGGGGTACTGTTGTGAATGTGTTAGAAATGAATTCTGAGCAGAAGCTCCCTCTGGTGGTTACAAACAGTACTGAACCATTCAATGAGGATTGGCAATCAGGAGTTACAGACTGGTCTTATATAAGGGAGGTTCCCTCCCATCATGGTTGCCAGTGATCAATTGTTCTAGTCTCAACTGTGGTTCCTGGTTCACTTGGAAGCTTGCTGAGTCTTGCCTCTTCTACTGCTCTCAGATAAGATATTTTCTGTTTTTATTTTTGTGCTTGCTTTTTGCATTGTTCCCTGCACTTCTGTGGAGGTCAGCCAGGTCCCCTCTGGGGGCTTGTGCTCCTCTCAGTTTATCTGAGCCACTGTTATTTGTTCATTTGCCTTTTTCAGTTTTTACAGTGGCTGCGGCTTAGTTTTGTTACACCAGAGAAGTAATTTAGGTGGTAGAGTTTGTGTGATCTCAGGTGTTTTTGAAATTAGTAGAATTGGTATTTTTTAGGGTTTTTGGATTGCAGTAAGTGTCCTTCCTATCCTTTTTCTTTCTAGGCAGATTGGGCCCCAACGTTTGCTCTTACTATTTTCTGTCTGTGTCTGTATTTCCTCTTGTCTAACCGCCATTGCATGTTTGGGGGCTTTCTATGTTCTTTGGGGATCTGCTCCGGGGTATATAGCTTTCCTCTTTTTATCATTAGGTGTAGTTAACCCTCAGGCTGTGACGAGGAGTCTAGGACCAACGTAGGAACGCTCCACGGCTGCCTTTAGTTGTGGTGGTTAGTCAGGGTACTGCAATCCAGTAGATTCCAACCTCTCTGGTGTATTGCCATTTTGGCCTGCTCTCCTCAGCTACCAAATCATAACACTTATTCCCTACGGCAGGACATTAAAAATGGGTTGAGGCTGAGTCTTCCAGCAAGACAATGACCCAAAACATACAGCCAAGGCAACAAAGGAGTGGCTCAAAAGAAGCACATTAAGGTCATGGAGTGGCCTAGCCAGTCTTTAGACCTAAATCCCATAGAAAACTTATGGAGGGAGTTGAAGCTCTGAGTTGCCAAGTGACAGCCTCAAAATCTTAATGAGTTAGAGATGCAAATAAGTTTATATAGTTTAGACAATGTGATTTTCTCGATTTTATTGTTGATATTCTATCTCTCAATGTTAGAATTAACCTACTCTTAAAATTATTGGCTGTTCATGTCTTTGTCAGTGGGCAAACTTACAAATTCAGCAAGGGATCAAATACTTATTTTCCCCACTGTAATTAATAATCCTGCCATTGTCAAAATAAATAAATGAATGCATTTTCAAGGCTACATCTAGGGTCATTCATGTATGCCTAAGACAAAAATAAAATACCAGGCAATACACAGTAATTGTACTAGTAAATTACATTGACCACTAATGAACACAGGTGCTCACAATGCTTGCACGTCTTCCCCAACGCGTGTTTCGAACAAACCTTCATCAAGGGGCATTATCACCAGTCTAGGTCTACCCTTTTAATTTAATAAAGAAGTGAGCAGCCCCATATACTGGTGAGTTTGCTACATGTTATTCACAAAAGTACGCAGAACACTCACAAATGTCCTCCCAAAAAAGCCCGACTTTCCAGCAAAAGTCAGGTCGGAACTTCCAGGTTGTAGGATGTTGGCATACAGACTGGGATCCCAAATCCCTCCATGACCGCTCTAGCAGTGAAAGCGCTTTTTGTGCTAACTCAAGGCTTAGTTAACGATTAAAAACAACACGCTGTCAACTGCAAACTCTACTGCCAGAGAATGAGAGGACTGCAAAAACACATGAGCCAATGATAACAATTAATAATCATTTATTATATATAAAAATAAAACAAACAAATAGAAGATAATAATAACGCAATTGCCATGTATCGATAATACAAATATATATAGAATTATATGCACATTATATAGCACTTTATATATTATGCTCTGAGACTACAATTATTTTTTGGTGCGTTATTTTGTCTGTATAGTCTTGGTTTCCTGATATTAATTTTAATTTGTATTATCGATAAATGGCAATTGCCTTATTATTATCTTCTATTTGTTTGTTTTATTTTTATATATAATAAATGAGTACTAATTGTTATCATTGGCTCATGTGTTTTTGAGATCTTGAGTTTTATCTGCAAGTGAGTTTTTGAAGGGTTGAGGGATCCCGCTCTGCATGCCAGCATCCCACAACCTGGCGATTCTTGGCCGACTTTTGCTAGAAAGTTGGTCACTTTCAGGGGGACATTAGGGACTGTTCTGAGCACTTTTGTGAATAACTTCTAGGTAGAAAAAATCACCAGTCCATGACTGCCCACTCTTATGATGTAAAACGTGATAGGTGCTTTTTATAAACCCTCAAAGAAAATTTGTGGTGTAAATTGACTGGCGCTCCACGTTTCACATCTGCGGTCCATCAATCTACGCCTGTTTACTGTGTGTTTTACCCTTTGCGCTGCAAATGAAGTGACAAATCAACAGCAGAATTACCCACACCATGTTCTGCATGGACTTACTCCACAGGGGGTTTACAATGAAAAAAAAAAATCTACGTTTTAGATGGTCCTTGGTAAGATGAATAAATTAAATGGTACCCAGTGAGATCAATGTGCATCCATTGTTTGGAAGTCCTCTACAGCCAAAAGTCACACCGGATGCTAAATGATATTGGCAATGTGCCACCTTAATCCACATAATGTGCCTTAATAATAAAAAGATATCAGTTTCGATCAGAAGGTCTTAAATCATGGTTTATTTTGCTGACTGTGTTGTCCTATCTATATTTAAATTTCTGAAGTAAATTTGAAGACTTTAGTCCACTCACGGAGTGCTGGATATCCTTTCACTGTTAATGTCTGACAAGCTCATTTGCCCGTACACCTGTAGTAGGAATATACTGTAAAACTAGCAAGCTGGAATTCCGCTCCTCGTGCCCTAATAGTACATTTACCAAGAGGTTGACTGAATCCGGCAACCTCCTTTAATGCAGAGCCATGTACACTGCTCAAAAAAAATAAAAGGAACACTCAAATAACACATCCTAGATCTGAATGAATGAAATATTCTCATTGAATACTTTTTTCTGTACAATGTTGAATGTGCTGTCAACGTAATCACACAAAAATCATCAATGGAAATCAAATTTATTAACCAATGGAGGCCTGGATTTGGAGTCACACACAAAATTAAAGTGGAATGTAATGTCCTTAAAACAAGTCAAAATAATACTCAGTAGTGTGTGTGGCCTCCACGTGCCTGTATGACCTCCCTACAATGCCTGGGCATGCTCCTGATGAATCTCCTCCCAGACCTGGACTAAAGCATCCGCCAACTCCTGGACAGTCTGTGGTGCAATGTGACGTTGGTGGACGGAGCGAGACATGATGTCCCAGATGTGCTCAATCGGATTCAGGTCTGGGGAACGGGCGGGCCAATCCATAACTTCAATGCCTTCATCTTGCAGGAACTGCTGACAAGGTGGTATTTCCTGATGAAGGGGGCATATGACCCCTAAAACGCGTTGAATAAAACCCCTGTGAATCGACTACATTCTCCTGAAGTTCATCCCAGCGGCAGCACGGAGTACGAATTCCCTTTAAATACAGTATTGTCCTGCATTAGGAGAAACCCAGGGCCAACCACACCAACATATGGTCTCACAAGGTTTTGAGGATCTCATCTCAGTACCCAATGACAGTCAGGCTACCTCTGGCGAGCACATGGAGGGCTGTGCGGCCCTCCAAAGAAATGCCACCCCACACCATTACTGACCCACTGCCAAACCGGTCATGCTGAAGGATGTTGTAGGCAGCAGATCACTCTACATGGCGTCTCCAGACTCTGTCACATGTGCTCAGTGTGAACCTGCTTTCATCTGTGAAGAGCACAGGACGCCAGTGGCGAATTTGCCAATCCTGGTGTTGCGTGGCAAATGCCAAGCGTCCTGCACGGTGTTGGTCTGTGAGCACAACCTACATCTGTGGACATCAGGCACACAGACCATCCTCATGGGGTCGGTTTCTAACCGTTTGTGTATAACTCATGCACATTTGTGGCCTGCTGGAGGTAATTTTGCAGCGCTCTGGCAGTGCTCCTCCTGTTCCTCCTTGCAGAAAGGTGGAGGTCTCGGTCCTGCTGCTGGGTTGTTGCCCGCCTACGGCTCCCTCCACGTCTCCTGGAATACTGGCCTGTCTCCTGGTAGTGCCTCCAGCCTCTATACACTACACTGACAGACACAGCAAACCTTCTTGCCACAGCTCTCATTGATGTGTCATACTGGATGAGCTGCACTACCTGAGCCACTTGTGTGGGTTGTAGAGTCCGTCTCACGTTACCACGAGTGTGAAAGCACAACCAACATTCAAAAGTGACCAAAAGATCAGCCAGAAAGCATTGGTACTGAGATGTGCTCCGTGGTCCCCACCTGCAGAATCACTCCTTTATTGAGTGTGTCTTGATAATTGCCAATAATTTCCATCTGTTGTCTATTTCATTTGCACAACAGCATGTGAAACTGATTTTCAATCAGTGTTGCTTCCTAAGTGGACAGTTTATTTTCTGTTATGTTTCGGTAGCTAAGGAGTGCAAGTAAAAAGGCAATACACCAGAGCAGTTGGAATCTATGAGATTGCAGTACCCTGACTAACCACCACAACTAGAGGCAGCCGTGGAGCGTTCCTACGTTGGTCCTAGACGCCTCGTCACAGCCTGAGAAACTAACTACACCTAAAGATAGAAAGAGGAAAGCTATCTGCCCCGGAGCAGATCCCCAAAGAACATAGAAAGCCCCCAAACATGTAATGGCGGTTAGACAAGAAGAAATACTGACACAGACAGAAAATAGTATAAGCAAACGTTGGGGCCCAAACTACCTAAATAGAAAAGGATAGGAAGGGCACTTACTGCAATCCCAAAAAACCCTGAAAAGCACCAACTCTACTAATTTCAAACACACCTGAGATCACACGACCTCTACCACCTAAATTAGTTCTTGGTGTAACAAAATCAAAACAGCAGCCACTGAAAAAACTGGAAAAAGCAAATGTACAAACATCAGTGGGTGAACTAAACTGAGAGGGAAAAAGCCCCCGGAGGGGACCCAGAAGGCCCCCACAGAAGTGCAGGACAAAATGCAAAAATCAAGCACAAAAAACAAAAAGAAGAAAATGTCTTATCTGTTAGCAGGAGATGCAGACACGACACAGCAGGCTACAAAGGAAACAGGAATCAAGGATTGAGACCAGAACAATTGATCACCGGCAACCCTGATGGGAAGGCGACTCCCTTATATAAGACCAGTCAGTAACACCTGATTCACAATCCTCACAATCTTCACTGGACAGTCCAGTACCGCTTGTAACCACCAGAGGGAGCCTCTGTTCAGAACTCATTTCAAGTCCATTCACAACAGTACCCCCCCTCTTGAGGAGGGGTCACCGAACCCTCACTTGAGCAACCAGGTCGGTCAGGATGAGTTCTGTGATACGCACGGATGAGTCTCCTAGCATGGATGTCCGAAGCAAACACCCAAGAATTGTCTTCCTGACCATAACCTCTCCACTTAACCAAATACTGGAGTTTCCGTCTAGAAAAACGAGAATTCAATATTTTCTCAACCACAAACTCCAGATTGCCCTCAACCAGAACAGGGTCAGGAGGCACAGCAGTAGGAACCACTGGCTCAACAAACCTCTTCAACAAGGACTTGTGGAACACGTTATGGATCTTAAATGTCCCTGGAAGAAGCAAATGAAAAGAAACAGGATTAAGAATCTCCATGATCTTATAAGGTCCAATGAACCTAGGCTTAAATTTAGGAGATGCCACTCTCATAGGAATATTTTTTGAGGAAAACCAGACAAAGTCCCCCACTTTAAACCGAGGACCATCAGTCCTATGCCGGTTAGCAAACCGCTGGGCCCTCTCCTGAGAGAGGGACAACCTCTCCACTACCTGGTCCCAAATCTGTTGCATACGCTCCACAACAGAGTCAACACCTGGACAGACAGAAGCCTCCGTCTGTCCTGAAGAGAATCGAGGGTGAAACCCAGAATTACAGAAAAATGGAGACATCAAAGTGGCAGAGCTAGCCCTATTATTAAGAGCAAACTCAGCCAAAGGCAAAAAAGAGACCCAGTCATCCTGATCAGCAGACACAAAGCATCTTAGATAAGTTTCCAATGTCTGGTTTGTTCTCTCAGTTTGACCATTGGTCTGAGGATGAAACGCCGAGGAGAAAGACAATTGAACACCAAGTTTAGAACAAAAGGTCCTCCAAAATCTGGAAACAAACTGGACTCCTCTGTCAGACACAATGTTCTCAGGAATGCCGTGTAAACGAACCACTGCTGAAGGAACAAAGGCACTAATTCAGAGGAGGAAGGCAACTTAGGTAATGGCACAAGATGTATCATCATGGAAAACTATCACAAATCACCCAGATGACGGTCATTCTCTGAGAAACAGGGTCGGAAATGAAATCCATAGAGATATGGGTCCATGGTCTCTTGGGCACAGGCAATGGCATCAACAAACCACTAGAGCGAGAGCAAGGCTTGGAGCGAGAGCAAGTCCCGCAGGACTGCACAAATTCCCTGACATCATGAGACAAAGTAGGCCACCAAAAGGACGGACTAACCAAGTCTCTGGTACCAAAAATTCCGGGATGACCGGCCAATGCGGAACAATGAATCTCAGACATCACACTCTTTTTCCACTGGTCCGGGACAAACAATTTCCCAACAGGACAGCGCTCGGGCCTATCCTCCTGACACCTCTCCAGAGCCAGTCTCAAATTGGGCGAGATGGCGGAAAGAACTACACCTTATTTCAAAATAACAGAAGGATCAGATAACTCAGGAGAGTCCGCAAGGAAACTCCTCGAGAGGGCATCCGCCTTAACATTCTTAGTGCCAGGAAGAAAGGAAACCACAAAATTAAAACGTGTGAAAAACAAGGCCCACCTGGCCTGTCTAGGATTAAGTCGCTTGGCAGATTCCAGATAAACCAGACTCTTATGGTCAGTAAGGACCACCACCTGATGTTTGGCTCCCTCCAGCCAATGTCTCCACTCTTCAAAAGCCCACTTCATGGCCAATAACTCCCGATTACCCACGTCATAATTACGTTCAGTAGGAGAAAATTTTCGAGAGAAAAAGGCACAAGGGTTACTTTTGGAGGTCTCTGGATCTCTTTGGGACAAAACGGCACCTGCCCCAATTTCAGAGGCATCAACCTCCACCTGAAATGGCAGAGAAACATCAGGCTGCCGTAGAACAGGAGCAGAAGTGAATCTCTGCTTAAGTTCCTGAAATGCAGAGACTGCCTCAGGAGGCCAATTCACCACATCAGAACCCTTTTTGGTCAAATCAGTTAATGGTTTAACAATAACCGAGAAATTACCAATAAATTTACGATAAAAATTGGCAAAACCCAAAAATCTTTGAAGAGCCTTTAATGAAGTAGGTTGGACCCAATCACAGATGGCCTGAACCTTGACCGGGTCCATTTCAATAACAGATGGGGACAAAATGAATCCCAAAAATGAGATCCTCTGTACGCCAAAAAGACACTTTGATCCCTTCACATACAGAGCATTCTCTCTCAAAATCTGGAATACAGTTCGAACATGTTTCACATGAGAGTCCCAGTCATTGGAAAAAATCAAGATATCATCCAAATAAACAATCAGAAATTTATCCACAAAATCCCTGAAAATGTCATTCATGAAGGACTGGAAGACAAAAGGAGCATTAGTGAGCCCAAAGGGCATCACAAGGTACTCAAAATGCCCCTCAGGGGTATTAAATGCAGTCTTCCATTCATCCCCATGCTTAATGCGAATAAGGTTATATGCCCCCTGAGGTCAAGCTTGGTAAACCAAGTAGCGTTTTTCACCCTGGAAAACAGGTCAGAAATCAAGGGTAACGGATATTGATATTTCACAGTAATATTGTTCAAAAGACGATAATCAATACACGGCCTTAATGAACCATCCTTTTTGGCCACAAAGAAAAAACCGGCACCTAAGGGTGAAGAGGATGGTCTGATATGACCCTTCTCCAATGACTCCTTGATATAAGACCGCATAGCGTCATGTTCAGGTACAGACAAATTAAAAAGGCGACCTTTAGGGAATTTACTACCAGGCACTAATTCAATAGCGCAGTCATAGCTCCTATGGGGAGGCAAGGATGCAGATTTACTTTCGCTAAACACATCAGAAAAATCAATCAAAAAGTCAGGAACATCCTGAGCCTGGGGGGAGGCAGAAAAAACAGGAGTGTTGGTATTAACACATTGGCAGCCCCAACTGGTTACAGACACAGATTTCCAATCCAAAACAGGATTATGAGACTGTAACCAAAGGAAACCCAGTACGATAATGTCATGCAGATTATACAGAACCAAAAATTTGCAGCTCTCCTGATGATCAGGTTCAACCCTCATTATCACCTGAGTAGAGAACTGAGGTTTATTCTCAGCCAAAGGGGTAGAATCGATCCCCAGTAGGGGAATAGACTTCCGTAGGGGTATCAAGGGAAACCCACAACGTTTAGCAAAATCAAAATCCATCAGGTTGATAGCTGCTCCCGAATCAACGAAAGCCTGAGCAGAAAATGAGAACAGAGAGCATATCAGAGTAACAGTTAATAAAAACTTAGTCTGAACACTCCCCAAGACAACTGAGCGTGCAAAACGTCTTCCCCGCTTAGGGCAGACTGAAATAGCATGAGAGGCATCACCACAGTAGAAACATAACCCATTGCGCTTTCGAAACTCATGACGCTGTGCCCCAGAAACCACTATCACACTGCATGGATTCAGAAGCAGGTTCACAAGGCAACACTATTCCACGCATACTTCTCCGCTCACGCAAACGTCTGTCAACTTGAATCGCCAATGACATAGAATCATTGAGACCAGAGGGGACAGGGAATCCCACCATAACATCCTTTACATTATCTGACAGACCCTTCTGAAAAAGGGCTGCCAAAGCGTCGTCATTCCATTTGGTCAGGACTGCCCACCTACGGAATCTCTGACAGTATAACTCAGCGTCATCAAGCCCGATTTAATGCCAACAAGGCTTTTTCAGCTTGATCAGTGACATTAGGCTCATCGTACAATAACCCCAAGGCCTGAAAAAATGCATCAACATCACTCAAAACAGGATCCCAGGTGTCAGGGAAAAAGCCCAATCCTGAGGATCGCCGCGCAGGAGAGAGATGACAATTTGAACCTGCTGCGCTGCGTTCCCTGAGGACTTAGATTTTAAGGCAAAAAACAATTTACAATTATTTTTGAAATTCAGAAACTTGGCTCGATCCCCCAAAAACAAATCTGGCATGGGAATCCTAGGTTCCACAACAGGCAACCTAGCAAGATAGGTAGCAATACTCCGAACCTCAGTGGCAAGCTGATCCACACGGCCAGACAACTGTGCAAACTCCATTGAGAGAAAAAATCCTCCCCAGCACCCAGAGATACAGAGGGGAAAAAAAAATGCAACAAACAGAAAAATATTTCTGACAACTCTGACAACCTTTTTTCTTTCACAATATTTTTCCCTTCTGTGAGTACCATACAATTTTCAATTTTTAGGCCGGTGATACTGTTATGTTTCGGTAGCTGAGGAGTGCAAGTAAAAAGGCAATACACCAGAGCAGTTGGAATCTATGAGATTGCAGTACCCTGACTAACCACCACAACTAGAAGGGAGCCGTGGAGCGTTCCTACGTTGGTCCTAGACGCCTCGTCACAGCCTGAGAAACTAACTACACCTGAAGATAGAAAGAGGAAAGCTATCTGCCCCGGAGCAGATCCCCAAAGAACATAGAAAGCCCCCAAACATGTAATGGCGGTTAGACAAGAAGAAATACTGACACAGACAGAAAATAGTATAAGCAAACGTTGGGGCCCAAACTACCTAAATAGAAAAGGATAGGAAGGGCACTTACTGCAATCCCAAAAAACCCTGAAAAGCACCAACTCTACTAATTTCAAAAACACCTGAGATCACACGACCTCTACCACCTAAATTAGTTCTCTGGTGTAACAAAATCAAAACAGCAGCCACTGAATAAACTGGAAAAAGCAAATGTACAAACATCAGTGGCTGAACTAAACTGAGAGGGCAAAAGCCCCCGGAGGGGACCCTGAAGGCCCCCACAGAAGTGCAGGACAAAATGCAAAAATCAAGCACAAAAAACAAAAAGAAGAAAATGTCTTATCTGTTAGCAGGAGATGCAGACACGACACAGCAGGCTACAAAGGAAACAGGAATCAAGGATTGAGACCAGAACAATTGATCACCGGCAACCCTGATGGGAAGGCGACTCCCTTATATAAGACCAGTCAGTAACACCTGATTCCCAATCCTCACAATCTTCACTGGACAGTCCAGTACCGCTTGTAACCACCAGAGGGAGCCTCTGTTCAGAACTCATTTCAAGTCCATTCACAACAGATTTCACAGAAGTTTGATTTACTTAGAGTTATATTCTGTTGTTTAAGTGTTCCCTTTATTTTTTTGAGCAGTGTATAGCCTGTCTGATCGTTCCTACAATTGTGTACCACTGAGTTACAGAAACGGAAGAATGCTATGTTGCCATATGATGCTTTGTAGGTTCCGTATTTCTACAATAAATCCTGCTTCTAAAGAAAAAGTATCTCCAAAATATGTCAACAAATAAAACATGGAAAATTTTACACCTTCTTATGAAATTAAGGGATGCTAAAGGTACAGTATAAGCTCACAGATCTCTATGGATGCCATATCAGAGGCCTCTCAAAACATCCAAATTGGACCCTTTGCTTGGCCTTGATAAGGGGCAAACACACCAAAACGCACGTCTGCAAATGTATCTGGTTTGGGTCTTTTATCGTAAGTCACTTGACAAGGCTCGTTAAAAGAGTTGATATTGACTTTTAGGATGGCTACCCCACAATAGTTGGCACTAGTGTTCAAGTCTTCATCCTCTCTGAAGAGGCTATTTGAGTTATTATGGAGCAGTAAAATATCATTCTTGAGGTTTAAGGGGGCATCAGTTACAGTTAAGTAATTAGTTATCAGAACTGGAAAAATTATCAAGCCGAATTGAGATTTCCATGAAACACAGTCTGAGTCCAGAGTGTCCACAGGTCTCCTGTCCCGAAATCAATAGTCTCATATACACTGAGCTTGGGTCAAGAGACCCACTGCTGCACCTTACTCAAACCATGCTTTAACAAGCTCTGGATTCAGTACAAGTGTATTTTCGGTCTAAGTGTAATCAACAACACATTGGATCACACTAGGACCAATGTTAGCCTATGGGGCCGGGCACATGTCAAATTTTTTTGTTGGACCAGACCAGTTTGAAGAAAAAAACATGACATTTCAGTGCGGTCCGATTTCCACAACTAACAGAAAGAAGAAGATGGAGGCATTTTTTCCTCCATCTTCTCCTTGCCCGAGAGAATCGGATCACGCTGATCAGAGTGTGATTTGCATAATTATCCCGATTCTCTCGTCTGTACATTAACTTATAGTGATAACGGAAAGTATTTTAAAAAGTTCTTTTTTTGAACAATCGGATTTGTTATAGCCTTTTTTTGACATGTGTTTTTTTTTTAGGTCCTTTAGAGAAGTCTAGGGGGGAAAAAAAACAGAAAGGGCCAGGCATAAAAGCATAGACATAGAGTATGCCCTATAGTCAATGCAAGAAAAATGCCAAAAAAGGAAGAAACGCACAAACACAGCAACAAACGCTTTCATAATTCTCTATCGGCTTCCAGCTGATTTCTGTCTGCAGAATTAGGTTTTCCACATCAAGAAAAAATGCTGCAAAAACAAAGCGTAGTGTAGAAAATTACTGTGTGTGAAGGCATCCTTTCCCTGGTCCTATCTCTGATCCATTATCTTGTCTGATCATTTTCCTTTACAAATGACAAAGCTGGAGGGATAATATTGCAGTAAATCTGAAACATTCCAGAGAACATTCTGGTGTCAGAAAAGACTTTATGAGTTACAACTTGTAGCTCCTCAGCTGTGGAGACACTACAACTCGCAGTAGATCTATCAGGGCATGATAGGAGATGTAGTTGGACCACAGATAGAGAGCCGCAAGTTGAACACCACTAGGGATATAAGGAAACCTAACAGATTCAATGCCCCCCACTAAACAGAGGGGCATTAAATTACTCACCACCACCAGAAGCAGGATAAGCAGCGGATACAGAGTCCTCATTTTAAGGTATCTCCCTGTAGAGAAGTCAGAAAGGTTTCTTGTAGCCTGCAGTTGTGATCACTGTGTGTTCCTGGGAGCCCAGAGCTCCTCATTAAGACCAGTCTGACCAGATTCTGCACCCTCCTGGTCCCACCCCTATAATTCCCTCTGCCCAAGTTCTGCAGAATCCCCCTTTGACAAGAAGCACAAGTTGTGTGCTTAACCTGATCCTCAGTGACAATCAGACAGACACACCTTCCCTGCTGGTTTGAGGACAGCTCCATGCAGCTCTAATGGACCTTTAACTCCTTCCTGACAAAACTTGTTAAGCAGGTCGACTTCTTTCTTTTGTTATTTTCTCTGAATTTGTTTAATGGATGGGATTGTGATAATTACTGGAGTTTCTAGAGAAACTGTCTAATCAGCACTTACCTATGACAACCGCCTATAAAGAGCAGAGAGGAGACTAGGCAATTGATTGAACAGCAATTATTTAAAGGAATTGTCCAGAATTATAAAACATGGCTATTTCCTTCTAAAAACAGCACTTTAACTGTCTAAAGCTGAGTTGCAATACCAGACACAACCTTTGGGCAGTGGTGGAGCTGCTCTTGTAAGAAATTACTCAACATTATATCCTTCATTGTTAATAGGGTCATGGCTGTCGCAGCATCACCAGCAGCCATCGCTGTTAATAAATTACAGACAAATTAGATGATAAAGCTTTCATTACTGGGACCCCCAAAGATCACTGAAACAGAGGGGCAGAGATTATTTTCTTGTCACTCCCAGTGGATGGGCAGTATGTATACTCAACCACCACTCCACATAAACTTCCCTCATTGCAATGATAAAGATGCACAAAAACAGAGACTTGGGACCCTTTCTAACAATTTGTAGGCCCCTCTGTATTTGTTGTGAAAAAGAAAAAATTTAAAAATTTGCTAAGAAGTTAAAAAATGGGGCTGCAATTGCAGTATGAGACATAGCAGTCTACGGGGTCAGTATTCAGAGACATCCAATACAGCTCTGATACGTGCAGGGGATTACACCAGCAGAATGTGGTCCCTGTGCAAAAACAGTATATGTGTCCTTTGCAATCCAATAATGTTTCTGTGATTGCTTCTTTGGAGGTGGGAGTGGACCCTCAACCTCTTGAGCCCATGTGCAGATGCATAGATTGCACCAGTGGTATGTATGATCCAGGATGGGTTCTTGCCTATGGACAATACTCTGGTTTGGCTAAGTATCTTAAATTAGGAAAATAAAGGATCAAATGTTGACTTATACAGTAGCTACCTACAACAGGGGGCACTAGAGAGTCAGCTTTCTACCACTTGGAGGAGAGCTACTTTGCATACCTTTTTCCGAATGGAGAATTGACTGAAGTGAAGCAAATTAGGCAGTCTTCACAACAAAACAGTACTCCCTTATTATCTAAGTTGAATGAAATACAGCACGTTATGGGCTCGCTCACACGAGCGAATAAATCGGATGAATGCAATCTGATAAAAAATTGGATTGCATTCGGATCAATGTTATTCAATGATTCAGTGCTCATCTGCATTTTTTTTTCTCAGCTATGATCAGATTAAGATCGGACAGAGAAAAAAAATCGCAGCATGTTGCGAGTGGATGCTAAAATCGGATCACATCGCCAATGTACGTCAAGTTCTTGCAAATTTCACAAACGGGGCAGGAAATTGCATCAGCACATTGCAGAAAGTTGTAAAAGGCAAAGCACCCAGGCAACCTATACAAAACTTATAAACACGCCTCCACAGAGATCAGGACCATGCCGCCACACATTAATGTGGAGATGCTTATCATCCCTGTCCAGGAGCGGCCAGAACAGTGGGACAAACGTGACCCAATCTAACCAGGACCGTAGCCATCGAGACTCGAGATGTATCCTTGACATATATCTGCCGCTAGATGTACCCGACCTATGACGCCAGCTCACGAGAGGAGCAAATAGCAATAAGTACTCCATAAATCAATAAAGCTGTGTTTCGTACGCCCTGAATATAACAGTTTAGCAAACTGCATCTATGAGGTTTAAAATTTCCAATATGTAAATGTATACATGTACGTCAGCACTTCATCATTAGCATTTAATTTATCCCACATGAATAGGCTTATTTTTTACGTTAGCCGGTAGCCAAATTTTTGGTGGCTTCATCTGGACTCCTGTGTTATATTCGCCATGACAATGTTTATTCATTATGTCAATTGAAATTTAGAATGTCAAGATCATGGCTAACACTGGCAAATGTTGAAAACATACTCAATAGGCATTATTGTTAAAATATGTGCTGTGTTTCTTTTTTTCTTCATTTTAACAGTGTATGGCACAGCTGTCAGGGTATATATAGGCATGAGTGCCAACAGCATGCCAAAAGCGGGTCTGCGGCCACCAAGAAATGGCCCCATATCCATATTTACCCAGAGGTGTATCTAGGCTTTCTGGCACCTGGGGCAAGAATTCGGTTAGTCAACCCCCCCTTAATGCGCTCAATGTTCAGTGAAAAACTGAGAGAAGCAGGAAGAGAAGCTCATTGTCACTGGACCATAAGTATGAAAGTCGCATATGAGTGAAGTGTCCATGTGATGACTGCTGGAACCTGCAGAGCTGAATCCTGACATTGCAGCTTCTGAATCCTCACAACTAATGCACTACACACTTTTAGGGTTCTCCTTTACCGGTGGCGAGAGTACACGGTCATGTCAGCACAAGCATGTGATTTATATACTTCTGGCCACATTCCGACTAGACGTGCCCGGCCTCGCTCTGTTCATTTTCATTGAGTGAGGCAACACGTCTAGTCAGTATGTGACCGCATGCAGGGCCGTATTTAGAGTTAATGCTGCCCTAGGCACTTTTCGTTCTGCCTCCCCCATTGGTGAGTATGACTAAGGCCGGCGTCACACTGCCGAGTTTGATGCGAGTTAGTCGCACGACTTTCTCGCATCAACACCCGGCACGGCTGCCTGCTATCGGACCCGAGTGTGCGGCTGCATAGAAATACATGCAGCCGCACACTCGGGTCCGAGAGCGGGCGGCCGTGCCGGGTGTTGATGCGAGAAAGTCGTGCGACTAACTCGCATCAAACTCGGCAGTGTGACGCAGGCCTAATGCAGACACTGTCGTCAGTGACTTAGGCTACTTGCACATTAGCGATTTTTGCCATTCGCGGCAGATCCGGCAGTGTTTCCGCATCTGCCACGTAACGGATCACTTATGGCAACACTGCATTCGGCCTCATTCATTCCCTATGCGACTTGCAGACATGTGCAACACTTGCGGTTTTGACGCGATCCCGAAAATCCGATACTTGCAGCAACGGAAAAAAAAAGCGCTACTAGCAGTGTTTTTTTGTCTCACCGCAAGTGCCGCACATGTTTGCAAGTCCCATAGGGAATGAATGAGGCCGAATTGTGTATGCCCATGTAGCTCTTTCAAAGACAGTGGTTTCCTACCACACTCAAAAGACATACAAATAGGATGTTTAGATTGTGAGCCCCAATTGGGGCAGTGTTGATGATGTATGTAAAGTGCTGTGGAGTTAATAGCGCAATATCAATGAATAAATATTATTCTTAATATTATGTTACAATACCAGGATCTGAGGATTTTCTGTTTCGAGGTCAAGAGCTCTCTGATGCGATGTTGCTGCCTGTCTCGCTGTCTTCCTCTTTTGACACTGCAGTGTGGTTGACAAGAAAACATTAACTGGTTAACAGCAAGAAGTCTGGTGTCTGCGTACTAACTGAACTAGAAAGTCTCCCTATACCATGTCCAGCAGACATTGGAGGATTACTAGATAGATTTTATTATTCTATTACTGCCCAGTCTCTGACTAAGGGCTCAAACTCACTGGAGACAAAAACGGACGATTGCAAGCCGATAAAAAATCGGATTGCAATCGGACCAATGTTATTCAATAGGGGACTTCTCATTTGCGATTTTTTTCTCAGCTGAAATTGATCTGAGAAAAAAATCGCAGCATGCTGAGATTTGCAGCGATTTTGGCATGATAATCGCTAATGCAAGTCAATGGATGCGATAAAAAATCGGACAGCACTCGCACCATGCGAGTGCTGTCCGATTTATACGCACCAGTGTCCTTTGAAAAGCCGGCAAATCATCCCGGCTACTGTAAAATCACACTGACAGCTCACAAAACACTACATATATATACATATAATACATATATATATATATATATATATATTATATATATACACATGTCATTGTGACACATATATATATATATATTTATAGTTCATGCAGTTCTACATAGTATAATAGCCTTTAATTCAATTGCCGGCTTTTGTGAAATTACAGACCCGACATGAAATGACACATGGTTTACATACAGTTAACCATGTCATTTCATGTAGTTTGAGATATGGTTTTCACTAACAATTACATGAGTGGCTGTGTGCAAAATTTCACACATGTAGGGGTTAATTAAAGGTGTAAATTCGTTGTAAAAAAATGCGTGGGCTCCCGCTGTATTTTCTCCACCAGACAGACAAAGCCAGCGAGTGGGGGCAGATAATTATAGCCTAGGGAGGGTGCATTTATTTTGTGCCCCCCCTGGCTACTAACATCTGCCCCCAGCCACCCCAGAAAAGGCAAATCTATAATCAGATGTGCCCTTTCTGGCACTTTGCCGGTCTATTCCCATTGCCCTGTAGCGGTGGCGAATGGGTTAATAATGGGTTAAAGCCACCTTGCTATTGAAAGGTGACTTTAAGCCAGGTTAATAATTGAGAGCTGTCAATTAGACAACTATCAATTATTAATCCTATTGAAGTAAATAAAAAAAACACACACATTAATAATTTTAATGAAATAAAAACACATTTTTTGACCATCTTTTATTTAACTCTTAATCCTTGCGAAGCCCTTGATCTCCTATAATAAAGAAAAAATAATAAAACATTATTCTTACCTATCCGCCGCTCTGTCACGTCCCACGCTGTAATCCTTCACAAAGGGTTAACTAGCTTTCAGCCAAGCAGTGCAGCTAATGCTGCCTGCTCAGCTGAAAGCTCCTGAATGAATGACTTCCTCTCCCAGCGACAGGAGAGGATGTGATTACTGTGTGAAGCGTCACTGATGCTGTGCGGTGTCCCCGCTGACCTGAAGTGAACTGATTACAGTGGGAAGCAATCAATGAAGCTTCACACAGTAATCACTTTCTCTCCTGTTAGCAGAAGAGGAAGTCATCCATTCAGGAGTTTTCAGCTCAGTGGCAAGCATTAGCTGCGCTGCTTGGCTGAAAGCTAGTTAACCCTTTCTGATGGATTACAGCATGGGACCTGACTGTGCGTCGGATAGGTAAGAATAATGTTGCTTTATTATTTTATTTTTATTTCAGGAGGACAAGGGAATTGAGGATTACCTGTACAATAAAAGATGGTCAAAAACTGTATTTATTTCATTAAAATGATTTTTCATTAATGTGTATGTGTATTTTTTAACCATTTCATACAATAGGATTAATAATTGAGAGTTGTCAAATTGACAACTCTCAATTATTAACCTGGCTTAAAGTCACCTTTCAATAGCAAGGTGGCTTTAACCCATTATTAACCCATTCGCCACCGCTACAGGGCAATGGGAATAGACGGGCTAAGTGCCAGTAAGGGCGAATCTAATTATAGATTTGCCTTTTCTGGGGTGGCTTATTTGCTTTTTGTGTACATTTTTTTTTGACAATGTGATTTTTACATGAATTTTTACATAGAGAGAACTACTCTATGTAAAACGTCATGTTAAAATCGCATTGCATACAGATGGAAAACGGATGGTGATGATTAAAAATCGCATACAAATCGCATGACAATTGCATATATTCGGACCGTTTTTTCCATCCAGAAAACGGACCGTTTTTTTTCCCACAAATGGAAAGGAGCCTAAGGCCTTATTCATATGTCTGGGTTTAAACAGATACTTACATCTAAATCTGGACAATTTATCTTATAGATCTCCTGGTATATTATTTATTATAGATCAATAATATATAATGTACAAGGAGACCTATAGTATAAAATGTCCAGAATTATTTGTAATATATGACATGCAATCTATTATATAGAATATCCAGGGTGATCTATAATATATAATGCTCAGGTAGTAGATTTATAATAATGTACAGTCCAGGCAAATCTATACTATATAATTTCCAGAGGCAGAGATATGTTCAGGGAAACGCTGCGGGTTGGACGCTGAGAACAGCCGCAGAGTCCAATCTGCAGCGTCCAGATATTACAGCATAGTGGAGGGGATTTTATGAAATCCCAGCTCCACTATGCGTACAAAGATGCAGGTGGCAGACCTGCGTATATGCACATGCGGCGCGTCTTTCTAGACTGCAGCATGTCTATTTATCTCGCGGAGACGCTCAGTCTACGCAAGTTAAATAACACCGTCCTATCTATAGGATGCGGTGATTCCACACGGTTCAATGAACACATGTGGAATCACCGTGCGTGCGTACAAAAGCAGGCAAAGCTTTAGATGGAGCTGTGTCCTCTCTGCAGTGTTTCCTGAACGTGGAAACATAGCCTTAGGGTATGTGCACACATTGCAGATTTGTCTGCAGAAGTTTCCGTACATAATATGCATCTCTTGGCAGAAAACGCAGGTGCGTATTTGAGTCGTTTTTTACATGCGGATTTGTATGCCTTTTTGTAAGCTAAATAAAAATGTTATTTAACAAAAAAAAAAATTTGTGATGTCATTCCTGTCCAACCTCCTCTTTTACATTAGTCCAGCGCTCATTCCCACCTCAGCGCTCATTCCCCACCTCAGCGCTCATTCCCCACCCCAGCGCTCATTCCCCACCAGCGCTCATTCTCCCCAGCGCTCATTCGCCACCCCAGCGCTCATTCGCCACCCCAGCGCTCATTCCCCAGCACTCATTCTCCCCCTGCGCTCATTCCCCCAGCGCTCATTCCCCACCTCAGCGCTCATTCTCCCCAGCGCTCATTCTCCCCAGCGCTCATTCCCACCTCAGCGCTTATTCTCCCCAGCATTCATTCCCCACCTCAGCGCTCATTCCCCAGCGCTCATTCCTCCCCAAGCGCTCATTCCTCCCCAAGCGCTCATTCCCCCCAGCGCTCACTCCTCCCAGCGCTCATTCCTCCCCCGGCCCCCAGCGCTCATTCCTCCCCACTGCCCCAGCGCTCATTCCTCCCCACTGCCCCAGCGCTCATTCCTCCCACTGCCCCAGCGCTCACTCCTCCCCACTGCCCCAGCGCCCACTCCCACCCACTGCCCCAGCGCTCACTCCCCCCATTCCCCTGCGCTCACTCCCCCCATTGCCCCAGCGCTCACTCCTCCCCACTGCCCCAGCGCTCATTCCTTCCCACTGCCCCAGCGCTCCCTCCCACTGCCCCAGTGCTCATTCCTCCCCACTGCCCCAGCGCTCACTCCCCCCACTGCCCCAGCGCTCAGTCCTCCCCACTGCCCCAGTGCTCACTGCCCCCTACTGCCCCAGCGCTCACTCCCCCCCACTGCCCCAGCGCTCATTCCTCCTCAGTGCCCCAGCGCTCATTCCTCCCCACTGCCCCAGCACTCATTCCTCCCCACTGCCCCAGCGCTCATTCCTCCCCACTGCCCCAGCGCTCACTCCTCCCCACTGCCCCAGCGCTCATTCCTCCCACTGCCCCAGCGCTCACTCCCCCCCACTGCCCCAGCGCTCATTCATCCCCACTGCCCCAGCGCTCACTCCCTCCCACTGCCCCAGCGCTCATTCCTCCCCACTGCTCCAGCGCTCACTCCCCCCTACTGCCCCAGCACTCACTCCCCTCCACTGCCCCAGTGCTCATTCCTCCCCACTGCCCCAGCGCTCATTCCTCCCCACTGCCCCAGTGCTCATTCCTCCCCACTGCCCCAGCGCTCACTCCCTCCCACTACCCCAGCGCTCATTCCTCCCCACTGCCCCAGCGTTCATTCCTACCCACTGCCCCAGGCTCACTCCCCCCTCTGCCCCGGCGCTCATTCCTCCCCACTGCCCCAGTGCTCACTCCTCCCCACTGCCCCAGCGCTCATTCCTCCCCACTGCCCCAGCGCTCACTCCCCCCACTGCCCCAGCGCTCAATCATCCCACTGCCCCAGCGCTCACTCCCTCCCACTGCCCCAGCGCTCATTCCTCCCCACTGCTCCAGCGCTCACTCCCCCCTACTGCCCCAGCACTCACTCCCCTCCACTGCCCCAGCGCTCATTCCTCCCCACTGCCCCAGCGCTCATTCCTCCCCACTGCCCCAGTGCTCATTCCTCCCCACTGCCCCAGCGCTCACTCCCTCCCACTACCCCAGCGCTCATTCCTCCCCACTGCCCCAGCATTCATTCCTACCCACTGCCCCAGGCTCACTCCCCCCTCTGCCCCGGCGCTCATTCCTCCCCACTGCCCCAGTGCTCACTCCCTCCCACTGCCCCAGCGCTCATTCCTCCCCACTGCCCTAGCGCTCACTCCCCCCCACTGCCCCAGCGCTCATTCCTCCTCTGGCCCCCAGGGCTCATTCCCCCATCATTATACTCACCTCCTCCTGCTGCAGCTCCGATGGTCCAGCGCCGACATCTTCTTCCTGTATGTGCGCGTGGCCACACGTCACGTGGTACCACTCATTAAGCTCTTGAATATGGGCGCCACGCCTATGAGAGTGGAGTGGCATCCATATTCATGAGATTAATGAGCGGTACCACGAGTGACCGCTCGCTCAGTACAGGAAGAAGATATCGGCGCTGGGCCATCGGATCTGCAGCAGGACGAGGTGAGTATAATGATGGGGGGGTGAGGGAAGCAAGGGGAGGGCCGACCCCCGGACCGAAAAAAAAAAAAGGTCTTGCTCAGGTGCCGCCCCCGCAGAGTCCCGCCCTAGGCACGTGCCCACGAGTGCCTAGTGGCAAATATGGCCCTGACCGCATGTATGAAAATCACCGGCACGAGAGAATCCTAAGAGTGTGCAGTGAGCACTGTGAGAATTCAGAAGTCTGCAGTCACATAGAATGACTGCAGACTCATCACAAACCTGGACAACCCTTCTAATGCTCCTAACTTAAATAAAAACATGAGAATTAGTCATGTAGGTACCTGATAGATGATGTCGTCTCCTTCGTTTCTTCTTCTTGTCCAGACCCCATGATGAGTTTTCTCATCCACAGCCGTCTCTGCAGACTTCCATCTTCTCCGGTCTTCTGCAGCAAATCTCCACACGACGCCCTTAAAGATAGAAGTGTCATTATAATGCTCCTAAATAAAAAATATCTGCAATATACTGTCGCCTCACACTATTCCCCTCCCTCCTCATACTGTCTGCTCTCACATCCCCCCTGTTCACCATACTGTCTCCTCATATATTTACCCCCTCACTCCTTATACTGTCTGCTCACACATACCCCTCACTCCCCATACTGTGTCTGCACACATCCCATCACCCTCACTCCCCATACTGTGTCCACATACATTTACCCGTTCGCTCCCCATACTGTCTGCACCCATCCCCCCACTCACCATACTGTGTCTGCACCCACCCCTCATACTGTTTCCTCATACATGTACTCATACATACTCTTCAGTGTCCTCAAATCCCCCCACACACATTAAATCCCCCCATCCCCACTCCAAATCCCCCCATTCCCACTCCAAATCCCTACACACATTAAGTACCCCATTCCCACTCCAAATCCTCCACACACATAAAGTACCCCCCATTCCCACTCCAAATTCCCTCATACATAAAGAACCCCCATCCCCACTCCAAATCCCCCAATACATAAAGAACCCCCAATTCCCACTTCAAATCCCCGACACACATTAAGTACCCCCATCCCAAATCCCCCACACATTAAGTACCCCCATTCCCACTCCAAATCCCCCACACACATTAAGTACCCCATCCCCACTCCAAATCCCTCCAAACATAAAGAATCCCCCATCCCCACTCCAAATCCCCATACATAAAGAACCCCCTCAAACCTCCTCCAAATTCCCCCATACATAAAGAATCTCCCATCCCCACTCCAAATCCCCCCATACATAAAGAACCCCCCCATCCCCACTCCAAATCCCCCCACATAAAGTACCCCCTCATATTATGTCCCCTGTTAATCTTCAGTGGTTTCTTCAGCTCCACAGTGGATCACACTTACCACCAGTGTTCCCCCTTCAGGGCGCCGCCGGCGAGTGACGTCAGCAGCGTGATCACATGACCTGATCACACTGCTGGCGTCGCTCTGACCCGCCGGTCAGAGCTTCAATTGTACTCGACTCTGTATAGACGCCAGTACAATTAATCCGTGCGAGCCGGCATGCAGCAGTTTCTCTGCGCCGGCTGTCAGCTTGACAGCTGGCACAGTGAACCGCCGACTCCTAGTCCGGGGGCGGCAGAATGCAGCCGCGGGGGAGACACTGCAGAATGCCGAATTAGGCGGCCCGACTTGCCCCCCTGCCGGCTGTGCCCGGGGCACATGCCCCGGCTGCCCCCCTCGGATACGCCTCTGTATTTACCGGCTAAATTTCCTGACCCCCATTATAGACCTATGTTTGTAAGTTCTGGCTTGTTGAGCATTCTACAATATTCTAAACTTGTTAGGTTGCACAATTTCAACCAATATATAATTTTTTCACTTGCAGAACTGAATCCAACTTACATGACAGGGACAGCCTCGGAGTCAGATGCTCTGTTGCAGCGAGTGGCCGATTCCCCCAAAATGTTGGACCAGCACTAGGGCAATCATCATATTCAGCCCAACCAGCTGTACCAGCAACAGCTCAAGCCTCAGAGTTAGTGGAATGACACAGGAGCAGCAGACCTACACTTCGAAACTTGACAACTCTCCTGTAGCTCCATCCATTCCACGATGAGTTTGGCGCAGGAGGGAGCTCCCCATCATCACCATTAGGCGTGATGTAGATAGTGGTGTTTTAGATTATCTATCATGCATGGTGAATGATGACGGGGAGGAGGCTTTTGTACGCAGCCTTTCACGATATCCTCGTGACATCAACAGGCCTGTGCGGCTGCGTGTCAGGAACGCCATCTACATTGTTTTGGATGCATGTACCAGACCCAACAATCCGTGCAATGTGTTTGACTGTCGGGAAAGCTGGCATAGGTCTGAAAGAAATAGTCTTCGCATGCAAGAGGAAGATGATGACAGCTCCCAACAACACAACCAATCACCCAAAGTGCTTCACCAACCACATTCTTTATGGTCACATGACTTGCCGAAAGCAAGGGGAGTGGGCTGGTCCAGGAGCTTTAGTGGCTGGATACATTGGCAGCGACCAAGGTACAGGCATGGGCCTAATGAAAGTGCCTATTATGGCCAAAGTAATCCATACCATTACCCCCAGTACCCCCAGACACAGAAGCCTCCTTCACTTTCAGGGTCATTTAACCCACATTTCATGGGCCAACCATATTTGCTACCACCACCGTCTATGGCAGGAAACATTCCTGTCTTTCAGCAAAGAACACCACCCATATATCAAAAGTTGTGATGTTTGCATTATATCTGTTTCAAAATTTCAGTTTTATGTGTTTCTTGGTGTAAATATTTTTTGTAAAAAAAATGACATTTTTAATTTGGTGTTCATATGAAAAAACATGAATTGTTATCTTGAATACAAAAAACATGTTTTTTAGCCAAAAGTATGCTTGTTGCTAGTGAAGGTAGTAAGTACAGCACATGTTTATGATAGAACCATTAATTCAAGGTGGCTCAGTGGTTAGCTCTGTTGCTTTGCAGCGCCGAGGTCCTGGTTCAAATTCCACCAAGGGCAGCATCTTCAAGGAGTTTGTGTGTTCTCACGATGTTTGTATGATTTTCCGCCCACACTCCAAAGACATACTGATAGGGTATTTAGATTGTGAGCCCCATTGGGGACAGTAATAATGTCTATAAAGTGCTGTGGAATATGGTGGTGCTATGTAAGCAATGCATAATAAATATATAATTCACAAAGTACCGAAACATTTTAAATTCACGATACAATAATTTGTGAATTCTGCCATGGTGTGAGGCAATACGTGACAAATATCCCGCACCTTAATGGTGGAAGACTGTTGCCATGTAGTTGGCACAGATGGTTCTAGGAGGGGAATGGGCACATCCTGTACATCTTCAGGACCTAGATCCTCACGACATTCATGCATGCAGGTAAAGTTGTGCAGGACCATACATGCCTTGATCACAGCATTCACATTCTGTTTGCTAAGTTGGAGGGCAGACAGGAGCACCCGCCATTTAGCACACAGAA
Organism: Oophaga sylvatica; assembly: GCA_033576555.1. Lineage (NCBI taxonomy): Eukaryota > Metazoa > Chordata > Amphibia > Anura > Dendrobatidae > Oophaga > Oophaga sylvatica. The sequence goes on from JARQOD010000003.1 coordinate 113,520,554, forward strand.
TGCCAAAGGCACACTCAACCATTCTGCGAGCACGAGACAGTCGATAATTGAAAACTTGCCTCTAGTGATTGAGTCCTCAACGTGGGAAGGGCCGCCAGACACGACAAGTTAATTGCAAGGACTCATCAGTAACAAATACATATGGTGCTGGTTCAGTCTTTGAACTCGGGAGAAAACATGGAGGTGGGAGAGCAAGATCATTATTTTGAAACCGCCGACCCATTATGGAAGTTTTGGAGATTCGGAAATTCACCGTTCTCCCTTATGCCCCAATATCTACAATTACAAACATTGAGCTACTGTCAACTAATGCCATTAGTACGACAGAAAAATACTGTTTATAATTGTATTATTGACAGCCAGAGTTCGACGGCTTCTTGACCCTGACGTGTTTCCCATCCAAGGCCCAGATGCAGTTCGGAAACTGACTTTTTGGGCGAAAACCACATTCTGTCTGCTCCCAGTCACTTTGTGCAGGCTCCGGAATCACAACAGAATGGAGTCTGTCCCATATCTGGGCATATGTATTCCTGACAATTCCAGATATTGTTGACTTGCTCAGTAGGAATTCCAAAATAAGCGCCGAAAATGATACACCGTAGGTAGGAACCTATTTGAAAAAGGTAACAATGCATAATTAAATTTTGTCTGAGGAGATCATAAAAAATACATATGATGATATATATATATATTTTTTTTTTAAAGAAAAGGAAAAAATTAATTTAGCCACCGTTTTCAGGAATACTATATTAGGTACAGTGGTGGCCAAAAGTATTGGCACCCCTGCAATTCTGTCAGATAATACTCAGTTTCTTCCTGAAAATGATTGCAATCACAAATTATTTGCTATTTCTATCTTCATTTAATTTGCTTGCAAGGAAAAAAACACAAAAGAGAATGAAGCAAAAAATCAAATCCTTGATCATTTCACACAAAACTCCAAAAATGGGCCAGACAAAAGTATTGTCACCCTCAGCCTAATACTTGGTTGCACAACCTTTAGACAAAATAACTGCGAACAACCGCTTCCAGTAACCATCAATGAGTTTCTTACAATGCTCTGCTGGAATTGTAGACCATTCTTCTTTGGCAAACTGCTCCGGGTCCCTGATATTTGAAGGATGCCTTCTCCAAACTGCCATTTTGAGATCTCTCCACAGGTGTTCTATGGGATTCATGTCTGGACTCATTGCTGGCCACCTTAAGGGTATGCCACACTAAACAATATCGCTAACGGGATCGCTAAAAAACGTCACTATTTAGCGATCCCGTTAGCGATATTGTTCAGTGCGGCAGCTTCCAGCGACGAGCTTCCTGCTGTGATCTCGCTCGTCGCTGGAATCGTTCCGGACCCTATTTTCTCGTCGGCGCTCCCGCTGGGTAAGTATCTTATCGCTGTGTGGCACCTTTTCTTAGCGATTTAGCGGTACTTTTGTACCGCTAAAGTCGTTAAGAAGATCGCTAACGGCGATAGCGTCGTTAACTATATCGCTAAATGCGGCAGCATTTAGCGATATAGAAACAATCCCGCTAGCGATCTCATTAGTATGCAACGCTAACGAGATCGCTAGCGGGATCGAGTAGTGTGGCAGTACCTTTAGAAGTCTCCAGCGCTTTCTCTCAAACCATTTTATAGTGCTTTTGGAAGTGTGTTTTGAGTCATGGTCCTGCTGGAAGACCATTGACCTCTGAGGGAGACCCAGCTTTCTCACACTGGGCCCTACATTATGCTGCAAAATTTGTTGGTAGTCTTCAGACTTCGTAATGCCATGCACACGGTCAAGCAGTCCAGTGCCAGAGGCAGCAAAGCAACTCCAAAACATCAGGGAACCTCCGCCATAGGGACCATGTTCTTTTCTTTGAATGCCTCTTTTTCCTGTACACTCTATGTTGATGTTTTTTTCCAAAAAGCTCGACTTTTGTCTCATCTGACCAGAGAACATTCTTCCAAAACGTTTTAGGCTTTCTCAGGTAAGTTTTGGCAAACACCAGCCTGGCTTTTTCATGTCTCGGGGTAAGAAGTGGGGTCTTCCTAGGTATCCTACCATACAGTCCCTTTTCATTCAGGCGCCGATGGATAGTACGGGTTGACACTGTTGTACCCTCGGACTGCAGGGCAGCTTGAACTTGTTTGGATGTTAGTCGAGGTTCTTTATCCACCATTCGCACAATCTTGCGTTGAAATCTGTCGTCAATTTTTCTTTTCCTTCCACATCTAGGAAGGTTAGCCACAGTGCCATGGGCTTTAAACTTCTTGATGACACTGCACACGGAAGACACAGGAACATTCAGGTCTTTGGAGATGGACTTGTAGCCTTTAGATTGCTCATGCTTCCTCACAATTTGGTTTCTCAAGTCCTCAGACAGTTGTTTGGTCTTCTTTCTTTTCTCCATGCTCAATGTGGTACACACAAGGACACAGGACAGAGGTTGAGTCAACTTTAATCCATGTTAACTGGCTGCAAGTGTGATTTAGTTATTGCCAACACCTGTTAGGTGCCACAGGTAAGTTACAGGTGCTGCTGATTACACGAATTAGAGAAGCATCACATGATTTTTCAAACAGTGCCATTACTTTTGTCCACCCCCTTTTTTAGGTTTGGTGTGGAATTATATCCAATTTGGCTTTAGGTCAATTCTTTTTGTGTTTTTTCATTGAAGACAAAGTAAATGAAAATAATAATACCATAGAATTTGTGTTTGCAATCATTTTCAGAAAGAAACTGAGTATTATCTGACAGAATTGCAGGGGTGCCAATACTTTTGGCCACCACTGTATACTCAGAAGCTGACCTTACTAGAGGCAACATTATATTATGTCATAAATACACAAGCATATTCCAAATTGAAGACATTGTAGCTACAGTTGCCAACAAATACAGCCACAGACATTTACATGCAATTTTGAAAAGCAAGGCCGCATAGATGTCCCTAGTTATAAAGCATAGTCCGTGTGCATGTAGCCCATGAATATGTGATGGGCCTGAAGTGACAATATTTAAAAACAACATTACATTCAAAAAAACATACCTTAGTGTGAGAAGAAGGCGCTCTTTAGCTGAAATACTTCAGCAGATGTTGGCATTCTGTTATTACTGGCCTCAGCACCTCCAAAAGATGGTCAGATGTAGCCATGGTCATCCGACAGTAGGCATAAAACTTTTCTAGCTCCTGATAAAGTCTATTGAAGTGACCGTTTGTGGACTTTTTTGTGAGTAGTGGATGGATCCAGTGTCGGCACGCCTCATCGGATCAGCCACAATAGGGTATGGCCCACCATACCGCCAAGATAACACCCAGTGGAAAAGGACTCACTCAGTAGTGTTGAATGTCATGTTGCCCACAACTAAATAACCAAAACCAGCCTTCAGGGGTATTATTGAGGGAATATCACACCAAAATATTTGTCCTCCCAGTGTGGTTCCTTGAAATATGTGTTTTTATAGGATTCTAAACAAGGAAACCAGTTGTTTCTTATGCAAAGGATTGAAAACATATGATGAAAATCGCATGGCAGACTGATGGCATTCATATCACATACAGTCCCATGCAGAAGAAAAATTGCACAATCACACTACACTCGCAGATTCGGAAGAACAATTGCATAACACTTGTTTGACTCTCCTGCATTAAAACCGGTCCGATTTTTAAAAAGCTAGTGTGACTCCAGTCTATGGGTGAACTGAAGGATGACACTCAAATTACAAGGGTTGTCCAGTGAAATCAAGTTTTCAGCTATCCACAGGATAACATACTGATCGGTGGAGACAAACACAGTCGGCAGAACTGGGATTTTTTTTTATCCTCGAAGGGGCACTTTTTTCCACATTACGAAATCGCACGACAAATCAGATTCCCAACTTTTGCTCTATTCGTTCTCCATGGGGCTGCCAGAAAAAAATATAGTAAAGCGTTTGGCAGCCTCATAGGGAATAAATGGAGAGGAGGTCAAGTATGTGCACTGCTGCTCCATTCAAATGCCCTGTTGTGCCGATTAGTGTGTGTCACAGTGGTTGGACCCCCAGCAATCAACAAGTTACCACCTTTCCTATGGATAGATGATACCATGTTTTCATTGGACAACCCCTTTAAATTCTAGACCTGAGCATATCCCATGCAGTGGTTGTAGTGCGATCACTTCTGATGAGCTGGGAGTCCTTTCCGTAGATCATATTTCTTCTCTTGAATATCCATGAGGTGTGAAGAATAGAAGAACGTAGGATGATGCAGTGATCATAGGGGGAGCAAGGGTTTTTTTTCAAGTCCTTATCCTTTATCCCAATGATGAATGCTATAAGCAGCATCCCCTAGCTGCAAATGGCAGATAACCGTGGACAACACATTGCATTCAACTACACAACAATTATATGTCACTATCAGTCCTAAAATTTTACAAGAGATGAAAATCTGAGTGCACATTTCTTCAAGTTCAAAAAAGTTGAGAAACCTCCATAGTATTACTCTCATTTATATGGCAAAAGAAAGGCAGGAAGAGATGAAAGTGTCAAACCTGCCCCCTTGACCTTTGGTTTGCATGAGCGGTGGTGGCGGTGCTGCTGCGGTACTTCATGGCTATATGTCACAGAATAATACTGCAGCCAGCGCATTGTTTCAGCATGTTGCTTTCTCACTCTGCAGTGAGCAGTCCTCCTCCAGCTGCAAAACGAGGTATAGTAACTATGTTTACAAGCAGCCGTAACCATACAGCGGACGTCACGTTAGTCGGCCTGCAAGCAAACAGTGTTATATAACCTGACAACTAGGTATGTGGTATAAATTAGACATCTTTTTTAAAATGTCTGGTTGCTAAACGCTGCTATGACTTTCTGATTATTGCTTCCCTTCTACGGATAACAGAGCAGGGGTTGGCAATTAATTTTTCCAAGGGATGAAAGACAGTGACTATTGTGGAGGGTGGAACCAATAGGTGTAAATTAATTCTGCTCAATATTAATATTAACATATTAACTATTTTATATTAATTGTATCACTTAATATTGAGCAGAAGTAAGTAATTTGACATCTCCCTTTATCTCCCTATATGAGCCCACACACAGCCCCCTATAAACCTGAAGATTCCACACACAGCCCCCTACATACAGTATGAGCTCATACATAGCCTCTCTATATTCAGTATGAGCACCCACATCGACCCCTTTATACAGTGTGATCTCCAACATAGCCCCTCTGTATACAGTATTAGCCCCTTAAAAGGCTCTCTATATACAGTATGAGCCCCCACATACAGGGGCATAATGACCGCAGGGGACAGTAGCCTACTTCAGCTGGATATGCGTCCTCGGACGCACATTCAGCTGAAGTGTATTGCAGCGCACAAACCCATCAGGTCCGTGCGCCACAATACACGCTGCCAGCCAATCAGAGGCCAGCAGCTGACGTCAGTGTGACTGTGGGACGCATTGCAGTGACGTCATGCACTCCCGTCACGCTGAAGTCAGCTATAGCGTCAGTAGAGGACACCGCATTGCGGGGGAGCACATAGAAGGTTAGTATAATGGTTTATTTTTTTTAAATCAGTGAGTAAACAATGGGCTGTGCATTATACCACATGTATGACTATGCATGAGGGACAGAAATACCAAGATGGAGGGTATAGATATATATATATATATTATTATATATATATATAATATACATATATATATATATATCAGGATGACAAATACCAGGATGGAGGATATACAGGGTGTCGGTGCCCCTGTCCATATCTTGAACCGGGGCCCTTAAGACTCTATTTACGCCACTGCCCACATAGCCTCCCTATATACAGTATGTGATCTCACATGGCCAATATATATATACCACTGTTTCAGCCCTTTGGCTGTCTGGGTCCACAGGCTGGACTGGAACAGCAAGATTGCTGAATGTGACCCGCAGGCCACAGTTTGCTTAGGTCTGATATAGATGAAAATGGCCGTCTGGTTCTGTGCTGATGTCTATAAGGCCTCTTTCACACATCAGGTTTTTGCTGTCAGGCACAATCCGTCCAGAAACGGAAAGGACCGATCCGGCGCTGATTTTGAAAAAACTGATGCAACGGATCAGTTTTCTTGCCGGATCCGTCCTGAACTTTTCAACCTGCAAATGCTTGGTACGCATGTCTGGACCGTGGAGAGAGAGAGAACTTGGTTTCCAGAATCAGGATCAGTCTTTTGCCGGATTGCACAAAAGACTGATCCGGCACCATAGACTTGTATTGTTTGCGGCCGTCTGATGCGCCGCTTCAGGCGCTATCAGGCGTGTGCGGCAGAAAAAAAAACCGTTGCTTTAATAAGGCCTCTTTCACACATCAGGTTTTTGGCGTCAGGCACAATCCATCCAAAAACGGAAAGGATGGATCCGGCTCTGATTTTGAAAAAACTGATGCAACGGATCAGGTTTTTTGCCGGATCCGTCCTGAACTTTTGAACCTGTAAATGCTTGTTACGTATGTCCAGAGAGAGAGAGAGAGAGACATATAGAAAAACGTATTTTAATTCATCAGCAGAACAAAAAATGGTACAAGAGCCTACGGCTGTTTCGCGTAATACAACACCTCATGAGGCCCTGATGAGACACTCTATTACATAATACAGTAAATTATGTCTGAGTCCCCCCCCCGTAGCTGCATGATTTGCGGCTGCTAAACTGTTTGTTAGGGAATCCCCACATGTATTCAAGCTGTCTAGCAGCCGTAAATCATGCAGCTAAGGTGACTCAGACATAATTTATGAGCATGCCCGAGATACTCGGAGAACACCCAAACATGCTCGGAAAACTCGAGTAACGAGCACACTCACTCATTACTATAAAATATTAATCATAAAAAAAACCTTAATTAATCAATAGCTGATTTTCTGATGATAGCGTCCATTTAAGCTGTATTATAAGATAAATAAATGTTTGGTAAACCTGCTAATCGTGGCTGAAATGGCCAATAATTTGATTTGAATGGTGGTAGACCAATTTTTCCCTGACATCTAATATTAGTGGAAATATAACGCTTTAAGTTATTTTTTTTTATTAGTGTTATTCTTATTTTAGAATTTACGTTTGCTAAACTGAATGCTCCATGGCTCCAAAAACTTTTCAGGGAGTAAATTTGTAGGGAATGTCTTTCCAAATTGGACTGTCACATGGGAAAGGAATTCCAGTAGCCCTATGTGTAGTGTGAGCACACTTTCTATTGAAACGGCAGTTGGCACAAAACACTTGATTTGTTATGTACAACAGAGGCAGCATCTACTGTTCATGTAACAAACTACCCATGTTTGTTTATGGAAACATAGGCAAATTTGTGACTGAGTAAATATGTTAAATATTACATGTAGGTGAACATGTTGGCTTTCAGACTCATTATACTGGTGGGCCTTGGCATCCCAATCACACATGCTTTTTACAGATTATCCCCGTTTCAAACCCAATAGGAATATTATGCTGGCACAAAAAAACAGCGTTTCATGAAATATAAAAAGAATTTAACAGTCAATATAAGTGAGTCCATAAACGGTGACACGGCAGGCACTGATTGTGTAATGTCAGACTATGCACGAACATAATTATTGACAAAGGGATATTCGAAATGCCTCTACATTTATTCATAACTTCAGGAGGAATAGTAAGAAAGAAGGATTGAAAAGATGATCCAGAACTGTTATCCATGGGCAAAACAAGGATTTTCTAATGCGTAGCAGTCAGGAAAGACCAATACAATAATGGTAATGTCATAAATGGAGCAATCTTACTAAGATCAAAGGCTGGGGGGCCATGAATTTCTGCCTGCACCCCTGCTGCTGAATCTGAAAAGCAGACATTTAGTGTGTAACAGAGTAATAACAAAGTAGCTGACAGTGTGGAAGGGCAAACTGACTGGTCATCTAATTACTAAAGAGCTGCCAATGGGCAAGGTGACAAATAGCTTACACAGGCAGACTGAAGGCTCCATGTCAGGAGAATTTGCATTAACAATGGAAGTTCAATATTATTCAATGCCATTTCTATAAATCCCAGCTGACACAACCAAATCCATTATCAGGGATAATATTCACATTTGGGTAAATTGCAAAAGTGTTGTTAGCTACCAACCAAGATCCAATCACACCAGCCAGTTCTAAGTCGTGAGGGACTCTGTCTATGATCTCCCAGACATATTGATCTGTGTACCAGGTGACTGACGTTGCAAAAGGACACAGGTCCATCAGGTTTAACTTTTCTCCACCAGCTCTACATTCTCTATCACTAGATTATTTATACCCCACAAGGTATTCATTAAATGCTGATATAGTATCTGCCATTACTAGATCTTGTGATCGGGCATTCCACAGTCTGACTGCTCTAACTGTAGAGAATTGAAATGACTGAATTTTACAAAAATTCTCATTCTGGAGAATATGGATGCTTTGTAATGCGTTCCGAATGAATACATCAAAATGGTGGTGAACTGCAGCCACTTTCTTGCTGAACAGTAGAAGGAATTTGTCACCAGTATTCTGTCACCTAATCTGAAAGCAGCATAATGTAGAGACAGAGACCCTGATTCCAGCAATGCATCACTTACTGTGCTGCTTATAGCTTTGATAAAGTCACTGTTTTATCAGAAGGAGATTATCATTAGAGGACTGGTAAACATGCTTCCAGGTAGTCTTTCACATTCACAGGTTTGTATAACCCCGCCCTTGCCACTGATTGGCAGCTTTCTGCCCATGCACATGTAAGGAGGAGGCGTGGCTAGGCAGCAGCAGCGACAGCACACGTGGAAGCAGTCAGTCTTGGCAGGAACAGGCAGCGCGCAGCAGGGAGAGAAGAGTGCTCTGTCCCTTGAACACCGGTACTGCGCAGGCCCGCATTCGGACACCTCCGCCGCCACTAGCAGGGACTGGGGAGAGAGACGTGCAGCGTGCCTGGCGGTTACTAGAGGGCAAGGTGCCATACGCTCCGCGCCTGTGAGTACAGCACACGTGCCTCCTAAGAGAGACCGGGTGCGGCACAGATGTTTGCGCCCTGATTTGCCAGTGTATATTTGCTGGGCTATGTGGGACCCGGACAGTGCTGTGGCCTGCACAATCTCGGCCGCATCAATTAATGGACTAGGGGCTCAGCGGAAGGTACTGGAGACCGACCGGTGCCGCCAGAAGATGGATCATCGTTGCCCACAGGACCTCATTAGACAGACATCGCGCCAGCCGTTGTTGGCGTTATCGTCTGCTCAGCAACACCCACGGCCTGAGAAACGACTGACAGGATAAGTTAAATGAACTGTGGTTACTTTATTCATCGTTCTTTAACCATGCGTATTCTTTGCCATTGAACTGTTTATTCCTCCATTTAACTGGTTACTCCCTCATTCAACTGCTTATCTCCCTGCATGGAGTATCCTATTGTTAAATTAAAGCTGTTAACCCTTGCTCTGCCTCTTGTGCATCCCGCAACCTGCTCACACACAGTATACACAGAAAGCTGCCAATCAGTGGTGTGGACGGGGTTATACGGAGCTCAGCATGCTGAGTACTGCTACGTCTGCAGCAGTAAGTGACACATCACTGGAATCTGGGTCTCTGCCCTTACATCATGCAGCTCTCAGGTAGGGTAGCAACAACCTGGTGACAGATTTCCTTTTTTAAAAACATACTGCTCATCTTTATGGCTGCCTCTGCTGCTCCCTACCCACTGTCTGATCCCCCAGGTAGCGTTTCATCACAGGCCTGCTGTTCACTGTAGGCCCAAGCCTCTGTCCTTGAACAGGCCCTGTTGTCACTTAGAATGATCTGTGGCCTACTCGCAGCCAAAAGTACCCCCCTGCCAGAGTGAACTGGCCAGTGCTTTGATATGACAGAGGCACAGAAGACTGGCCAGCGGACAGAAAGAGATGAGTGGAGGGTGAGTATAAATATTTCCATTGATTTTTACAGCTTAAGTTTAATAAGCTTTTGGGTTCTGAGAGAAAGACTCCAGTGTATAATACCAGAAACATTACATTCGTGTACAATAATTTCTCTGTGAATAAAATTCTCTGGTTAAATTTGAGCGAACAGGTGAATTCAAATTTTGGCTGATAAGCTCATGTCTATTAATCCCTTCACCCAAAGCCTGTTTTCAGCTTCCTAACCAGGCAAAATGTTATAATTCTGACCTGTGTCACTTAATGCGGTAATAACTCTGGAACGCTTCAACAGATCCCATCGATTCTGAGATTGTCTTCTCGTGACATATTGTACTTGATGAGTAAGAAATTAACCTCAAGCACTCAAAAGAAAAAAAAAATTAAAAAAAAAAAGGAGAAAGTCCAAAAATGCATATTTCAATCTTTATTAGCAAAGCGACATGCTGAGGAATTCACACACCAAAAAATGCAAGAAAGCGTTGGCAGAAATAGCGTTATCCCAACGTTTCGGCCGCAATGGCCTTTATCAAGGGCATACTCTAGTGGAAACAAAATTATTAAACAATATAATTACATAGAAAATATAACGCAGATACTGTATATTTATGAGTAAAGCAACAATCTGTCCAATTTGACAATAATATAAAAAAACGACAACGATACATGTTTGAGTAGCAATATGTCCAAACATCCATGTGAAATATAAACATAATGACATAATCTCATTAACAAAGATACCATATCTAGTAATTGGACCATATGTCAGATAATATATATCATGTGTACGAATATCAGGTAATTACCCGATCTATGAGGGAACCCCTCAACAAATAATAAGGGAAAAGTATGAATAGATTAACCCCTCTCTGCCATCCGACGTACTATCCCGTCCATGAAACCTGTGACAATCTGACCATGGACGGGATAGTACGTCGAAGCGATCAGCTTGCGCTCCCAGGGGGAGCGCAGCGGATCGGAGCCGGGTGTCAGCTGTTTATCATAGCTGACACCCGGCACTGAGAGCAGGCGCTGAGGAAGCCTGCAGAACTGCCTGTGAGATCGCTGGTCTCACAGAGTGCTGTGCACACTGTGAGACCAGCGATCTGACCCTATACTGTAATGTCCCACCCTGGAACAAAGTAAAAAAGTAAAAAAAATAAAAATCCATAACGACCCGCCCTATAGAACTGTCCCACTAGTTAACCCATTTAGTAAACCCCTTAAGAAAAAAAAAAAAACAAAGCAAAAAATCAATGCTTTATCATCATACCGCCGGACAAAAGTGGAATAAACGCGATCAAAAAGACCGATATAAATAAACATGGTACCGCTGAAAACGTCATCTTGTCCAGCAAAAAACGAGCTGCCATACAGCATCATCAGCTAAAAAATAAAAAAGTTATAGCTCGCAGAATAAAGAGATGCAAAATAATTATTTTTTATATAAAATTGTTTTTAATGTATAAAAGCACCAAAACATAAAAAAATTATATAAATGAGGTATCGCTGTAATTGTACTAACCCGAAGAATAAAACTGCTTTATCAATTTTACCACATGCGGAACGGTATAAACGCCCCCCCCCCAAAAGAAATTCATAAATTGCTGATTTTTGTTCATTCTAACCTCCCAAAAATAAAAAATAAAAAGCGATCAAAAAATGTCACGTGCTTAAAAATGGTACCAATAAAAACGTCAACTCGTACCGCAAAAAATAAGACCTCACATGACTCTGTGGGCCAAAATATGCAAAAATTATAGCTCTCAAATGTGGTGATGCAAACACTATTTTTTGCAATAAAAAGCGTCTTTTAGCGTGACAGCTGCCAATCATGAAAAACCCGCTATAAATAATAAATCAAACCCCCCCTTTATCACCCCCTTAGTTAGGGAAAAATAATAAAATTTAAAAAATGTATTTATTTCCATTTTCCCATTAGGGTTAGGGTTGCGCCTAAAGTTAGGGTTAGTGTTGTGAATGAGCAGAGGCTCCCTCTGGTGGTTACAGACAGTACTGAACCTTCCAGCAAGGAATGGCAATCTGGGATCACTGACTGGACTGATATAAGTGAGGTTCCCTCCCATGATGGTCACCGGTGATCAATTGTTCTGGTCTCAATTGTGGTTCCTGGTTCATTTGGAAGTTTGCTGGTGTCTTGCCTGCGTCTGCTGCTTTCAGATAAGATATTTTCTGCTTTTCTTTTTGTGCTTGCTATTTGCATAGTTTTCTGCACATTTTGTGGAGGACAGCCGGGTCCCCTCCTGGGCCTGTGCTCCTCACAGTTTGTCTGTAGCCACGTTGTTTTTTCATTTGCTTTTTCCTGCTTTTTCAGCGGCTGCGGCTTGGTTTTGTTCACACTGAGATCTGATTTAGTGGGTGGCGAGATCGTGTGATCTCAGTATTTTTGTAATCAGAATTGTTGGATTTTTGTAGGGTTTTCTGGGTTGCAGAAAGTAATCTCTCCTGTCCTATCCTATTTAGTCAGCTTGTGGCCCCAGCGTTTGCTCATTCTATTTTCTGTCTGTGTCCGTGCTTTCTTCTTGTCTAACCGCCATTACATGTTTGGGGGCTTCCTATTTTCTTTGGGGATCTGCTCCGGGGCAGATAGCTTTCATCTTTCTGCCTTTAGGTGTAGTTATCTCTCAGGCTGTGACGAGACGTCTAGGATCAACGTAGGAACGCTACACGGCTACCTCTAGTTGTGTGGTTAGTTCAGGTTACTGCAATCCAATAGGTTCCAGCCTCTCTGGTGTATTACCGTTTTTGCTATTTCTCCTCAGTTACCGAAACATAACACCATTCCATCAAAGTCTGCAATCCAAAACGTCACTACTTCCCTTCCGAGCCCTGACGTGTGCCCATACAGTAGTTTTCTCCCACATATGGGGTATCAGCATACTCAGGACAAATTGGACAACTTTTGTGGTCCAATTTCTCCTGTTACCCTTGGGAAAATAAAAAGTTGGAGACTAAAAAATCATGTTTGTGGAAAAAATATGATTTTTTTATTTTCATGCTCGGGCGTTATAAACTTTAGTGAAACACCTGGGGGTTCAAAGTTCTCACCACACATCTAGATAAGTTCCTTGAGGGGTCTAGTTTCCAAAATGGTGTCATTTGTGGGGGATTTACACTGTTTAGGCACATCAGGAGCTCTCCAAACACGACATGGCGTCCAGCCAATTCTGCGTTGAAAAAGTCAAACGGCGCTTCTTCCCTTCCGAGCTCTGCCATGCACCCAAACAGTGGTTTACCCCACATATGGGGTATCAGCGTACTCAGAACAAATTGCAAATTTTAGGGTCTTGTTACCCTTAGGAAAATAAAAATTGGGGTGAAAAGATCATTTTTGTGGAAAAAATATGATTTTTTAATTTTACGGCTCTACGTTATAAACTTGTGTGAAGCACTTGGGGGTTCAAATTGCTCACCACAGATCTAGATAAGTTCCTTCGGAGGTCTAGTTTCCAAAATGGGGTCACTTGTTGGGGGTTTCCACTGTTTAGACACATCAGGGGCTATCCAAATGCAACATGGCGTCCAATCTCAATTCCAGCCAATTTTGGTTGGAAAAAGTCAAATGGTGCTCCTTCCATTCCGAGCTCTGCCGTGCGCACAAACAGTGGTTCCCCCCCACATATGGGGTATCAGCATACTCAGGACAAATTGGACAACAACTTTTATGGTCAAATTTCTCCTGTTACCCTTGGGAAAAAAAAAATTGGTGACTAAAAGATAATTTTTGTGGGAAAAAATAGGATTTTTTATTTTCATGCCAGGCATTATAAACTTGTGTGAAGCACTTGGGGGTTCAAAGTGCTCACCACAGATCTAGCTAAGTTCCTTAGGGGGGTCTGGTTTCCAAAATGGAGTCACTTGTGGGGGGTTTCCACTGTTTAGGCACATCTGGGGCACTGCAAACAGAACATGACCCCCATCAATGTCTGCATTCCAAAACGTTATTACTTCCTTTCCAAGCGCTGCCGTGCGCCCAAACAGTTCCCCCCCACATATGGGGTATCAGCGTAATCAGGACAAATTGGACAACAACTTTTGGGGTCCAATTTCCTTGGGAAAAATCAAAAATTTGGGACTAAAAAATCATTTTTGTGGAAAATTGTTTTTTTTTTCCTCACCAAGGCATTATAAACTTTTGTGAAACACTTGGGGGTTCAAAGTGCTCACAATAAATCTAGATAAGTTCCATAGAGGGTCTAGTTTCCAAAACGGTGTCACTTGTGGGGGGTTTCCACTGTTTTGGCGCATCAGAGGCTCTCCAAACGTGACATGGCGTCCAATCTCTATTCCAGCCAATTTTGGTTTGAAAAAGTCAAACGGTGCTCCTTCCCTTACGAGCTCTGCCGTGTGCCCAAACAGTGGTTTTCCCCCACATATGGGGTATTGGCGTACTCAGGAGAAATTGCACAACAACTTTTCTGTCCATTTTCTCCTTTTACCCTTGTGAAAATGAAAAAAAGTTTGTAAAAGATAATTTTTGAGACTAAAAAGTTAAATATTCATTTTTTCCTTCCACGTTGCTTCAGCTCCTGTGAAGCACCTGAAGGGTTAATAAACTTCTTGAATGTGGTTTTGAGTACCTTGAGGGGTGCTGTTTTTAGAATGGTGTCACTTTTGGGTATTTTCTGCCATATAGACCCCTGAAAGTGACTTCAAATGTGAGGTGGTCCCTAAAAAAAATGGCTTTGTAAATTTTGTTGTGAAAATGAGAAATCGCTGGTCAACTTTTAACCCTTATAATTTCCTAACAAAAAAACTTTGGTCCTCAAATTGTGCTGATGTAAAGTAGACATGTGGGAAATGTTATTTATTAACTATTTTATGTGACATATTTCTCTGTTTTAAGGGAATAAAAATTCAAAGTTTGAAAATTGCAAAATTTTCAAAATTTTCGCCTTATTTGCGTTTTTTTCAAAATAAACGCAAGTTATATTGAAGAAATTTTACCACTATCATGAAGTACGATATGTCACGAGAAAACTTTCTCAGAATCGCGAAGATCCGTTGAAGCGTTCCAGAGTTATAACCTTATAAAGAGACAGTGGTCAGAATTGTAAAAATTGGCCCGGTCATTAACGTGCAAACAACCCTTGGGGGTGAAGGGGTTAACAACATATATTGTGGTCAAATAAATGCCTTAAGTGAAACAGGGTGTAGCTGGACCATGAGATCTGAGTGAATAGAGTATAAGCATGAAAGGTTAATAGTCAATAAACGGGACCAGATTCTCCAGGAACGAAGGAGAGGAAGGCCAAAGGTACATGCATGAAACCAAACAGGGAGGATAAGAAGGTACACAAAGGAAGAAGAGGGTAATATTTACCTGTGGAGGAGAGCGTCAGGGTGCACGGTGTGTCCCAGGAATAGCGGTGCTCCTATGTTACAACCAGGACCTTTTATGCTCGTGTGACGTCAGAGCATGTGATCGTCGCCAGGTGCTCATAATGTACGCTAAGATCGCGTGTGCTGCTCGTGACAGTTCGGAGGAAACGGTGAAATGAACAGATTGCAAAGGCTGGAGAGCCAAGCGGAACATGTGCGCGTGTGCTGTAGTAAAGGAAGATCAGGTAGAAGGACCTGAGCTCTGTGAAGCATCAGAAGCGAGGGAGGAGTAAAAGAAAGAATAAAGGAGAATCAAAAGGAAAGGAAAGAAAAGGAGAAAAAAAAGGGAAGAAAAAAGGAAAAGAGAAATGAGGGGAAATAAAGGAAATGGGAGAACTAGGAACAGAAGGGGGTAAATAAGAGAAAGAATGGAAAACATTATGTCGAGGCCCTTATGGCATCTGCAATAAAAGAAAAATACAGTAAGTTACAAAATATCTAGAAATAATATTCAGAAACATGTATGTATACATATATGCGGAGGATCAAATACATGTACAACAGAATACCATAAATATTAATCAAAATGACACATATAAATGCAATGTTGTCAATTTCACAGGAGTTCAGTTCTCTGTCTTGGTGTTGCTTCTTGATATTCCAGACGGATGATGTTTAAAAGCTCCGTGGTGATGATGTGAGTATATGAACTTAATCTTTATATGTACTTGGTCTTTATATGTACTTAACCTTTGTATGTTAAAATATACAAAAGTGTACGCAATCATACTATTCCTTTAATTTAGTACTTTGAAATAAAATTGCATTATATCGCAAGCAGTAGCCTTCTTTAAAGCCATGGCAATACACTATCCTGTATGTATCTATCCCGTATCTATCTATCTTGTATCTATCCTGTATCTATCTATCTATCTATCTATCTATCTATCTATCCTGTATCTATCAATTTATCCTACACCTTTTAAGAGACAATGAAAATTTCGCTCTTAAATAGGTGTAGGAGAAAGAGTAGTCCAGATATTGGACTCAACAGTTTCCATATTTAGCTTTATCACCAGGACATAAGTTATTACGAATAAAAATGGGATTGGTTTACTTTTTTTATACAATACATAGACAAGGAAGGTGTTAAATAACATCCACACAGAGCTACACTGAAGTATGTTGTATTTGGGTGACACATTTTCCGTAGAACTGAAGTCATAATCATATATAGGACTTATGTCTCAGATCTAGCCGAAGGACACACATAGCAGAGTTTGGGAGTGGAGACCGAAGACTGTAATGGCACATATTGCAATGATGGATGAAAGACTCATGGAAGATTCATGAGTCATGAGAACATATTTTAAAATTTAAATACTTTAACCCCTTCACCCCCAAGGGTGGTTTGCACGTTAATGACCGGGCCAATTTTTACAATTCTGACCACTGTCTCTTTATGAGGTTATTACTCTGGAACGCTTCAACGGATCTTCGCGATTCTGAGACTGTTTTCTCGTGACATATTGTACTTCACGTTAGAAGTAAAATTTCTTCGATATAACTTGCGTTTATTTTTGAAAAAAACGCAAATATGGCGAAAATTTTTAAAATTTTGCAATTTTCAAACTTTGAATTTTTATTCCCTTAAAACAGAGAAATATATCACACAAAATAGTTAAGAAATAACATTTCCCACATGTCTACTTTACATCAGCACAATTTTGGAACCAAAATTTTTTTTGTTAGGAAGTTATAAGGGTTAAAAGTTGACCAGCGATTTCTCATTTTTACAACAAAATTTACAAAGCCATTTTTTTTAGGGACCACCTCTCATTTGAAGTCACTTTGAGGGGTCTATATGGCAGAAAATACCCAAAAGTGACACCATTCTAAAAACTGCACCCCTCAAGGTACTCAAAACCACATTCAAGAAGATTATTAACCCTTCAGGTGCTTCACAGGAACTAAAGCAACGTGGAAGGAAAAAATGAATATTTAACTTTTTAGCCACAAAAATGATCTTTTACAAACTTTTTTTTTATTTTCACAAGGGTAAAAGGAGAAAATGGACAGATAAGGTTGTTATGCAACTTCTCCTGAGTACGCCAATACCCAATATGTGGGGGAAAACCACTGTTTGGGCACACGGCAGAGCTCGTAAGGGAAGGAGCGCCGTTTGACTTTTTCAAACTAAAATTGGCTGGAATTGAGATTGGACGCCATGTGTGTTTGGAGAGCCCCTGATGCGCCTAAACAGTGGAAACCCCCAAAAGTGACACCATTTTGGAAACTAGACCCCTAAGGTACTTATCTAGATCTGTTGTGAGCACTTTAAACCCCCAAGTATTTCACAAAAGCTTATAATGCCTGGGCGTGAAAAAAAAAAAAAAAACAATTTTCCACAAAAATGATTTTTTAGTCCCAAATTTTTGAATTTTCCCAAGGAAATTGGACCCCAAAAGTTGTTGTCCAATTTGTCCTGAGTACGCTGATACCCCATATGCGGGGGGGGAAACTGTTTGGGTGCACGGCAGGGCTTGGAAAGGAAGTAGTAACGTTTTGGAATGCAGACGTTGATGGGGGTCATGTTCCGTTTGCAGTGCCCCAGATGAGCCTAAATAGTGGAAACCCCCCACAAGTGACCCCATTTTGGAAACTAGACCCCCTAAGGAACTTATCTAGATCTTTGGTGAGCACTTTGAACCCCCAAGTGCTTCACACAAGTTTATAATGCCCGGGCATGAAAATAAAAAATCCTATTTTTTTCCCACAAAAATTATCTTTTAGTCACTAATTTTTTATTTTCCCAAGGGTAACAGGAAAAATTGGACCACATAAGTTGTTGTCCAATTTGTCCTGAGTACGCTGATTCCCCATATGTGGGGGGGAACCACTGTTTGGGCTCACGGCAGAGCTCGGAATGGAAGGAGCACCATTTGACTTTTTCCAACCAAAATTGGCTGGAATTGAGATTGGATGCCATGTTGCATTTGGAGAGCCCCTGATGTGCCTAAACAGTGGAAACCCCCCACAAATTACCCCATTTGGGAAACTAGACCCCCTAATGAACTTTTCTAGATCTTTGGTGAGCAATTTGAACCCCCAAGTGCTTCACACAAGTTTATAATGTAGAGCCGTAAAATTTAAAAATCATATTTTTTCCACAAAAATTATCTTTTCACCCCAATTTTTATTTTTCCAAGGGTAACAAGACTCCAAAAGCTATTGTGCAATTTGTCCTGAGTGCGCTGATACCCCATATGTGGGGGTAAACCACTGTTTGGGTGCATGGCAGAGTTTGGAAGGGAAGGAGCGCCGTCTGACTTTTTCAACGCAGAATTGGCTGGACGCCATGTCGTGTTTGGAGAGCTCCTGATCTGCCTAAACAGTGGAAGCCCCCATAAATGACACCATTTTGGAAACTAGACCCCTCAAGGAACTTATCTAGATGTGTGGTGAGAACTTTTAACCCCCAGGTGTTTCACTAAAGTTTATAACGTACAGCCGTAAAATAAAAAATCCTTTTTTTTTTTTACAAAAATGATTTTTTCGCCCCCAATATTTTATTTTCACAAGGGTAACAGAAGAAATTGGAACCCAAAAGTTGTTGTCCAATTTGTCCTGAGTACGCTGATACCCAATATGTGGGAGAAAACTACTGTATGGGCGCACGTCAGGGCTCGGAAGGGAAGTAGTGACGTTTTGGATTGCAGACTTTGATGGAATGGTCTGGGGGCGTCATGTCACATTTGGAGAGCCCCTGATGCACCTATACAGTGGAAACCCCCACAAGTGACCCCATTTTGGCAAATAGACCCCACAAGGAACTTATCTAGATGTGTGGTGAGCACTTTGAACCCCGAAGTGCTTCACAGAAGTTTATAACGTACAGCCGTAAAAATAAAAAATCTTTTTTTTTTTACAAAAATGATTTTTTCGCCCCCAATATTTTATTTTCACAAGGGTAACAGGAGAAATTGGACCCCAAAAGTTGTTGTCCAATTTGTCCTGAGTACGCTGATACCCAATATTTGGGAGAAAACTACTGTATGGGCGCACGTCAGGGCTCGGAAGGGAAGTAGTGACGTTTTGGATTGCAGACTTTGATGGAATGGTCTGGGGGCGTCATGTCACATTTGGAGATCCCCTGATGCACCTATACAGTGGAAACCCCCCACAAGTGACCCCATTTTGGCAAATAGACCCCACAAGGAACTTATCTAGATGTGTGGTGAGCACTTTGAACCCCGAAGTGCTTCACAGAAGTTTATAACGTACAGCCGTAAAAATAAAAAATCTTTTTTTTTTTTACAAAAATGATTTTTTCGCCCCAATATTTTATTTTTACAAAGGGAACAGGAGAAATTGGACCCCAAAAGTTGTTGCCCAATTTGTCCTGAGTACGCTGATATCCAATATGTGGGAGAAAACTACTGTATGGGTACACGTTGGGGCTCGGAAGGGAAGTAGTGACGTTTTGGATTGCAGACTTTGATGGAATGGTCTGGGGGCGTCATGTCGCATTTGGAGAGCCCCTGATGCGCCTAAACAGTGAAAATCCCCAACAAGTGACCCCATTTTGGAAAATAGACCCCACAAGGAACTTATCTAGATGTGTGGTGAGCGCTATGAAGCCCCAAGTGCTTCACAGAAGTTTATAATGTACAGCCGTAAACAAAAAAATAATTTTTTTTGTACAAAAATGATATTTTCGCCCCAGTTTTTATTTTCCAAGGGTAACAGAAGAAATAGGACAAATTGCACAATAACTCTTGGGTCCAGAGTACGCTGATACCCATATGTGGGGATAAACTACTGTTGGACGCATGGCAGAGCTGAGAAGTGAAGGAGCACCGTTTGACTTTTCAACGCAGAATTGGCTGGAATTGAGATCGAGCCATGTCACATTTGGAGAGCCCCTGATGGCCTAAACAGCGGAAACCCCCCATTCTAACTCCAACCCTAACCCCAAACACCCCTAACCCTAGTCCCAACCCTAACCACAAACCTAACCCTAACACACCCCTAATCCCAACCCTAACCCTAATCCTAACTTTAGCGCCAACCCTAACCCTAACTTTAGCCGCAACCCTAACCCTAACCCTAATGGGAAAATGGAAATAAATACTTTTTTTTAATTTTATTATTTTTCCCTTACTAAGGGGGTGATAAAGGGGGGTTTGATTTACTATTTATAGCGGGTTTTTATGATTGGCAGCTGTCACGCTAAAAGACGCTTTTTATTGCAAAAATAGTTTTTGCATCATCACATTTTGAGAGCTATAATTTTTGCATATTTTGGCCCACAGAGTCATGTGAGGTCTTATTTTTTGCGGGACGAGTTGACGTTTTTATTGGTACCATTTTTGAGCACGTGACGTTTTTTGATCGCTTTTTATTTCGATTTTTGGGAGGTTAGAATGAACAAAAATCAGCAATTCATGAATTTCTTTTGGGGGAGGCGTTTATTACCGTTCCGCATGTGGTAAAATTGATAAAGCAGTTTTATTATTCTGGTCAGTACGATTATGGCGATACCTCATTTATATCATTTTTTCATGTTTTGGCGCTTTTATAGAATAAAAACAATTTATATAAAAAATAATTATTTTTGCATCGCTTTATTCTGCGAGCTATAACTTTTTTATTTTTTCGCTGATGATGCTGTGTGACGGCTCGTTTTTTGCGGGACAAGATGACGTTTTCAGCGGTACCATGTTTTTTCAGATCGGTCTTTTTGATCGCGTGTTATTCCACTTTTTGTTCGGCGGTATGATGATAAAGCATTGATTTTTTGCTTTCGTTTTTTTTTTTAAGGGGTTCACTAAAGGGGTTAACTAGTGAGACAATTTTATAGGGGGGGTCGTTACGGACGCGGCGATACCAAATATGTGTACTTTTATTGCTTTGTTTTTTTATATTTACAGGAAGAAGTGAATTTATTGGGGAATATATATATATTTTTTTTAAAACATGTTTTTTTATTTTTTTAACTTTTTTACTTTGTCCCAGGGTGGGACATCACTGTATTTTATCAGATCGCTGGTGTGACAGTGTGCACAGCACTCTGTCACACCAGCGATCGCTCAGGCAGTGCAGCAGGCTTCTCAGTGCCTGCTCTCGGCAGGCACTGAGGTAGCCCCTCCCTCCAGGACCCCGGCGCCATCTTGGATCCGGGTCCTGGGAGGGAGGAAGCCCTCAGAACAGCGTGATCACATCGCGCTGCTCTGAGGGTCTCAGGGGGGCGCGCAGGGAGCCCCCACCCTGCGCGATCCTCCCCTGTGCCCCCAGTACACCGTGATCATGTTTGATCGCGGTGTGCAAGGGGTTAATGTGCCGGGAGCGGTCCGTGACCGCTCCTGACACACAGTCATGGGTGTCAGCTGTGATAATCAGCTGACACCCGGCCGCGATCGGCTGCGCTCCCCCCGGGAGCGCGTCCGATCGCACGAGACGTACTATCCCGTCCATGGTCATACGGGCCCAGGTACCATGGACGGGATAGTACGTCCGATGGCAGTAAGGGGTTAAAGTAATAAACGCTAACAGGACTGATCATGAAGTAGATGAACATTTACATCACATACTGCACATGATAAAGTCATATGTTGTCAGTACCATGGGGTCTTATAGGAGATGTTCCAACTTCTGTTGCTTCCCTCATTCCTATTAGCCAGGATTGGGGAACCTTTTTTTCTGCCAGGGGCCATTTGGATATTTATACCATCACTCAATGCCTGTCCAAACTCATCAACTTGAAATTTACCCTGCTATATTTGGTGAAACATTTAATTAACTCATCGCTAATGTGATGGCTGGAACTGCTTCTCTTTGGTGCAACCATGTTAGGTGGTATTGGTGATGTTGCTACTCACAACTGCTTTTCCAGATTTGCGTTGGTCTGGAGAACAGCCGACTCTTAGCAATGAATTTTGAAAAGAACTCGCAGCAGTAAGTACTGACCACAGATGTATCTTACACTGCAGGTCTCCTCACAGTTGGAAGTTCATAACTGGCAGTATATACATCACATAGAAGACACTGACACTGCTCTATATACATCACATAGAAGACACTAGGGCGGCAGCATACTGTATACATCAGATAGGAGACATTGGGACTGGAGCATATCCATTACACAGGAGATGCTGGGACTGGAGTATATGCATCAGATAGGATACACTGGGGCATATACATTACAAGAGATACTGGGGCATATACATCAGAGAACAGGAGACATTGGAGCATATACATCACAGGCAGGCCTGTGGGCATTTACATCACAGGTGGGGCTGGGGGCATAAACATCACAAGAGACCTTGGAGCACATACATCACAGCAGGGGTTGGGGGCATATACATCAGAGGAAATGCTGAGGGCATATGTGTCGACCCGCCACCACAATTGTGGGTTACCAGGGCAATGGGGTACTCAGAGCCGAGCCCATGGAAGTCTATGGGGATTGTCACAGGTAGCGGTGGCTCGGTCTGTGGCCCTAGCGGTCTGGCGTATGTTGGGGGAATATTTACAGGGGATAGATATATTTACAGTTCGTGACGCCACCTGTAGTCTCTGGTAATTTGTACCAGCGCTGCTGTAGATCTCTGAGGGGATGGTGAGGCAGCTAGATGTCGGGTCCCCTACAGGTGGGACTCTTCCCTCAGGTCGGTAGTTAAAGCAGGGTTGTGCAGGCATGCAAGTAAATAACTTAGTCTCACACGGTCAGCGTCTTTCCATACCTTTACTTGTAAGATGTTCAGGCAGGTCCCAGGGAGGCTGATCCAAGGAGAATGTATTTCGAGATAGCAGCTGGACAAGTTAGGGGCCTCCTTTACTTTCACAACAATGAGTACAACCAGCATGAAGCGTAGTTCCCTCTATAACTCCAGCTATTCCATAGCTGTACTGCCCAGTCAGTTTTGTGGTCGGAGCCTTCCTGTGAGAGAGCTGAATTCCTATCTTGCTGATCAGGCTCAAAGTCTTCACTCCCCCTGACCCCAGTTACGTACCGACTATTTAGGGGCTGCTTGCCGCGACCTAAGGTCCGATAAGCCTCTGGTTTTCTTACCACTAAGCGTGAAGCTTTAGTGATCCTTCGGTCCCCAGTGACCGGTAACAATGTGCAGGACTTCTTCAATCCAAAAGCACTTTTCAAATATTCCTTTCCACTGTGCCTTTCGCCTTGTCCGCGCTTGTAGCATAAACACTCACACTTGCAAAAAGTCATATAATCACTCCCTTCTTCTCTTCCTTTAGAGTTAGTTGACAGACTCTCAGTTATCCACTAGGCAGGAGCACGTCTCTGAACCTTTCACTGTCCTTGGGACAGGAGACTGAAGTATTTCTGTACTAAGCTCTTCTTTCTTTATCAGTGTCTTCAAGTGAGGTACAGCTCTGACCAGGCTGAGGTGATCTATATCTCGCCCTTACTGGCCTCCACTTGCTGAACTGCTGGTAGAACCAGGCTGGACTGCTTCCTCCCTCCAAGTCCCAGCTAGACTCCACACGTCTGCTCTGTCCGAAGACAGGAAACTGACTCTCTAATCACTCAACGAATACACCCTGACCACTCCCTCACAAGTGACTACACTACCCTAAGGGTGTGTCTAGTGTATGTTGAGTGAATGGGTATTGAGCATTGAACTGCTATCTCTCCACACATTCTCCAGGGTACTGCGTGTGCCTAACACCAGGGCTACACACATATACTGTAAATCACAGGAGATGCTGGGGCATATACATTACAGAAGGGGTTAAGGGCATATACAGTCATGGCCAAAAGTGCTGGCACCCTTGAAATTGTTCCAGAAAATAAAGTATTTTTCTAAGAACATTATTGCAATTACACATGTTTTGTTATACAGTCATAGCTGTGATTGCAATGCAAAATAAAAATGTTGGTCTTGGGCAAGCTATTTGTCCAAGGCAAATTTAAGAAAACCTGCCATGCGCTTTTATTTTTGAAACGGATTACAGGTTGCTTGTAAAAAGCGCTGCAGTAGAGGGTTGGGTTTGTTAGTTTGGTTTGCAAGCATGCAGAGTTCCACCTTTGTGAGGCAACACAGGGCCAAGCGGAAGCCAAAAGGCTTGGCACCCCTCAGCGTACACGGTGGTTCAGTCGCCCACGGCAACAGGTATCAGATGTGGACTGTGTTGTTTCCCAGCTGTAATCCCGAGGATTTCGTGTGCTGTGTATTTCTGTGAGTTTGGACATTAAATACATTTTGCTTTGAACTTTGCTGGGTCACTGCCTCCTCACTGCACAGTGTGGATACCGCTGCACTACATAAGGTTGGAGAATGCGGGCAGTGATTAAGCCTGCAATGCTACAGCTCAAGCCTGCTGACAAAATAGAGGAGCTTTTGAAGAAGTTGGTCCTCACACAGCAGTGGCAACATAAGCAGTAGTAGCAGCAGCTACAGTTTCAGCGGCAGCAGCAAGAGGAGCTGCAGTTGCAGCGGCAGCAGCAGGAGCTACTGCATCTGCAGCTGATCTTGCAGCAGATTGTGGCCCTGCAAGAAGCGCCCTCAACAATGACCCTGATCCGTGCTGAGGCCCAGTACAAAGTCCGGACAGCTCTGAGGAAGATGAGTCCTGAGGATGATATGGAAGCATTTCTCACAGTGTTTGAGTGCACAGCAGAGCTGGAGAGCCTGCCAGTGTCACAGTGGGCTGAAGTGATGGCTCCCTTCATGACGGGAGATGCCCAGAAGGCCTACCTGGACCTCAGTCAGAAGGATGGCCTGGACTATTAGAAGCTGAGATCCTTGCCCAAACGGGGGATTAATAAGTATGTGCAGGCTCAGCAGGTGTACCAGTGATCCTTTGCAGAGTCTCGTCCAGCCAGGTCTTAGGACTATGACTTGTTGCAGCTGGTAAAGAGATGGCTTCAGCCTGAGACCTTGACCCTGGCCCAGATGGTAGAGAGGGTGGTGGTCGACCAGCTGGTGAGAGCTCCGCCAGCAGCCATACAGCGTTGGGTGGGGCAAGGTGACCTGGGCACTCTGGACCAGGTGGTTGGACTGGATGGGCAGTATACAGCCACTCAGGACTTTGTACGGGATACTGCTCCACTTCGGCTGTCACGTTGGGCCCCGCAAGCCCAGGAGCCTGGGAAAAGTCCACAATGCTCTGTTGGGGCTAACCAGGATCGAGCCCGTGATGAGGGGGTAACCCGAAGTGAGGGTGACAAAAGTCACGTTTCACCTAAAGGGGCCTCAAGGTATAGTCGTGCAGCAGCTCTTAAGTGTTGGTGGTGTCAAGGGCCCAGACATGTGGCTGCCAACTGCCCCCTCACATCTGAACCCATGGATTGCGGGTATACTCGCCGTGTGTCTATGTATGCCCAGCTAGTCTACCAACACTACAGGCACTGCCGGCAGTGAACCCAAGCTGTGCTAGGTACTTGTCAACGGGTACCAAGCGGAGGCTCTCTTAGACTCGGGGAGCTTGGTG
Source organism: Oophaga sylvatica (assembly GCA_033576555.1). Classification (NCBI taxonomy): domain Eukaryota; kingdom Metazoa; phylum Chordata; class Amphibia; order Anura; family Dendrobatidae; genus Oophaga; species Oophaga sylvatica. The sequence goes on from JARQOD010000003.1 coordinate 113,546,235, forward strand.
ACTCTGGTCCATGGGTCCCTTGTTGGGGACAACCCCAAGGGACGGAAAGTAGAGGCGATGGTTACACGTGGGGAACTCCGGGAGTACTCGATCACGGTGGTTAGTTTTTCCACACTGTCTGGAGACATCAAACATGTGTTGGGAGTGATGAAGACTCTTCCATATGGGACCGTGTTGGGAAGTGACTTGCCCCGGTTCGGGTCCCTGTGGGAGACCAGTGTTAACCCCCCCCAATGTAAATGTTGTTCCGGGCGCAGAACCCGAAGATCCCGAGTCAGGGATAACTGCCGTAGGGGTCGACAACCTAGGGACAGAGTGTAACCCCAATAAGGGGGCAGGAGGTCGAGGACACCCCACCAATCTCCGAGCTGGAAATGTCCCGTTGTTAGTTCGTAACAGCTCAGCTCTGGGTCACGCAGAGATGCACGTATAAAAAGAAAGTCTGGAGGAACCGGGAATGTGTGGTCACGGAGGCGACTCCGGTCGTACCAATGGGGAAACCTCTGGCGCCGGCCATGGACACAGCCGGGGGTCAGGTTAAAATAAAGCTCTCACTAGTCAGCAGTGACGGGAGGCTCGGGTTCGGGTGCCTACTTCACCTCGCCAGGCTATCCCCGGTCTCCCGCCTCCGCGACCGAGTCTCTCGATCTCTCCTGTGGCCATCATGGACGAGAGGCTAGGCCTATGTCCGGTGAGGACTCAGCGCTGGGCATTTCACGTTTGTACCAGACAGAGGAGGGCCCTTTTCCTACATCTGGGCAGTCTGCCTGGATAGCGGACGTGATTGCGGGAAAGAAGCAGCGGGAAAAATTAGTTTGGGATTATCTGCGGCAGTATGGAGAGGGCGCCTTGGCGGAGCGCCGCACACACGATGAATTGGTGTTCACTAACATTGACCAGTGTGATGCAGTGGCCCCTGTTACAGCTAGGGGGCGCTTATGTGTTTCTCAGGATATGCAGGGGGGCGTTACCTTGATTGTGATGGTGAAACAGTGACCGGCGTGATTGTAAATGGCCGGTATGTGTCGCAGAAGTCCTCGGCGCTGTAAGCCAGTAATGTTGTTCTGGGACTTGTAGTCCCACAAGAGTTTTTGTTTACTTTATTAGGGAGGCTTACGCTAGTCGGAGAGCTGGGAGGGATCGGCTAGCCACACATACACCACCCACATATGGACGTGGTTTGGGATATATAATGTGACTGAGGTCTGGTCACATGGTGGTGTGTTGTGAACCTGAGTGGTCAGAGTGCAAGGTCCTGGAAGGAGCACATGGTGAGGCCTTGGACCTGGTGGCCGGTGTGTTGGGAGGTCCTGGGAGTAAGATCAGATCCCTGAATAGCACCCGGTGAGGCCTGGGTGTTGGATGGTCCCAGGAGGGGATGGACGTCCTGAATAGCACCCGTAGAGGCCACATGTATGTGCAGAGTCTGTGACGGCCCTGCGTTGAGGAAGCTACCGCCCTGCTGAGGATCTGGACTGTCAGGTGACCGGGTGAGCAAGTCTCTGTCCGGGATAGTGATCCCAGTTAGGTAGCTTCATCGAGGACCTTGGACTGACGAGGAGTCAGCATGAGAAGCAGGTGCTCCTGAAAGGTAACCACGGGTATGGGGGACGAACTGTGTGCAAGGACAAAGGTCAGGTAATGAACTATGCGGTCTCCCACGGGAACTGGATGAAGTATGGTCCGGCGTGTGTAGAGACACAACCTTAACGGCGGTTCCAGTGATGTATATAATGAACTGTTCGACGTGCAGTCACCCCCAGTGACTGGAGAGAGGTCCGGCGGGTTTAGTGACTGCGAATTAGAGTCGTATATGATAAAGACTATGGACCATGTGATGTATAACATGTAACCTGGCGGTTTATGATGGCATAATAAACTGCATTGGACAGTTTAAGTAAGAAAGAGTTCCTGTGTGCCTGAATATCGCAGCCAAGTGAGTGTCCCCCATACCTGTGCAGTGAAAGGTGCACTACACCTTGAATTTGGGTATATATATAAAAATATATGAAGCTATAACATTTGGGTGAGAAGATGTGTGGCTAACTCGTGCATTCCAATGTGACATCATAACGATCATGGACATCTGAAACAGCTCTTGAACTTTTCCTCCTTATTAGACATTATAATATGTACATACTGTACGTGACTTTGTTTCAAATTTTTTCAATAAAACCTATTTATTTTAAACTTTCTGGTGGTTTGTGGCTACTCCAGCAATCGTTTATTTTGGTATAGAATAATTAAAAGTGTACAAGCCTGGGGACATCCGTGAAAATTACAGTAAAAACTATGAGTTTTCTGATGAAATAGTAAATATCGAAAGAAATGAATATCCACTATTTTGTTCAAAATTAGATCATGATTCACAGAAAAAAAACGATAAGCATACCACGCCTGGAGGAAGAAACACAAACTGAATATCATATGTCATCACATAGGCATGTTTATGAATGTCAAGCAAGGTTACAAGGTTATATGACTGGATTACAACTTCAAAGATGAAATAGGCATTAGTTTCCTTTCTACTTGGCTGGAAACTCTTTCAGACTCCTGTAAAGGGACACACAGGGACCGTTTTATTAAATGGAACCTGATAGTGGATACATGACTGGCTGTATGATTTCAGCTATGTACAGTCATGGCCAAAAGTTTTGAGAATGACACAAATATTATATTTTCACATGATCTGCTGCCCTCTGGTTTTTATGTGTGTTTGACAGATGTTTTTATCACAGACAGAAATATAATAATTGCAAACATATGAGTAACAAAAGCTTATATTGACAGTTAGAATGAGTTAATGCAGCAAGTCAATATTTGCAGTGTTGACCCTTCTTCTTCAGGACCTCTGCAATTCTCCCTGGCATGCTCTCAATCAACTTCTGGACCAAATCCTGACTGATAGCAGTCCATTCTTGCATAATCAATGCTTTCATTTTGTCAGAATTTTTAGGTTTTTGTTTGTCCACCTGTCTCTTGATGATTGACCACAAGTTCTCAATGGGATTAAGATCTGGGGAGTTTCCAGGCCATGGACCCAAAATCTCTATGTTTTGTTCCCTGAGCCATTTAGTTATCACCTTTGCTTTATGGCAAGGTGCTCCATCATGCTGGAAAAGGCATTGTTGATGGCCAAACTGCTCTTGGAGGGTTGGGAGAAGTTGCTCTTGGAGGACATTCTGGTACCATTCTTTATTCATGGCTGTGTTTTTAGGCAAGACTGTGAGAGAGCCGATTCCCTTGGCTGAGAAGCAACCCCACACATGAATGGTTTCAGGATGCTTAACAGTTGGCATGAGACAAGACTGGTGGTAGCGCTCACCTTGTCTTCTCCGAATGAGGCGTTTTCCTGATGTCCCAAACAATCGAAAAGGGGATTCATCAGAGAAAATAACTTTACCCCAGTCCTCAGCAGTCCACTGCCTGTACCTTTTGCAGAATATCAGTCTGTCCATGGTGTTTTTTCTGGAGAGAAGTGGCTTCTTTGCTGCCCTCCTTGAGACCAGGCCTTGCTCCAAGAGTCTCCGCCTCACAGTGCATGCAGATGCACTCACACCTGCTGGCTGCCATTCCTGAGCAAGCTCTGCACTGCTGGTAGTCCGATCCCGCAGCTGAAAAAACTTTTAAGAGACGGTCTTGGCGCTTGCTGGTCTTTCTTGGGTACCCTGGAGCCTTTTTGGCAACAATGGAACCTCTCTCCTTGAAGTTCTTGATGATGCGATAGATTGTTGACTGAGGTGCAATCTTTCTAGCTGTGATACTCTTCCTTGTTAGGCCATTTTTGTGCATTGCAATAATGACTGCACATGTTTCTTTAGAGATAACCATGGTTAACAGAAGAGAAACAATGATGCCAAGCACCAGCCTCCTTTTAAAGTGTCCAGTGGTGTCATTCTTACTTAATCATGACAGATTGATCTCCAGCCATGTCCTCATCAACACCCACACCTGTGTTAATGGAGCAATCACTGAAAAGAGGTTAGCTGGTCCTTTTAAGGCAGGGCTGCAATGATGTTGAAATGTGTTTTGGGGGGTAAAGTTCATTTTCTAGCCAAATATTGACTTTGCAAGTAATTGCTGTTAAGCTGATCACTCTTTATAACATTCTGGAGTATATGCAAATTGCCATTAGAAAAAGTGAAGCAGTAGGCTTTGTAAAAATTAATATTTTTGTCATTCTCAAAACTTTTGGCCATGACTGTATGTTTAATTCTAAAATGCTACGGCATTTCAGAGAAAAAATACTTTAAAAACTGTTGAGGACGTAGCCACTCAGGTGACTAATCGGAGAGGTGGGTCCCTGATGGCTTCTCCCATCCGCTGCCAATGACTGACAGGTCTCTCCCTATACACACACAGGGAGAGACTTGTCACTCCAGGGTAGCAGGAATGGAGGAACCACCAGAAGGAGCATGAGACCAGAGATGTTCATTAGAATCCTCAAATACAAAAATACTTTCACATGAGAAAGCTGTTTTCATTTGGAGGAAGCTGATAAACACATCTGGTGACATGCTCCATCAGTGGCGATATTATGGACAGAAGTTCTATACAGTATGTGATGAAGGCGGCACTAACAGGTTTAGGAGGAGAACCTCTAAGGCCTCTTTCACACTTCAGTCGTGCGACGTCAGTCAAAATCCGTCAAAATGTGAAAAAAATGATCCGCCATTTTTTTTTTTACTTGCATTAGTGACGTATTTTGACGGATGGTCATCAGTTAGGTCCGTTTTTTGACTGATCCGCCAAAAAATAGGCGTCCGTCATTTCAGAAAAACGTCCAATGCAATGTTTTTTTGATCCGCCAAAATGGCGGACTACGGCGGATCCGCCGCATCCGCCATTTTGTATAATGGCCGCCTATGGGCGGCGGATCCGCTGGCATCCGTTTTTGACGGAATCCGCCCGCGGATCCGTCGCCTCCATAGAAAACCATTGAAAATGCTGACAACACCGTCCAGGGTCTCTCTCTCTCTCCGGACTTACATTTCCGGAACGAACACTGTCCGGGGTCTCTCTCTCTCTCTCCGGACTTACATTTCCAGAACGAAAATTTCATCATTTCCGGGTGAAAAATTCTTGGCGGATCCGTCAGAAAACTGATCCGTTTTACATCTGTTTTTACACTTTTCTGACGGATCCGCCATTTTCACACTTCGGCGGACGTCACATGACTGAAGTGTGAAAGAGGCCTAACACTTTTATATATGTAAGTGGCACAAAATTGTAAAATCTAGAGAAGGACAGAGATCATCTGACTCGGAAAATTGGAAAGGTATCCATACAGTAAAGCTGGAATGGAGTTTTTGTGGCAGTTTTTTGACCTAAACACACAAAGCAGAGGAGATACAAGGTTATCATGACTCACAACAATCGCATAGGGGTGGATCTACTGTACCCGGCAAGTGAGGGTGCAGGATGTCAACCCCCCCCCCACTCATCCACTCCCAAAGATTTGACATGGATAACCTATCCTGAGCATAGCTCATCAAAATAAATGCAATGGAACAACCCATTTAGGAAAACCCATCATTGCACCAGCCATTGACTGTCATGTTTAATATTGGATTATACTTTTTGCCCAGTGATATCCCAGTGGTGTGCTATCTGAGTCAAGTTAACCTTTGCTTCTTTTGGATCCACTATTATGTGTGATTCAAAAAACTGCTAAAAAAAACACATCTGTGCAGAGAAGACTAAAGGGGCATTGGCTAATTATTGTGAATAATAGGAACACTAATTTCATGATAATCATTCAGTATACAGAGGTTGCCAATCACTCGATAAACAAGCTTGCTTAACCCCTTAGTGACAGAGCCAATTTTGACCTTAATGACCAGGCCAAATTTTTTACAATTCTGACCACTGTCACTTTATGAGGTTATAGCTCTGGAATACTTCAACGGATTCTGAGATTGTTTTTTTGCGACATATTGTGGTAACATTTCTTCAATATGACTTGCGTTTATTTATGAAAAAAATGGAAATTTGGCAAAAATTGAGAAAATTTTCCAATTTTCAAACTTTTAATTTTTGTGCCCTTAAATCAGAGAGTCGTGTCACACAAAATAGTTAATAAATAACATTTCCCACATGTCATCTTTACATCAGTACAATTTTGGAAACATAATTTTTTTTGTTAGCACGTTATGAGGGTTAAAAGTTGACCAGCGATTTCTCATGTTTCTAACAAAATTTAAAAAAAACATTTTTTTTAGGGACTGCCTCACATTTGAAGTGAGTTTTGGGTGTCAATATGACAGAAAATACACAAAAGCGAGACCATTCTAAAAACTGCACCCCTCAAGGTGCGCAAAACCACACTCTAGAAGTTTATTAACCCTTCAGGTGCTTCACGAGAACTAAAGCAATGTGGAAGGAAAAAATTAACATTTTACTTTTTTCACAAAAAATCTACTTTGGACTCAAACTTTTATTTTACAAGGGTATCAGGAGAAAATGGACCACAAAATTTGTTGTGCAATTTCTCCTGAGTAAGCCGATACCCCGTATGTGGGAGAAAGCCACTGTTTGGGAGCATGGCAGGGCTCAGAAGGGAGGGAGCACCATTTGACTTTTTGAATTCAAAATTGTCTGGAATCAATGGTGGGCGCCATGTCGCCTTTGGAGACCCCCTGATGTGCCTAAACAGTGGAAACCCCCCAATTCTCACTCCAACCCTAACACAGTCCTAACCCTAATCCCAACTCTGACCACAATCATAACCCCAACACATCTCTAACCCTAACCACAACCCTAACCCCAACACCACCCTAACCTCAACAATATCCTAATCCCAACACCACAAATGTAACCCCAACCGTAACCCCAGCACAACCCTAACCCCAACACAACCATAATCCTAGCCCCAACCCTAACCCCAAACCTTAGCCTTAGCCCCAACCCTAACTCTAACCCCAACCCTAAACCTAACTCTAGCCCAACCCTAACCATAGCTCTAACCACAACCCTAATGCAAAGAATGGAAAAAAATAAAAATAAAATATTTTATTATTTTTTTACCTAACTAAGGGGCTGACAAAGGGGGATTAATTTACTTTTTTTTTTTTTTTTTTTTTCATATTTAATTTCTTTTATTAAAATTTGAGAAAACAGTGAAGAGACAGAATAAACATGTCATTATTAAACATCAGTAACAGTCAACAAAGTGACAAGCCATGTTCATCGTCATTAATATTAGAATTAGATAATGCACGCAACTTATGAAAAACATAGAGTGCAGATACCATAAAAGACAACATGTACAAACACAACAAATAATCACTAACCAGGTGTAAATAAGGTAAAGCAGAGGTAAGGAATAGGGGAGGGAGGGGGGGGAAGGGAAGAAGGGAAGAGCGTAAGATTGAGTACATATGTCTCTAAAGATATTCAATGGGAATAATGCAATAGATTATGGTGAGTAGATTGGTAAGCCAACGATAAAGTCTCTCCAGAACTCAGATGGATCTCAGGCTAACATCCAAATCTGGTCTTTTCAAGAGCCTTCATCATCTTCGTGACAATATGGTTTTAATTTTCAGTCATGAGATTTCTCCAATTAAACCAAGGGTCCCATATCTGCAAAAATTGTTCTCGTGAGCCGTTCAACCAATGGAACGTCTCCTCCATTCTCCTTATTTGTTCCACTTTGTCTACCCAATGATCATAATCAGGGACCTCAGTCGATTTCCAATACACGGGAATTAAAAGTTTGGCTGCCGTCAAGAGATGCACTACCAGCGAGTTTTTCCCCAGAGAAATCTCTGAAGAATCCATATTCAAAAGTACCATAGTTTGGTGTAAAACAAATGGTTTGCCTAAAATATCTTGAATAGAACTGTGTACTTTTAACCAGAAAGGTTGGATACTAGGACAAGACCACCAAACATGACTGAGTGTACCTCTATTAGCATTACATCTCCAGCATGTGTCTGGAACCGATGGAAACATCTGTGAGATTCTGACTGGCGACCTATACCATCTCAAGGTAAGTTTCAAGGCATTCTCTTGAGAAAGTATGCATCGGGAAAAACCATGTGAGCGAGTGAGAATTTGTTTTGTCTCTTCCTCTGAAAACGTACAGGAAAGGTCTGATTCCCACTGCAGAACAGCAAGAGGTTTAGCTGGGGTATGTTCCAATACCAATTTGTTATAGAAAAAAGAAGTCAGCCTACCGGAAAGAGCAGGTCCAGAGACCAGGTTGACAAACCATGAGGGAGAATTACTATGTGCTCCCAAAGTTAGAAATCTAGACCAGAAAAACAGAACATGCGAGTAATGAAATTCCCCTCCTCCTAAAGCACGTAAAGTGTCCAGTATCAAAGTTCTAGTCTCTAATTCTCCGCCCCCCAACAATCGGCCTAAAGTCAAATTCTTTAATTTCGCCCATATACCCATGGTATCCCTAAACATAGGATCTACAAACCATGGGAGTACCGCCAGCGGAGTCGAATATAGTGGACAGGATAAGAGTTGTTTTCCCTCATGTTCCCCTGTTCCCATTAAAGGAAGTCCCTTGAATAACCAGTGCATGTCTTTCAAGATATGTAGAGAGTTTTTTGATTTATCAAGAAACGGAGCAGTCCACAGTAATCTCACTCCTTTCTCCTCCATCAACCAAAAAGCCAATGTTTTACTGGGTTTTGAATAAGAAGGTGAGAGCAATTCTGCCAATAATCTAAGGTGAGTCGCCCGATAATACAAACCCATATCAGGAAGCCCGATTCCCCCTAATTGTTTTGGACGTCGTAAGCAAGCATGTGCGTGACGAGGTCTATTTCCTTTCCATAAAAATGAAGAGAAAATACGTCTAATGGATGTGAAGTAAGCAGGTCGCACTGGAATGGTAAGAGTCTGTAGAAGATATAATATTTTGGGAACAACATAAGTTTTCAGGAGATTTTTCCTGCCCAGCCAAGAGAGGAAAGGAATATCTATTTTTGAAGCATAGCTTTAACTTCCACTAGGCTGACATCATAGTTAAATTCATACAATCTAGACCAAGGGTGGGCAATTAATTTTGCCAGGGGGCCGCATGAGAAATTGGGATGGTTTTAGAGGGCCGGACTAATATAATTAACTCCGTTCTACCCAATACTGTATATATACATATGCTATCTTTTCATAAACAAACAGTATGTTAAACAATGCAAAGACTAGGGGATCTCTCCACCCGGATACTAAGGGAACCCCTAGCAATATACATAGATCAATCCTATACCTAAAGAAACCCTAAACCCCCAAACAAAGAAAAATATTAAAAACAAAATGAAGAAACACATTTGGCAGAATATGGCATTTAAATCATGAAGCGAGATGATCTTTCCACGCACCAGGTCTGTTATAAAAAATACTATATTCAAGGAAAAAAATCCTCCCAAGTTCCACTTTTCAACTGACCTGAGTCCAATCAATTTGCACGCATAAGGTCAGTTATTTAGACCCTTAACAAACAAGATGTATAAAACATGTGCAATTCATTAGAAAGATATTCAGATCACATCAAGGTCTCAGTTGCTAGATATATATAAAACCCTTAACAGGGTAATACTGTTGTTCCTCAACGGTGCACCCAGCACCTAATGCCACAGTATATAAGTAAATGCTTGCCACCATATCCGGTAGCGAGGGGACACCACCGGCCCCTTTTATACGACCAAATGATTATCAAACATGACCAAATGATGATCCATCAACTGATGTATTATTGGTACTCATCTGCCAACTGCCCATCAAAATTACCGCCTCAACACGTTTTGCCTCTCTTGGCTCATCAGGAGGCCCGATATAGCAACATCACGTGTCCTGGTGTGAGATGATATGAACGCCGATACCTTATCCCTCCTTTTAAATAAACCGCCAGGATACCTCCTTCCTGCGTCCCGGATCGGAAGTTCCCAACTGCGCAATAGCACCATGAAGAAGTTCAAAAACGCATGCCCAGGTTGAAACGCACATTTATTTCTCTCTCTCATGTCCGGTATCTCCCTCCTGCGTCCCTGATAGGAAGTACACACTGAGCTAGAGCGCATCACTTTCACTTCCTGTATTAATTGAATTGCTTCCGGGTGACAGATAAACAATATAACACAGGAGCAGATAGTCTACTGCGCATGCCCCGGCTGGAACGCATATAGATAGCGTTCAGCGCGCCGCCGATTCCGGGTAGCGCTTGTATGGTGTGACTTCTGAAATACTGCGCCGACTCAGACCTCAGACAAGGTGAGATCATGCATCCTTGCTGATCTGCCGGAGCGCCTCCGCGGGCCGCAGTGGCGTAGCAACTGTTTGTGGCGCCCGGGGCGGCAAATTTTAGGCCACACCCCTAGCCACACCCATTTCACTGGTCACACCCATATCCACGCCCTGACCACACCCACTTAGCACTGCTGATCACACTGTTTCATAAACAATAATTATAAACACATACCTCTCAACCGTCCCGGTTTCAGCGGGACAGTCCCGATTTCGGGACCCTGTCCGCTGTCCCGGCCAGGCGGTTTACTTTCCGCATTAGAATCGTACATACGGAAACCCCGGGGACCTCCCACACATTCTGGCAGCCACAAGTCACATTCCATCGCTGACTTCATTTCCCCAGGATGTGGGGATCTCACCAGCTATGAGGCGCTCCATTCAATACCCGGCTCTCACTGAGCGAGACAGGCAGGATCTGGGGATCTCTTCATCTGTTGAACAGATCCCATGTTGAGATCCCCACATCCTGCTTGTCTCACTCAGTGAGAGTCGGGTATTGTATGCAGCGGTCCGTACAATACCCGGCTCTCACTCCAACAGATCCAGCGGCTTGATGCGTCGCCGTTCTGAAGACTCTCCCGAGAACGAGTTACAGTACCTGCTGCTGTAAGCTGACCGCCGGAAATGAGGTCAGCGGTCATTTCCAGCGTTCAGCTGATTTACAGCACGTCACCTCCGGTGGAACGTGACATGTGGCTGCCAGAACGTGTGGGAGGTCCCCGGGTTTCCGCATGTACGATTCTAATACGGGAAAGTAAACCTCCCGGCCAGGACAGCGGGACAGGGACCCAGCCCTACACAGATAACAGCATTCGCTCCGTCCCCCACGCAGACCCATGCACATAATGGCACCCCTCCTTCCCCCCTGCAGCCCCAAAGCACACAGATCTCGCAAGTAACAGGACCCTTGTACATGCGCGGCTCCGCTCTTTGTGGCCCTGTACACACACGGCTCCGCTCCACACACCTCACACGCACAAGGCTCCGCTCCGTACACCTCGTACACACATGGCTTCGCTCCGTACACCTCGTACACACACGGCTCCGCTCCGTACACCTCGTACACACACGGCTCCGCTCCGTACACCTCGTACACACACGACTCCGCTCCGTACACCTCGTATACACACGGCTCCGCTCCGTACACATCGTACACACACGGCTCCGCTTCGTACACCTCGTTCACACACGGCTCCACTCCGTACACCTCGTACACACACGGCTCCGCTCCGTACACCTCGTACACACACGGCTCCGCTCCGTACACCTCGTACACACACGGCTCCGCTCCGTACACCTCGTACACACACGGCTCCGCTCCGTACACCTCGTACACACACGGCTCCGCTCCGTACACCTTATACACACGGCTCCGCTCCGTACACCTCGTACACACACGGCTCCGCACACACACGGCTCCGCTCTGTACACGGCTCCGCACACCTTGTACACACACGGCTCTGCTCCGTACACCTCGTACACACACGGCTCTGCTACATCCACACTGTAAACCCGAGTCCCGACCCCCACACACACACACAAACTTACCCTAATCCAGCACCATGACAACATCACAGCAGTCTTGCACACAAGGAGGACACTGATCATCTGACCCCTGACTCCTCCCCTCCTGTGACCTCATCACAGGTCCTGTGTGCACAGAAGACTACAGCAATAGCAGCGTCATTGCTAGCTGCTGTGAGGCTAATGCTGTAGAGACGGAGGGCAAGGAAAGGGTGCCGCCCCCACACACACGTGCCGCCTGGGGCGGACCGCCCCCCCCCACGCTACGCCACTGGCGGGCCGGTCACTGACAGCCGACGGGCCGGATGCGGCCCGCGGGCCGCCCCTTGCCCGGGTCTGATCTAGACAAATCCCCAGGAATTTTAATTCCAAGGTATGTTATACAAGATGGTGGCCAGAAGAAGGGGTATCTAGACTTTAGTAAAGTAACTGTGGAATTTGGGAGGTTCAAACCAATCATTTCGCATTTAGAAACATTAATTTTAAAATTGGAAATCTCTCCATATTGCTGGAGAAGCGTCATTACATCCTTGAGGGACTTGATAGGGTCTGATAAACTTAATAGTATATCATCGGCGAAGGCACTGACTTTGTATTCTTCGGGGCCAACTCTAAAACCCATAATATCAGGGCTTTGTCTAATTGCTTGAAGCAGGGGTTCAATGGTTAAAACAAATAGGGACGGCGAAAGTGGGCATCCCTGTCGCGTACCATTATTAATGCGAAAGGGTGTTGACAGTTGCCCATTAGCCCGTACCCTCGCTGTGGGTGACGAATATAGATTTAATATAATGGCAATGAAGCGGGGAGGAAATCCAAATTTCAAGAGAGTCTGCTTTAAAAACCCCCAGTCCACCCGGTCAAAAGCCTTTTCCGCGTCTAGACTTAATAGAGAGAGGGGCATAGAGCAACGCCTGGCAATCGCCAAAGAGTAAATTGCTCTCTGAACATTATCTCTCCCCTCCCTCCCCAATACAAAACCTGCCTGATCCGGGTGAACTAGGAATCCCAGCAGGCTCGCTATTCTACGGGCCAAAAGTTTGGTCCATAACTTATAATCCGTGTTGAGTAAAGAGATTGGTCGGTAATTACTACAGATTGAGTGGTCTTTGTTTGGCTTCGGAATGAGAGTGATAAACGCTTCTTGAGATTGGGGGAGGGGCGGGGAGCCTAATAAAAGTGAGTTGAAGTATTTGACTAAGTAAGGGGATAATGTCGAGAAGAACTTTTTATAATATAAAATGGGGAACCCATCAGGCCCAGGGCTCTTTCCAGATGGTATCGAGCTTAATGTCTGTTTTATTTCATCTTCAGTCACTGGTGCCAGCGGAGATTCTGCAGTAGTCTTGTCTAGGGATGGGAGTGACAATTTGTCTAAAAAGGAGTGCACTGCTTCTAATCTATCTGCATCAATAGAACAGCTTGTGGTAGATTGTAGATTATATAGTGAGCCTAAATAAGATGAAAATGCGTCCGCAATTCCTTTTGGGTCCTCCGTCAGTATGCCATTAGGCCCCATCACTGCTGTAATAGTGGAAGAAGCTTTCTGTTTTTTGAGAGCCGCAGTCATGTGTTTCCCCCCTCTATTACCATGTAGGTAAGAGGTAAACTTGATTTTTGCTAAATTATTTGTAGCTATAGTGTTAAGTATATCTGCAAGCTGAGATCTACACAACTGCAGCTCCTCAAACGTTTGCGTCGCTAAAGTGTGTTTGTGTGCTATCTCCAAAGTATTAATCTTTGAGAGTAGGGATGTAATCTTATGCATGCGTTGTCGTTTAATAATGGACCCCAGTTTGATAAAATATCCTCTAATCACAGCTTTATGGGCCTCCCAGACCGTTGTCGCATTCATCCCCTCCGTGTCATTAGCTACAAAGTAATCCGAAATTTGAGATGTGATATTCTTCACAGTAGTCTCATTGTCCAGTAGTGTGACATTCAGCCTCCAAGAACCCTGGCGGGCAGGGAGATCCCGCAAGCCGAATGCGACTGAAACAGGTGCATGGTCGGAAGTGCCTATAGTTCCTATCTGCGCCGATGACACAAAGGGGACCAAAGGCTCAGGTATTAACAAATAGTCTATTCTGCAGTAGGATTTGTGGGGATGTGAATAGAAGGAATAGTCTCGTTTGGATGGGTGAAGTAATCTCCAGCTATCCTTAAGTTTCAAATCTTGCAAGAGTAAATGTAATTTCCTCAGTGCTCTATAGGCAACATGGACCTTGGGTGTAGAGGTATCTAACAAGGGATTCAATACTATATTTAGGTCACCACCCACCAGCACATATCCCTCAGCAAATATCTTAAGTTTTGCCAATATTTTTAACAGCCATGCAACCGTGCCTTGATTAGGAGCATATATATTGCAAACTGTAAGAGTTACTCCTCCCAGCTTCCCCTTAACAAAAATGAACCTACCCTCATCATCCAAAAATGTGGTGAGGATTTTAAAAGGACAGTTCTTATGAATTCCAACACTTACCCCCCTAGTTGAGGAATCAGATGCAGTTGCATGAACCCACTGGCTGTACACCCTCGACGGCAGATGCGGGATTTTCCCAGTACGGAAATGGGTTTCTTGTAACAGAAGGAAATCAACTGGATTAGTACGAAGAATGGAAAAGACTTTACTACGTTTCACTGGGGAATTAAAACCCTTAACATTGTACGAAGTTAGTTTACATGAATAACCCGTCATGAGGATCCGTAAAAAGGTACGATAGGTAACGGAGCAGCGGAGGCAATATAAATCGCAAATGACTCAGCGAGTAAACAGAAAACCAGTATTTTAACTCACTACTACATAATTCTCTGAGAAAGGAGGGACGGGAATTAGAGAACAGCTTTTTCTGAGGGAAAATATGGGGTATTAGAAGAGAAGGAATTGGAATGCAACTATACTGGGGTTGAGGAAGACAGGATGACACACTTACACACACATTACAACAATACACATAACAATCTAAACTTTTAAGAGTAAGCAAACTGGGGTGAGGTGTAGCTTCCAGGGAGATCCACCCCCAAGCAGGAACACAAGGTCCCCCCGAGAATAATCACCCCCAAAAGCCAGACCCCACTCATTGGGGGGGGTTCACTATAGTGAAACTTAGTCAGACTCATTCCCACATGACTACACGCAGTGGTCTTAGGAGCCCCCAATTACTATAAAAATGTGAACTAAATGGTTCTATCTTTAGCCAGATAAAGGAATAAGACAGCTATAGCTATTGATAGACTAAGCTATTAATAAACTAATAATAAACTAAAGTAACAGGAAGATAGACTGAGGTATGGGAGAAAAAGAGAACAGCAAGGATGATTAAGTAACTGTTGAATGAGTAGTCAATCTCTTCCATCTAAGTAACAATCAGTCTATGCCCTACACATTGTTTCATATCAACTCAATAAAGCTTTTAACAATAATTGCCTTAGTAGGAGGAGGGAATGCAAGAGGAGATCATAAATAAAATATCATTTCTCCAAGCTGGCCACTTGCTCGCATGGACAGAATTGAATCATTAAATTTATTAACTGAATTCCTCCTCTTGTTTTACTCCCACCATCATACAACTAAATTTAACTGCATAGCCAAACCACTAACTGTGGTAACAGACATCCAATGCCATCTAGTGGCCGAAGATTGTAAATTCTTTTAAATGAAGATTTAAAGAGGTCATTTCTTAAAAGTTCAGGTTTTGTCTGAAGTAAGATTTTTCTCCGTAGCCACCACTTTCTTTTTCTTCACAACTTTCCATGGAGAACCAGGATTCATCTTACGGATCTTCGGTTTAGCATCCACTGTAAGCCAAGATGGTATGTCTATCGGTTCAACTCCCAAAGCTTTCCAGAAACTGGTCAAGTCAGCAGGTGTATGTAACTCCACACGTTTGCCCTTTATAGTGGCACGCAAGCCAAAGGGGAAAAGCCATGCGTACCTGCAATTATGTTGAGCAAGTACCTGGAGCAGAGGACGCAGCATACGGCGTTTAGTCAGTGTAGTAGGTGCTAAGTCTTGATAGAAGTGAATGGTAGCTTCCCCATACTTTAAAGTGCCTTTAGTACGGGTTGCATTCAGAATGTCTCTTGTGTCTACATAAGAAAGTAACCTGCAAATCACATCTCTCGGTGGATCAGA
>JARQOD010000003.1:113562259-113619011 GCA_033576555.1 Oophaga sylvatica
CATGTATAAAAAGGATGATGTGATCAAAATACTTATTTGCCTAATAATTCTGTACACCGTGTATATACTTAACAAAAAAGTGTGAAACAACTGAAAATATGTCTTATATTCTAGGTTCTTCAAAGTAGCCACCTTTTGCTTTGATGACTGCTTTGCACACTCTTGGCATTCTCTTGATGAGCTTCAAGAGATAGTCACCGGAAACGGTCTTCCAACAATCTTGAAGGAGTTCCCAGAGATACTTAGCACTTGTTGGCCCTTTTGCCTTCACTCTGCGGTCCAACTCACCCCAAACCATCTCGATTGGGTTCAGGTCTGGTGACTGTGGAGGCCAGGTCATCTGGCATAGCACCCCATCACTCTCCTTCTTAGTCAAATAGCCCATACACAGCCTGGAGGTGTGTTTGGGGTCATTGTCCTGTTGAAAAATAAATGATGGTCCAACTAAACGCAAACCGGATGGAATAGCATGCCGCTGCAAGATACTGTGGTAGCCATGCTGGTTCAGTATGCCTTCAATTTTGAATAAATCCCCTACAGTGTCACCAGCAAAGCACCCACACGCCATCACACCTCCTCCTCCATGCTTCACGGTGGGAAACAGGTATGTAGAGTCCATCCATTCACCTTTTCTGCGTTGCACAAAGAAACGGTGGTTGGAAACAAAGATCTCAAATTTTGACTCATCAGACCAAAGCACAGATTTCCACTGGTCTAATGTCCATTCCTTGTGTTCTTTAGCCCAAACAAGTCTCTTCTGCTTGTTGCCTGTCCTTAGCAGTGGTTTCCTAGCAGTTATTTTACCATGAAGGCCTGCTGCACAAAGTCTCCTCTTAACAGTTGTTGTAGAGATGTGTCTGCTGCTAGAACTCTGTGTGGCACTGACCTGGTCTCTAATCTGAACTGCTGTAAACCTGCAATTTCTGAGGCTGGTGACTCGGATAAACTTATCCTCAGAAGCAGAGGTGACTCTTGGTCTTCCTTTCCTGGGACGGTCCTCATGTGAGACAGTTTCTTTGTAGCGCTTGATGGTTTTTGCAACTGCACTTGGGGACACTTTCAAAGTTTTCCCAATTTTTCGGACTGACTGACCTTCATTTCTTAAAGTAATGATAGCCACTCGTTTTTCTTTACTTAGAATTTGTATTATGGCAAGAAAAAAGTAGCTAACAGTCTATTCAGTGGGACTATCAGCTGTGTATCCACCAGACTTCTGCACAACACAACTGATGGTCCCAACCCCATTTATAAGGCCAGAAATCCCACTTATTAAACCTGACAGGGCACACCTGTGAAGTGAAAACCAATCCCGGTGACTACCTCTTGAAGCTCATCAAAAGAATGCCAAGAGTGTGCAAAGCAGTCATCAAAGCAAAAGGTGGCTACTTTGAAGAACCTAGAATATAAGTCATATTTTCAGTTGTTTCACACTTTTTTGTTAAGTATATAATTCCACATGTGTTAATTCATAGTTTTGATGCCTTCAGTGTGAATGTACAATTTTCATGGTCATGAAAATACAGAAAAATCTTTAAATGAGAAGGTGTGTCCAAACTTTTGGTCTGTACTGTATATGTCACAATGACATGTGTATATATATATTGTAGAAAAATATTTAGACTTGAGAGTCCTCAGTGGTTGATACCTTTTAATGGCTAACTGAAAAGATGGTAACAAACACGGTACGAAGATACACATCTTTCCTATATATATATTGTAACATTTCCAGGGGATATAGCTCCGGGATCGCCGTCCGGGTAGACGGAGTGGCATAGAAACAGTTCATTCACAGCAGTACTGGTGCAACTGGCCGCAACCAGTTTTATTTAAAGTCAAAAGCAAACAAGACATAAAACAAATCATAAACAGAAAACCTGAGCCTCTCCGGCTACTTACTACACACAGATAAATTCCCTTACTATCAGGGACCAGACTCTACCAGCCTGGCCCAAAATAAGACTTAGAATCAGTAGTTACCAGCTTGAGGTTTGTAGGAGACTCCAACAGTGTCTGAAGTCAGATCCAGACTGAGAGCCCCCAGTCTGTGTTTCCCAGCACCTATTTCTGGCTGCCTAATTAAGCAGCTGTGTGCACTCAGGGTTAAGCTGCAAGCCTGTACTGGATGGAGACTGGAGTGGACGTCGTACTGCCATCCTATCTCCACTCCTATTTTCCTTATGCGACCCAGCTAAGAAACCTGGGCGAGATGTACACCCCGTCCAGTACGCACCCCTTCACTGTCTCACATATCCCCCCCCTCTTCTCCAGACCGGAGGGCTGGTCAACAACTCCAAAGAGACAGTGAACTCTGGACAAGGCATCAGCATTACCCTGTAATTTCCCAGGTCTATGCTCGACCGAGAAATTGAATTCCTGAAGCGAAAGGAACCACCTTGTCACCCTGGCATTCCTTTCCTTGTTCTGCTTCATCCATACCAGAGGAGCATGGTCTGACTGCAATTTAAATTTCCTACCCAAGAGGTAATAACGCAGTGAGTCCAGCGCCCATTTGATTGCGAGGCACTCTCGCTCCACAATGGCATAATTTTGTTCAGCCGGTGTCATTTTTTGGCTTAGATACATGACTGGGTGTTCTTCACCCTTCACGACCTGCGACAACACCGCTCCTAACCCCACATTAGAGGCATCAGTTTGAACCAGAAACTCTTCCCTGAAATTAGGGGTGACCAGAACTGGTCTTTGACACAAAGCCTTTTTCAACGACTGAAATGCTTTTTCTGCCTCTGGATTCCAATCTATCATTTTTGACTTCCCACCTTTTGTCAGGTCGGTCAATGGGGCCGCAATGGAGGCATAATTTTGTACGAATCTGCGATAGTACCCAGTGATGCCCAGAAACGCTTTGACCTGTCGTTTTGTGAGGGGTATAGGCCAATTCTGAATTGCCTCTACCTTATCGATTTGTGGCTTAATTAGCCCCCTGCCAATGACATAGCCCAGGTACTTGGCTTCTTCTAGGCCAATGGCACATTTCTCTGGGTTTATGTTCAGCCCAGCTCCGCCTATCGAGTCTAAGACGGCTTGTACCTTAGCGAGGTGGCTCTCCCAATCGGAACTGAAAATTACCACATCATCCAGGTAGGCAGCCGCATAGGCTCGATGCGGGCGCAGGATCAGGTCCATAAGCCTCTGAAAGGTAGCTGGGGCAAACCTTCCGGGGTTGCAAAGGCCGTTTTTTCTTTTGCCTCCTCAGACAGGGGTATCTGCCAGTACCCTTTTGTCAGATCGAGGGTTGTAATATAACGGGCACCCCCTAACCTCTCGATTAGCTCGTCTACCCGTGGCATCGGGTAGGCGTCAAACTTTGATACGTCGTTCAACCTTCTGAAATCATTACAGAACCTCCAGGTTCCATTAGGTTTTGGGATCAGGACAATCGGGCTACACCACTCGCTTTGGGCCTCCTCAATGACCCAGAGGTCTAGCATGCGTTTGATTTCAGTAGAGACTATCTTTCTGCGGGCTTCCGGAATCCTGTACGGTTTTATCTTGACCTTAGTACCGGGCTCGGTCTCGATATGGTGTTTTACGAGAGAAGTCCGGCCGGGCAAGTCAGAAAACCTCTGCTGATTTTTCTGCAGAAACTCCCGTACTTCCTGTTTTTGGTGCGCGGACAATCTCTCACCAATGGTCACAGGAGGTAGAGGTGGTTTTAACCCTTTCTCTACTTCACCCGAGGCCAACAATGACTCTGTCCCTCCAGGGTTTGATCAGATTGATATGATACACCTGGTAGGGCTTCCGTCTCCCAGGTTGGTGTACTTTGTAAGTGACCTCGCTCACTTTCTGTACTATCTCGTATGGACCATGCCACTTGGCCAAAAACTTACTTTCCACTGTGGGAATTAGGATTAGCACTCGATCCCCAGGGTTGAAAGTCCTAATTTTGGCTGACCGATTATATACCCTGCTTTGAGCTTCTTGGGCTCTCTGCAGATGATTCTTAACCAATGGCATAATTTTAGCAATTCTCTCTTGCATCTGGGCAATGTGCTCTATAACACTCTTGTATGGAGTTGCCTCGGTTTCCCATTCTTCCTTGGCTATGTCTAGCAAGCCCCGCGGGTGCCGACCATATACCAACTCAAAGGGAGAAAACCCCGTAGAGGCCTGGGGCACCTCTCTGACCGAAAACATTAAGTAGGGTAACAGGTAGTCCCAGTCCCGACCATCTTTCTCCACTGCTTTCTTTAACATATGTTTTAACGTTTTATTAAAACGTTCCACCAGCCCATCCGTCTGTGGGTGATACACGGATGTTCGTATGTGCGAGATTTTAAGCAACTTACACAGTTCTTTCATCACCTTGGTCATAAAAGTCGTGCCTTGGTCCGTGAGGATCTCTTTAGGGATTCCTGTCCTGGAAAACATATGAAATAGTTCCCGTGCAATATTTTTAGACGCCATATTTCTTAAAGGAACAGCCTCAGGGTACCGGGTTGCATAATCAAGTACCACTAGTATGTACTGGTGACCCCTGGCTGATTTTACAATAGGACCTACCAAGTCCATCGCTACCCTTTCAAATGGTATCTCTATAACCGGCAGCGGGACTAATGGACTACGGAAGTGAGACACCGGAGCATTTATCTGACACGTGGGGCAGGTTTTGCAATAATCCTCCACATCTCGATATACCCCTGGCCAGTAAAACCTCTGGAGAATTCTTTCCTGGGTCTTATCCATCCCCAGGTGCCCACCCAGCACGTGATTGTGTGACAAACCTAGCACCATACTTCTATATGGTTTAGGTACTAGGAGCTGACTCACAGCCTCTCCCTTTACTTTAGTGACCCTATATAGCAGGTCTTTGTTCATGGCAAAATGGGGGAATTTTTCATCAGAGCCGGGCTCTTGTGGGACCTCATTCAGAACCGTTATATTCTCCCTGGCATGTTTAACCCCTTACTGCCATCGGACGTACTATCCCGTCCATGGTACCTGGGCCCGTATGACCGGGGACGGGATAGTACGTCATAGGCGATCAGCTGCGCTCCTGAGGGGAGCGCAGCTAATCGCCGCCGGGTGTCAGCTGATTATCACAGCTGACACCCATGACTGTGTGTCAGAAGCGGTCACGGACCGCTCCCGGCACATTAACCCCTTGCACACCGCGATCAAACATGATCGCGGTTGTACTGGGGGCACAGGGGAGGATCGCGCAGGGTGGGGGCTCCCTGCGCGCCCCCCTGAGACCCTCAGAGCAGCGCGATGTGATCGCGCTGTTCTGAGGGCTTCCTCCCTCCCAGGACCCGGATCCAAGATGGTGCGGGGTCCTGGAGGGAGGCGGCTACCTCAGTGCCTGCCGAGAGCAGGCACTGAGAAGCCTGCATCTTGCCTGTGCGATCGCTGGTGTGACAGAGTGCTGTGCACACTGTCACACCAGCGATCTGATAAAATACTGTGATGTCCCACCCTGGGACAAAGTAAAAAAGTTAAAAAAGTAAAAATAAACATGTGTAAAAAAAAAATCCAAAATAAATAAAAAAAAAAAAAAAAATATTCCCCAATAAATTCACTTCTTCCTGTAAATAAAAAAAACAAACAATAAAAGTACACATATTTGGTATCGCCGCGTCCGTAACGACCCCCCCTATAAAATTGTCCCACTAATTAACCCCTTTAGTGAACCCCTTAAAAAAAAAAAAAAAAAACGAAGCAAAAAAATCAATGCTTTATCATCATACCGCTGAACAAAAAGTGGAATAACACGCGATCAAAAAGACCGATATAACAAAACATGGTACCGCTGAAAACGTCATCTTGTCCCGCAAAAAACGAGCCGTCATAAAGCATCATCAGCGAAAAAATAAAAAAGTTATAGCTCGCAGAATAAAGCGATGCAAAAATAATTATTTTTTATATAAAATTGTTTTTATTCTATAAAAGCGCCAAAACATGAAAAAATGATATAAATGAGGTATCGCCATAATCGTACTGACCCGAAGAATAAAACTGCTTTATCAATTTTACCACACGCGGAACGGTATAAAACGCCTCCCCCAAAAGAAATTCATGAATTGCTGATTTTTGTTCATTCTAACCTCCCAAAAATCGAAATAAAAAGCGATCAAAAAACGTCACGTGCTCAAAAATGGTACCAATAAAAACGTCAACTCGTCCCGCAAAAAATAAGACCTCACATGACTCTGTGGGCCAAAATATGCAAAAATTATAGCTCTCAAAATGTGATGATGCAAAAACTATTTTTGCAATAAAAAGCGTCTTTTAGCGTGACAGCTGCCAATCATAAAAACCCGCTATAAATAGTAAATCAAACCCCCCTTTATCACCCCTTAGTAAGGGAAAAATAATAAAATTAAAAAAAAGTATTTATTTCCATTTTCCCATTAGGGTTAGGGTTAGGGTTGCGGCTAAAGTTAGGGTTAGGGTTGGCGCTAAAGTTAGGATTAGGGTTAGGGTTGGGATTAGGGGTGTGTTAGGGTTAGGTTTGTGGTTAGGGTTGGGACTAGGGTTAGGGGTGTGTTGGGGTTAGGATTGGAGTTAGAATTGGGGGGTTTCAGCTGTTTAGGCACATCAGGGGCTCTCCAAATGTGACATGGCGTCTGATCTCAATTCCAGCCAATTCTGCGTTGAAAAAGTCAAACGGTGCTCCTTCACTTCTCAGCTCTGCCATGCGTCCAAACAGTAGTTTATCCCCACATATGGGGTATCAGCGTACTCTGGACCCCAAGAGTTATTGTGCAATTTGTCCTATTTCTTCTGCTACCCTTGGGAAAATAAAAAACTGGGGGCGAAAATATCATTTTTGTACAAAAAAAAATATTTTTTTTTTTTACGGCTGTACATTATAAACTTCTGTGAAGCACTTGGGGCTTCATAGCGCTCACCACACATCTAGATAAGTTCCTTGTGGGCTCTATTTTCCAAAATGGGGTCACTTGTTGGGGATTTCCACTGTTTAGGCGCATCAGGGGCTCTCCAAATGCGACATGACGCCCCCAGACCATTCCATCAAAGTCTGCAATCCAAAACGTCACTACTTCCCTTCCGAGCCCCAACGTGTACCCATACAGTAGTTTTCTCCCACATATTGGATATCAGCGTACTCAGGACAAATTGGACAACAACTTTTGGGGTCCAATTTCTCCTGTTACCCTTGTAAAAATAAAATATTGGGGCAAAAAAATCATTTTTTCAAAAAAAAAAAGGATTTTTTATTTTTATGGCTGTGCGTTATAAACTTCTGTGAAGCACTTCGGGGTTCAAAGTTCTCACCACACATCTAGACAAGTTCCTTGTGGGGTCTATTTTCCAAAATGGGGTCACTTGTGGGGGTTTCCACTGTTTAGGCGCATCAGGGGCTCTCCAAATGCGACATGACGCCCCCAGACCATTCCATCAAAGTCTGCAATCCAAAACGTCACTACTTCCCTTCCGAGCCCTGACGTGCGCCCATACAGTAGTTTTCTCCCACATATTGGGTATCAGCGTACTCAGGACAAATTGGACAACAACTTTTAGGTTCCAATTTCTTCTGTTACCCTTGTGAAAATAAAATATTGGGGCGAAAAAATCATTTTTGTAAAAAAAAAAAAGATTTTTTATTTTTACGGCTGTACGTTATAAACTTCTGTGAAGCACTTCGGGGTTCAAAGTGCTCACCACACATCTAGATAAGTTCCTTGTGGGGTCTATTTGCCAAAATGGGGTCACTTGTGGGGGTTTCCACTGTATAGGTGCATCAGGGGCTCTCCAAATGTGACATGACGCCCCCAGACCATTCCATCAAAGTCTGCAATCCAAAACGTCTCTACTTCCCTTCCGAGCCCTGACGTGCGCCCATACAGTAGTTTTCTCCCACATATTGGGTATCAGCGTACTCAGGACAAATTGGACAACAACTTTTGGGTTCCAATTTCTTCTGTTACCCTTGTGAAAATAAAATATTGGGGACGAAAAAATCATTTTTGTAAAAAAAAAAAAAGATTTTTTATTTTACGGCTGTACGTTATAAACTTTAGTGAAACACCTGGGGGTTAAAAGTTCTCACCACACATCTAGATAAGTTCCTTGAGGGGTCTAGTTTCCAAAATGGCATCATTTATGGGGGTTTCCACTGTTTAGGCAGATCAGGAGCTCTCCAAACACGACATGGCGTCCAGCCAATTCTGCGTTGAAAAAGTCAGACGGCGCTCCTTCCCTTCCAAACTCTGCCATGCACCCAAACAGTGGTTTACCCCCACATATGGGGTATCAGCGCACTCAGGACAAATTGCACAATAACTTTTGGAGTCTTGTTACCCTTGGAAAAATAAAAATTGGGGTGAAAAGATCATTTTTGTGGAAAAAATATGATTTTTAAATTTTACGGCTCTACGTTATAAACTTGTGTGAAGCATTTGGGGGTTCAAATTGCTCACCAAAGATCTAGAAAAGTTCCTTAGGGGTCTAGTTTCCAAAATGGGGTCATTTGCGGGGGGTTTCCACTGTTTAGGCACATCAGGGGCTCTCCAAATGCAACATGGCATCCAATCTCAATTCCAGCCAATTTTGGTTGGAAAAAGTCAAATGGTGCTCCTTCCATTCCGAGCTCTGCCGTGCGCCCAAACAGTGGTTCCCACCCACATATGGGGTATCAGCGTACTCAGGACAAATTGGACAACAACTTATGTGGTCCAATTTCTCCTGTTACCCTTGAGAAAATAAAAAATTAGTGACTAAAATATAATTTTTGTGGGAAAAAAATAGGATTTTTTATTTTCATGCCCGGGCATTATAAACTTGTGTGAAGCACTTGGGGGTTCAAAGTGCTCACCAAAGATCTAGATAAGTTCCTTAGGGGGTATAGTTTCCAAAATGGGGTCATTTATGGGGGTTTCCACTGTTTAGGCAGATCAGGAGCTCTCCAAACACGACATGGCGTCCAGCCAATTCTGCGTTGAAAAAGTCAGACGGCGCTCCTTCCCTTCCAAACTCTGCCATGCACCCAAACAGTGGTTTACCCCCACATATGGGGTATCAGCGCACTCAGGACAAATTGCACAATAACTTTTGGAGTCTTGTTACCCTTGGAAAAATAAAAATTGGGTGAAAAGATCATTTTTGTGGAAAAAATATGATTTTTAAATTTTACGGCTCTACGTTATAAACTTGTGTGAAGCATTTGGGGGTTCAAATTGCTCACCAAAGATCTAGAAAAGTTCCTTAGGGGGTCTAGTTTCCAAAATGGGGTCATTTGCGGGGGGTTTCCACTGTTTAGGCACATCAGGGGCTCTCCAAATGCAACATGGCATCCAATCTCAATTCCAGCCAATTTTGGTTGGAAAAAGTCAAATGGTGCTCCTTCCATTCCGAGCTCTGCCGTGCGCCCAAACAGTGGTTCCCACCCACATATGGGGTATCAGCGTACTCAGGACAAATTGGACAACAACTTATGTGGTCCAATTTCTCCTGTTACCCTTGAGAAAATAAAAAATTAGTGACTAAAATATAATTTTTGTGGGAAAAAAATAGGATTTTTTATTTTCATGCCCGGGCATTATAAACTTGTGTGAAGCACTTGGGGGTTCAAAGTGCTCACCAAAGATCTAGATAAGTTCCTTAGGGGGTATAGTTTCCAAAATGGGGTCACTTGTGGGGGGTTTCCACTGTTTAGGCTCATCTGGGGCACTGCAAACGGAACATGACCCCCATCAACGTCTGCATTCCAAAACGTTACTACTTCCTTTCCAAGCCCTGCCGTGCACCCAAACAGTTCCCCCCCCCACATATGGGGTATCAGCGTACTCAGGACAAATTGGACAACAACTTTTGGGGTCCAATTTCCTTGGGAAAATTCAAAAATTTGGGACTAAAAAATCATTTTTGTGGAAAATTGTTTTTTTTTTTTTTCACACCCAGGCATTATAAGCTTTTGTGAAACACTTGGGAGTTCAAAGTGCTCACAACAGATCTAGATAAGTACCTTAGGGGGTCTAGTTTCCAAAATGGTGTCACTTGTGGGGGTTTCCACTGTTTAGGCGCATCAGGGGCTCTCCAAACACGACATGGCATCCAATCTCAATTCCAGCCAATTTTAGTTTGAAAAAGTCAAACGGCGCTCCTTCCCTTACGAGCTCTGCCGTGTGCCCAAACAGTGGTTTTTCCCCACATATTGTGTATTGGCATACTCAGGAGAAATTGCATAACAACCTTATCTGTCCATTTTCTCCTTTTACCCTTGTGAAAATAAAAAAAAAGTTTGTAAAAGATCATTTTTGTGGCTAAAAAGTTAAATATTAATTTTTTCCTTCCACGTTGCTTTAGTTCCTGTGAAGCACCTGAAGGGTTAATAATCTTCTTGAATGTGGTTTTGAGTACCTTGAGGGGTGCAGTTTTTAGAATGGTGTCACTTTTGGGTATTTTCTGCCATATAGACCCCTCAAAGTGACTTCAAATGAGAGGTGGTCCCTAAAAAAAATGGCTTTGTAAATTTTGTTGTAAAAATGAGAAATCGCTGGTCAACTTTTAACCCTTATAACTTCCTAACAAAAAAAAATTTTGGTTCCAAAATTGTGCTGATGTAAAGTAGACATGTGGGAAATGTTATTTCTTAACTATTTTATGTGACATATTTCTCTGTTTTAAGGGAATAAAAATTCAAAGTTTGAAAATTGCAAAATTTTAAAAATTTTCGCCATATTTGCATTTTTTTCAAAAATAAACGCAAGTTATATCGAAGAAATTTTACTTCTAACGTGAAGTACAATATGTCACGAGAAAACAATCTCAGAATCGCGAAGATCCGTTGAAGCGTTCCAGAGTTATAACCTTATAAAGAGACAGTGGTCAGAATTGTAAAAATTGGCCCGGTCATTAACGTGCAAACCACCCTTGGGGGTGAAGGGGTTAAGAGTAGGGTCTCGCAATTGTTCACTCCCAAAATTGCCACGGGACACCGGTAGGTCAGGGACATTCTGTTCTAGAGAACCACTATCCTCGTCTCCCAACATCACCTGAAAAGGAAATTCATTTTCATCACGGTCATCATCATTATCAGTATCATCATCATTATCATTATCATCATGGTCATCATCATTATTATGATCATCATCATTATCATTATTACGATCATCACACAAGTTTAACGGCCCACTAGCATTGTGTTCCGCCCCTCTGGACCGTGCAACCTCAGTAAGAGCCCTATCACACTGTCCCGTAGAACTGTTTTTTCTCCAAAGATCCCAAAACAGAGGAAAGTCACGACCCAAAATGGCGGGGTGCATCAAGTTCTTCACTACCCCCACTTCTTACGAGATCTCCCCGAGTTTTGTGACGAAGTCCACGGAAGTTACCGGGTAGACTTTGGAGTCTCCATGTATGCACACCACGCTCAGGTGTTTATCGGGGACGAAGTCCCTATCAGCCATGCTGGCATGTACCAGAGTCACTCGACTCCCTGAGTCTAGGAGGGCCTGTACTGGGCAGCCATTTATCACCACCTGAGACAGCTGTGGGCCAGTCTCCTCGACTGGGGTGGCCACGCACACGGGTTCCGCGAGGAAAGAGAGGGTCTGTCCAGCGTCACAGTCCATAGGTTCCCCGACTAGTGGACAGTTAGCTGAAATATGACCCCGTTCACGGCATCTCCAACACTGTCTCAGGTCTGGGAGTTCAGACGGGGAGGCCTTTCTAGGCCTGGGGTCTCCTGCCAGGGAAGTATCAGCCTTTCGCTCACCCATGTCCCCCCGGGTCTGAACCCGTCGGTCAGCAGCCCCCCTTACCCCAACAGCTGGAACTCTCTTACCGGGGGATAACGGAGGCCGGGTACTTCGAACTGATGATCGCTCGGACGGCTGGTCACGTAGATAGTCTTTGGTGGCGAAGTACCTTTCAATCAAGCTGACCAGTTGATCGGCGTCTTTGGGATCTCCCTGTCCGACCCAGAGCTGTACCTCAGGAGGAAGGGCCCAGATGTACCGGTCCAGCACTACCTTTTCGACCATTTGGGCAGGGGTGCTGACGTCAGGTTCCAGCCACTTCTTTACTAAAGAAATCAAGTCATACATTTGTGAGCGAGCAGGCTTGTCTCGACTGTATCTCCAGTTATGTACTCTCCTAGCACGGACTGCAGCCGTCACACCCAGGCGGGCAAGAATCTCCGCTTTCAGCTTGTTATAGTCTTTGCTGTCCTGCTCGTTGAGGTCAAAATAGGCTTTTTGGGGTTCCCCAGTCAGATAGGGCGCGACCACCATGGCCCATTCAGACTGTGGCAGACTCTCCTTCTCAGCCAATCTCTCAAATATAGCCAGATATGCCTCCACATCGTCATGAGGTGTCATCTTTTGCAGAGTCTGTTTTACCGCTTCTTTACAGCGGATAATGCCGGTGACCCGGCGTCCTCACTCGGGGACGAGGTGCTGCGAGTTCTTTGTATTGCTGCAACTTGCTCCATTAATAACCGGTTGGTCTCCTGCTGCTGCTGATGCATGCTCTGCATGCTTTGCTGGCTCTGGACCAGGTGCTTAACGAGCTCCTCCATACTGCCAGACTTCCTGGGCTGGTTAACAGCCTTCACCCAAGACATACACACTCCACAGTCTTTTCCACCACAAGTTCAGCTTTTGCTGTGCAGACACTTTTTTTTTTTTCTGCAGACCCTATTAGGGCCACTGTCTCTTTAAGACTGCTTTAACAAACTTTTCCTTTGCTGCTGTCTTTAGCCACTGTGCTGCCCCAGCAATCTAGCACCAATTGTAACATTTCCAGGGGATATAGCTCCGGGATCGCCGTCCGGGTAGACGGAGTGGCATAGAAACAGTTCATTCACAGCAATACTGGTGCAACTGGCCGCAACCAGTTTTATTTAAAGTCAAAAGCAAACAAGACATAAAACAAATCATAAACAGAAAACCTGAGCCTCTCCGGCTACTTACTACACACAGATAAATTCCCTTACTATAAGGGACCAGACTCTACCAGCCTGGCCCAAAATAAGACTTAGAATCAGTAGTTACCAGCTTGAGGTTTGTAGGAGACTCCAACAGTGTCTGAAGTCAGATCCAGACTGAGAGCCCCCAGTCTGTGTTTCCCAGCACCTATTTCTGGCTGCCTAATTAAGCAGCTGTGTGCACTCAGGGTTAAGCTGCAAGCCTGTACTGGATGGAGACTGGAGTGGACGTCGTACTGCCATCCTATCTCCGCTCCTATTTTCCTTATGCGACCCAGCTAAGAAACCTGGGCGAGATGTACACCCCGTCCAGTACGCACCCCTTCACTGTCTCACAATATATATATATATATATATGTATTCAATGTGTATATATCTATTCTTTCCATTCTTCATTAAACCTGTCAGTGTGATTTTACAGTATAGCCGGGGATGAATTGCCGTCTTTTCTCAAGGACACCGGTGCGATTTTCTCGCAAGTCACACTTGTGGTCCGTTTGTAATCCGATTTTTCATCGCACCCATAGACTTGCATTGGCCGAGAAAAAATCGGATGCTAGGAGCTGCCCCATAGATTAACATTGGTCCGAGTGCAATGCGATATTTTATCGCATTGCACTTGTCAGTTTTTGTTGCCAGTGTGACTACGGCCTTATTCTCTTCCATACACCATTTGGGACCAGCTGATTCCCTGTCTCTGCAACCCAGACACTAGTATATGGCACCTTGCCTTGTGCGCATGCGCTTACTCTTCCTGTGTGTCATCTTGATCAGCTGATTCTTATACTTCCTGCCCGTACGCTTACATGGGGGCTTTCCCGGCTTTCCTCTGATACACGGATGCGCCGCAGGTAAACAGCGGTAATCAATTTACAAATCAAAACTATTATATTTATACACGTACTTCTGAAGCCAGTTAACACACCTGACGAAGCTCCATTTGCAGCTATACACGTGGGGTTACTCCTCACACCCTTGGTACTGGAGGCAGCTACCAACAATGATATGCTCACGCGAGCTCTTTTAGATTATCACCAGTTTGAGACTCCCTCATAATCAGCGATTTTATATGTCTTCACATTAAGCTCTGCGGCTTGAGTTATACTTTATCCACAGCACTCTTGCCCAGACATCATGTGTTGCTTTTTTTGTTTACTTTTCTAAATAGAAATGCATGCATAAACTGGGGCTTTTTTTACTTGTATTTCTATCTCTCTTATGCATGTGCCTGGCCATGTTATCTGATATCTTGATTACAGTCATGGCCAAAAGTTTTGAGAATGACACAAATATTATATTTTCACATGATCTGCTGCCCTCTGGTTTTTATGTGTGTTTGACAGATGTTTTTATCACAGACAGAAATATAATAATTGCAAACATATGAGTAACAAAAGCTTATATTGACAGTTAGAATGAGTTAATGCAGCAAGTCAATATTTGCAGTGTTGACCCTTCTTCTTCAGGACCTCTGCAATTCTCCCTGGCATGCTCTCAATCAACTTCTGGACCAAATCCTGACTGATAGCAGTCCATTCTTGCACAATCAATGCTTTCATTTTGTCAGAATTTTTAGGTTTTTGTTTGTCCACCCGTCTCTTGATGATTGACCACAAGTTCTCAATGGGATTAAGATCTGGGGAGTTTCCAGGCCATGGACCCAAAATCTCTATGTTTTGTTCCCTGAGCCATTTAGTTATCACCTTTGCTTTATGGCAAGGCGCTCCATCATGCTGGAAAAGGCATTGTTGATCGCCAAACTGCTCTTGGAGGGTTGGGAGAAGTTGCTCTTGGAGGACATTCTGGTACCATTCTTTATTCATGGCTGTGTTTTTAGGCAAGACTGTGAGAGAGCCGATTCCCTTGGCTGAGAAGCAACCCCACACATGAATGTTTTCAGGATGCTTAACAGTTGGCATGAGACAAGACTGGTGGTAGCGCTCACCTTGTCTTCTCCGAATGAGGCGTTTTCCTGATGTCCCAAACAATCGAAAAGGGGATTCACCAGAGAAAATAACTTTACCCCAGTCCTCAGCAGTCCACTGCCTGTACCTTTTGCAGAATATCAGTCTGTCCATGATGTTTTTTTCTGGAGAGAAGTGGCTTCTTTGCTGCCCTCCTTGAGACCAGGCCTTGCTCCAAGAGTCTCCGCCTCACAGTGCGTGCAGATGCACTCACACCTGCCTGCTGCCATTCCTGAGCAAGCTCTGCACTGCTGGTAGCCCGATCCCGCAGCTGAAACACTTTTAAGAGACTGTCCTGGCGCTTGCTGGTCTTTCTTGGGCGCCCTGGAGCCTTTTTGGCAACAATGGAACCTCTCTCCTTGAAGTTCTTGATGATGCGATAGATTGTTGACTGAGGTGCAATCTTTCTAGCTGCGATACTCTTCCCTGTTAGGCCATTTTTGTGCATTGCATTGATGACTGCACGTGTTTCTTTAGAGATAACCATGGATAACAGAAGAGCAACAATGATGCCAAGCACCAGCCTCCTTTTAAAGTGTCCAGTGGTGTCATTCTTACTTAATCATGACAGATTGATCTCCAGCCATGTCCTCATCAACACCCACACCTGTGTTAATGGAGCAATCACTGAAAAGAGGTTAGCTGGTCCTTTTAAGGCAGGGCTGCAATGATGTTGAAATGTGTTTTGGGGGATAAAGTTCATTTTCTAGCCAAATATTGACTTTGCAAGTAATTGCTGTTAAGCTGATCACTCTTTATAACATTCTGGAGTATATGCAAATTGCCATTAGAAAAAGTGAAGTAGTAGACTTTGTAAAAATTAATTTTTGTGTCATTCTCAAAACTTTTGGCCATCACTGTATATGTATATTTATTATGGGGACGCCCATATACTATTATATCAAGCACTGACATCTACAGCTTGATTAGACGGATAACTTTTGCTATTCTCTGGCTATGTCCACTATTTGCAGTCATGCTGCTGACACAATAGTGAGGGTCTTGGTTATTGTACTGTATTTGTGTATATCATCTGTGTTTATGCTGCTCTAATTGCAGTGAGTGTTTTGACCACTGTTCTGTATAGTCCGCTCTCAGCTTATTATGGATCTAAGGGTGTTGTTGTTTAGTATCCATTCGTGTGGTTTTAACTGTTTTTAAGGTTGTTTGTTCATTGGTGTTAATAAAATCCTGTTTTTTCATTATAATATACATTAAGGTGTGCACATATTATATGCATTAACCTTTTTCCTCCACCTTTCTTGCATACGTCCAATATGCATCAGGCAATCCAGGTAAATTAGATGGAGTAGTCAGGGGTCGAGCAAAACGAATGGCAACTAGACAACTCTCGTGGCACTCCTGTCCCCAACGGAGTACTTCACCAGATTTCCAATCCAGGAAAGACCTGTGATTTTACAGCCATGGCAGAACTACAAGTAGAGGATGAGACAGACCTGACAGCACATAGAGAGTAATCTTCTCAGAGTGTAGCATTCCTACCCTAAGTTCCACAGGCTCTGTAACGAAAAGGATCATCTCAGAGAGAAGTTTTCTATCTACCGATGAAACCACCAACGGATCCTGTAGATGTTGGATTGGGATTTGATACCACTCTACAATGGCCTGTTGAATGAGATTTCCTGTGGAACCAGAGTTCAGATAGGCCGACTTGACAAAACTGAGTTTGCTGCAGGAAATGGATACTGACAAAGTCAGCGATGGAGAGGAGTGAACCTCGCCCAGGGTAGCATCTCCAACAGACTCTAAACTCTGTCGTTTCTCGTTTTTTCTAGGCAGGAGCTCATCAAGTGTTCAGGACTGCCAAAATAGAAGCACCTTTTCTCAGCATGACGGACCTCTTGAAAAATTCTTGGCCATTTTCACCTAGTAAAGTTGCATTGACTCTGGGGAAGTTAGCTGAGGCATGCTGCATGATTGGTCTTTGAAAGATAGGAGCCAGGCGCAAATGTCATCTCTCGCGGGTCACCTTCTTGGAATGCTCCTGAAACCTAATGTCGATCTGAGTTGTCAGGGACACCAGGTCATCCTGTGAAGTGGGTATATCACGACCAGCCAGCTCGTCCTTGATTCTCCCACAAATGTCCTCCCAGAAGGTGGACACCAGAGCCTTATTATTGCAGGCGAAATTGGAAGACGGGCCACGGAATCAGACACCGTATTGGCCCACTGTGAGGATTCCCTGGCGCAGTCTGAAAAGAGGAGGTGCTGCGGAGGAAACGCTGCCGGGCTCATCAAAGACATTTCAGAACGCTTTTAGAAAGGACTGGAGGTTTGAAACAAGAGGATCAACTCTCTCCCATAGGGGATTTTTTTATCTTCACTTCATCGTTGAGCTGGATTTTCTCCTTTTGCACTGATTGATGAACCCCTGACATAGGGCAGGGTCACTTCCATAACGTGGAGGAGATAACAGATGGGGTCCTGAATGGGTACATAGCTGGCAGGTTGATGGCTCATGGCTGAGATTGTCGCAGCTTGGGTAGTGCCTTAAATAATAAGTGTCTCCCAGCCACTTTAGGACGATGGGCCTACCCCCTTTAAGAAGGAGGGAGTGTGCGCACTTGCGCCCTAAGCTCTGTGCCCGGGGATCTGCGCGTCAGGCACAGATCACGGGCAGCAGCCGGATAAGGAGGAGGAAGTGCAGGACGATGCCGCGGTGGTGAGTGAACCGGCGTCCCTGCCGGTGGAGGAGAGAAGCATACGGGGACACCAGCACTACTATTTTTTTCCTATGTTTTCCCCTTTATTTTATAAATATTTGGTGAACATTTGAAGTAGTCTTTGTCAGTCTTTTTTTTTAATAGTACAGAAAAGCTTTGATTTTGCAGTTAAAAACTCAACTGCATTTTTTTACATGACTTTTTTTTCGGTTTCACCATAGAAGCCAAAAGAGAAAAAAAAAAATCGCACGAAAAAAAAAAACACAATTTAGCTTCGTCTTTAGACACACAGTGGCCATGAATTTTAATTAAATCACATCAACTTTGATTGAACAGTTAAATGCAGCAAATTTTCTGCACAAAAAAAACCACAGCGGGAAAAAAAACAGAATTTACGCTCCATGGGAACATGGCCTGAGAAGACAGCAGGTATTTTAACTCTATAATGTTCATCTCTGTAGACAGAACAATTTGTAGCTTAAAAATGTTAGAAATGTAATAATAACATTTCCTTTAGTTTCCTTCTTATGCCTGGAGAATATGTTTGTTGTGCGTTCATCAGTTTAGTTCTCCTGTATTTTTCTTTGCTGCCAAAAAGACACTAGCTTACAACCATAGACAGATTATCGTGGTCGTAGATCAACATTCGAGTATAAACATCTCACCTCAGAATTGACTGCTGCAGGAGACCACCATGTTTTTAAAATCAGGTTTGAGAGCGTCATACATGGTTCTAAGAAAAAAAGTAAGTTACAACATCTCGGATATTTAGTCATGACATTTTCCTACATTTCCTAATGGATGATCTCTAACTCCTCCATCTTCTATAATTAGATTAGATTTCTATTTTTTTTAAGCTTCTGTATATGGCTATCTAATAATTGTGTAGAAGCAATCAGCTATTCTAAAGAAGCCTTCGAAATGCGTATCTGAGGGCACGCTTACACTTTTAAAGCTTTTAAACCTACCGTGCATGTATTTTTCATGACTATTCTACACTCATATTTCTTTTGTAAATTAACATCCTGAACCAGTCTGCCTTCAAGACTCTAAAGCAACTGTAAGGCCACGAGCACAAGTTGAGTATTTGGTGAATTTTTTACCTCAGTATTTGTAAGCAAAAACCAAGAGTTGCTGAAAAATGCAGAAGCGGTGACTTGTTTCTATAAGGGTGCGCTCACACTGCCGTATAAAACTGCTGAGTGCTATCCGATATTTTATCGTATAGCACTCGGACCAATATCATACTATGGGGCAGTGCAGTTATTATTTCCTTATGTCGCTTTGCCATTAGAAAACAATAGCAGCATGTTGCGAGCTCATCAGAGAACTGTATTTATTGCACCCATACAAATCTATGGGTGTGTGTATAACATCGGACTGCACTGTGGACGCCGGCAATGTAGATGGAGAAATTATTTTCTCCGTCTCCAACGCACTTGTGCTGCGATTCTCTCATTGAAGAGAATTGGAGCACAGTGCACTGACAGCTCAAACTCTGACAGAGTTTGAGCCAAGTGTCATTTGCATAATTGGCCGATTCTCTCGCTTGAGAGAATTGATGGCCATTTCAGCTAGCCCTTAAACTTTCCCTCTGATTGTTTCACGCCTGATTTTGGCTTACAAATACTGATGTAAAATACTAACCAAATACTGAATGTGTGAACATGGCCTTAGAGAGCGTTGATACTAGCTGATAGCAGACGTTTAAACGACTTTTGATCACCTCATGTTTGCCAGTCAACAATCATTCTAAAGCTTGTTCAGACAATCTGACTACAAATCCAAGGCACACAGAATATTGGTTAATAAATTGTTCTGTGCGCTCAGGCTGCCACTGTTCTCAGTAGCACATGTCCTGTTAACGCAGGGTGATGCACTGACGAAAACAATGATTTTTAACCCCTTAACGACCTCCGATACGCCTTTTAACGGCGGCAGTTAAGGGTACTAATTCCTCAGCGCCTCTTTTTAATGGCGCTGAGAAATAAGTGTGTAGCGGCCCCCAGCATTCGAAAATCTCTGTGGTCTTGGCTACTAGGGGTAGCTGAGATCCCGGAGAACATGATTCGGGCTGGTTTTTACCATCTCCATTCTTGTGATTGCCGTTATTCTCAGAAAAAAAAGTCAGATCTTCAATTCACTTCTCTCTCCTCTGATATGATCTAGAATACCAAAGGAGAGAGAAATGGGGCCCCAGAGCCCCCTTGGTACCTCTGCCATCCCCAGGGATTTTGCCTATTGATTCATTTTTATCACTGTGATATGTCCTATCACAGTGATCAAAATAAAAAATAGTGGGGCGTTGTCTGGCCGCGCTCCTGTGAAGACGCATGCAGGACTAGCTCTGCCTTGGAGCTGGTTTTGAGAGCCCTCTAGCAGTCTATTCAGCGACCTAATGGTTCGTACCGGGAGAGAGAGAGGAGGGGAGCTTTCAGGGACCCACAAAAAGCTGAAAGGCCAAGGAAATATTCAGCGTTTTGTACAGAAAGGAAACTGTGCATCCCCGGGCACAGCGCGCAAGATGGCGCCGACAGTCCCAACACGCTCAGCTTCCCCGCTATCAGAGGAGTCTGACACTTCAGATATGGAAGGTGGGGATGAAATAACAACCGCTGTTCCGAGCAAAAGTCTTGTGACCAAATCGTATCTAGATGCAGCTCTGCAAAAGGTATTTACCCCACTTATGAAGGAACTCTCTGACTTTAGGGCTGTAATAACAGCGCAGGTGGAGAAGGTGGGGGAGGATTGCAGTATGCTGTCAAGAACTACAGAGGATTTGACCGAGGTGGCAGGGTCTCATGCACAACATCTCAATCATGTTTACACAATGCTGGAGGATCAGGAGAATCGGTCCCGGCGTAATAACATTAGAATGAAAGGCTTACCGGAAAGCTGGGCCTCTGAAGCCCTTCCCAAAGTAGCCATGGAAATGTTCAGTGATTTGTTGGGGCAGGAAAGAGCAGCAGCACTTACCATTGAACGAATTCACAGAGCCCTGAGGCCGCAAAGTGCTCCTTCTGAC
Organism: Oophaga sylvatica; assembly: GCA_033576555.1. NCBI lineage: Eukaryota > Metazoa > Chordata > Amphibia > Anura > Dendrobatidae > Oophaga > Oophaga sylvatica. Next base: position 113,582,846 of record JARQOD010000003.1, read on the forward strand.
CACCGAGAGATGTGATTTGCAGGTTACTTTCTTATGTAGACACAAGAGACATTCTGAATGCAACCCGTACTAAAGGCACTTTAAAGTATGGGGAAGCTACCATTCACTTCTATCAAGACTTAGCACCTACTACACTGACTAAACGCCGTATGCTGCGTCCTCTGCTCCAGGTACTTGCTCAACATAATTGCAGGTACGCATGGCTTTTCCCCTTTGGCTTGCGTGCCACTATAAAGGGCAAACGTGTGGAGTTACATACACCTGCTGACTTGACCAGTTTCTGGAAAGCTTTGGGAGTTGAACCGATAGACATACCATCTGGCTTACAGTGGATGCTAAACCGAAGATCCGTAAGATGAATCCTGGTTCTCCATGGAAAGTTGTGAAGAAAAAGAAAGTGGTGGCTACGGAGAAAAATCTTACTTCAGACAAAACCTGAACTTTTAAGAAATGACCTCTTTAAATCTTCATTTAAAAGAATTTACAATCTTCGGCCACTAGATGGCATTGGATATCTGTTACCACAGTTAAGGTTTGGCTATGCAGTTAAATTTAGTTGTATGATGGTGGGAGTAAAACAAGAGGAGGAATTCAGTTAATAAATTTAATGATTCAATTCTGTCCATGCGAGCAAGTTGGCCAGCTTGGAGAAATTTATTTTATTTATGATCTCCTCTTGCATTCCCTCCTCCTACTAAGGCAATTATTGTTAAAGCTTTATTGAGTTGATATGAAACAATGTGTAGGGCATAGACTGATTGTTACTTAGATGGAAGAGATTGACTACTCATTCAACAGTTACTTAATCATCCTTGCTGTTCTCTTTTTCTCCCATACCTCAGTCTATCTTCCTGTTACTTTAGTTTATTATTAGTTTATTAATAGCTTAGTTATCAATAGCTATGCTGTCTTATTCCTTGATCTGGCTAAAGATAGAACCATTTAGTTCACATTTTTATAGTAATTGGGGGCTCCCTAAGACCACTGCGTGTAGTCATGTGGGAATGAGTCTGACTAAGTTTCACTATAGTGAACCCCCCCCAATGAGTGGGGTCTGGCTTTTGGGGGTGATTATTCTCGGGGGGGACCTTGTGTTCCTGCTTGGGGGTGGATCTCCCTGGAAGCTACACCTCACCCCAGTTTGCTTACTCTTAAAAGTTTAGATTGTTATGTGTATTGTTGTAATGTGTGTGTAAGTGTGTCGTCCTGTCTTCCTCAACCCCAGTATAGTTGCATTCCAATTCCTTCTCTTCTAATACCCCATATTTTCCCTCAGAAAAAGCTGTTCTCTAATTCCCGTCCCTCCTTTCTCAGAGAATTATGTAGTAGTGAGTTAAAATACTGGTTTTCTGTTTACTCGCTGAGTCATTTGCGATTTATATTGCCTCCGCTGCTCCGTTACCTATCGTACCTTTTTACGGATCCTCATGACGGGTTATTCATGTAAATAACTTCGTACAATGTTAAGGGTTTTAATTCCCCAGTGAAACGTAGTAAAGTCTTTTCCATTCTTCGTACTAATCCAGTTGATTTCCTTCTGTTACAAGAAACCCATTTCCGTACTGGGAAAATCCCGCATCTGCCGTCGAGGGTGTACAGCCAGTGGGTTCATGCAACTGCATCTGATTCCTCAACTAGGGGGGTAAGTGTTGGAATTCATAAGAACTGTCCTTTTAAAATCCTCACCACATTTTTGGATGATGAGGGTAGGTTCATTTTTGTTAAGGGAAGCTGGGAGGAGTAACTCTTACAGTTTGCAATATATATGCTCCTAATCAAGGCACGGTTGCATGGCTGTTAAAAATATTGGCAAAACTTAAGATATTTGCTGAGGGATATGTGCTGGTGGGTGGTGACCTAAATATAGTATTGAATCCCTTGTTAGATACCTCTACACCCAAGGTCCATGTTGCCTATAGAGCACTGAGGAAATTACATTTACTCTTGCAAGATTTGAAACTTAAGGATAGCTGGAGATTACTTCACCCATCCAAACGAGACTATTCCTTCTATTCACATCCCCACAAATCCTACTGCAGAATAGACTATTTGTTAATACCTGAGCCTTTGGTCCCCTTTGTGTCATCGGCGCAGATAGGAACTATAGGCACTTCCGACCATGCACCTGTTTCAGTCGCATTCGGCTTGCGGGATCTCCCTGCCCGCCAGGGTTCTTGGAGGCTGAATGTCACACTACTGGACAATGAGACTACTGTGAAGAATATCACATCTCAAATTTCGGATTACTTTGTAGCTAATGACACGGAGGGGATGAATGCGACAACGATCTGGGAGGCCCATAAAGCTGTGATTAGAGGATATTTTATCAAACTGGGGTCCATTATTAAACGACAACGCATGCATAAGATTACATCCCTACTCTCAAAGATTAATACTTTGGAGATAGCACACAAACACACTTTAGCGACGCAAACGTTTGAGGAGCTGCAGTTGTGTAGATCTCAGCTTGCAGATATACTTAACACTATAGCTACAAATAATTTTGCAAAAATCAAGTTTACCTCTTACCTACATGGAATAGAGGGGGGAAACACATGACTGCGGCTCTCAAAAAACAGAAAGCTTCTTCCACTATTACAGCAGTGATGGGGCCTAATGGCATACTGACGGAGGACCCAAAAGGAATTGCGGACGCATTTTCATCTTATTTAGGCTCACTATATAATCTACAATCTACCACAAGCTGTTCTATTGATGCAGATAGATTAGAAGCAGTGCACTCCTTTTTAGACAAATTGTCACTCCCATCCCTAGACAAGACTACTGCAGAATCTCTGCTGGCACCAGTGACTGAAGATGAAATAAAACAGACATTAAGCTCGATACCATCTGGAAAGAGCCCTGGGCCTGATGGGTTCCCCATTTTATATTATAAAAAGTTCTTCTCGACATTATCCCCTTACTTAGTCGAATACTTCAACTCACTTTTATTAGGCTCCCCGCCCCTCCCCCAATCTCAAGAAGCGTTTATCACTCTCATTCCGAAGCCAAACAAAGACCACTCAATCTGTAGTAATTACCGACCAATCTCTTTACTCAACACGGATTATAAGTTATGGACCAAACTTTTGGCCCGTAGAATAGCGAGCCTGCTGGGATTCCTAGTTCACCCGGATCAGGCAGGTTTTGTATTGGGGAGGGAGGGGAGAGATAATGTTCAGAGAGCAATTTACTCTTTGGCGATTGCCAGGCGTTGCTCTATGCCCCTCTCTCTATTAAGTCTAGACGCGGAAAAGGCTTTTGACCGGGTGGACTGGGGGTTTTTAAAGCAGACTCTCTTGAAATTTGGATTTCCTCCCCGCTTCATTGCCATTATATTAAATCTATATTCGTCACCCACAGCGAGGGTACGGGCTAATGGGCAACTGTCAACACCCTTTCGCATTAATAATGGTACGCGACAGGGATGCCCACTTTCGCCGTCCCTATTTGTTTTAACCATTGAACCCCTGCTTCAAGCAATTAGACAAAGCCCTGATATTATGGGTTTTAGAGTTGGCCCCGAAGAATACAAAGTCAGTGCCTTCGCCGATGATATACTATTAAGTTTATCAGACCCTATCAAGTCCCTCAAGGATGTAATGACGCTTCTCCAGCAATATGGAGAGATTTCCAATTTTAAAATTAATGTTTCTAAATGCGAAATGATTGGTTTGAACCTCCCAAATTCCACAGTTACTTTACTAAAGTCTAGATACCCCTTCTTCTGGCCACCATCTTGTATAACATACCTTGGAATTAAAATTCCTGGGGATTTGTCTAGATTGTATGAATTTAACTATGATGTCAGCCTAGTGGAAGTTAAAGCTATGCTTCAAAAAATAGATATTCCTTTCCTCTCTTGGCTGGGCAGGAAAAATCTCCTGAAAACTTATGTTGTTCCCAAAATATTATATCTTCTACAGACTCTTACCATTCCAGTGCGACCTGCTTACTTCACATCCATTAGACATATTTTCTCTTCATTTTTATGGAAAGGAAATAGACCTCGTCACGCACGTGCTTGCTTACGACGTCCAAAACAATTAGGGGGAATCGGGCTTCCTGATATGGGTTTGTATTATCGGGCGACTCACCTTAGATTATTGGCAGAATTGCTCTCACCTTCTTATTCAAAACCCAGTAAAACATTGGCTTTTTGGTTGATGGAGGAGAAAGGAGTGAGATTACTGTGGACTGCTCCGTTTCTTGATAAATCAAAAAACTCTCTACATATCTTGAAAGACATGCACTGGTTATTCAAGGGACTTCCTTTAATGGGAACAGGGGAACATGAGGGAAAACAACTCTTATCCTGTCCACTATATTCGACTCCGCTGGCGCTGGTTTGTAGATCCTATGTTTAGGGATACCATGGGTATATGGGCGAAATTAAAGAATTTGACTTTAGGCCGATTGTTGGGGGGCGGAGAATTAGAGACTAGAACTTTGATACTGGACACTTTACGTGCTTTAGGAGGAGGGGAATTTCATTACTCGCATGTTCTGTTTTTCTGGTCTAGATTTCTAACTTTGGGAGCACATAGTAATTCTCCCTCATGGTTTGTCAACCTGGTCTCTGGACCTGCTCTTCCCGGTAGGCTGACTTCTTTTTTCTATAACAAATTGGTATTGGAACATACCCCAGCTAAACCTCTTGCTGTTCTGCAGTGGGAATCAGACCTTTCCTGTACGTTTTCAGAGGAAGAGACAAAACAAATTCTCACTCGCTCACATGTTTTTTCCCGATGCATACTTTCTCAAGAGAATGCCTTGAAACTTACCTTGAGATGGTATAGGTCGCCAGTCAGAATCTCACAGATGTTTCCATCGGTTCCAGACACATGCTGGAGATGTAATGCTAATAGAGGTACACTCAGTCATGTTTGGTGGTCTTGTCCTAGTATCCAACCTTTCTGGTTAAAAGTACACAGTTCTATTCAAGATATTTTAGGCAAACCATTTGTTTTACACCAAACTATGGTACTTTTGAATATGGATTCTTCAGAGATTTCTCTGGGGAAAAACTCGCTGGTAGTGCATCTCTTGACGGCAGCCAAACTTTTAATTCCCGTGTATTGGAAATCGACTGAGGTCCCTGATTATGATCATTGGGTAGACAAAGTGGAACAAATAAGGAGAATGGAGGAGACGTTCCATTGGTTGAACGGCTCACGAGAACAATTTTTGCAGATATGGGACCCTTGGTTTAATTGGAGAAATCTCATGACTGAAAATTAAAACCATATTGTCACGAAGATGATGAAGGCTCTTGAAAAGACCAGATTTGGATGTTAGCCTGAGATCCATCTGAGTTCCGGAGAGACTTTATCGTTGGCTTACCAATCTACTCACCATAATCTATTGCATTATTCCCATTGAATATCTTTAGAGACATATGTCCTCAATCTTACGCTCTTCCCTTCTTCCCTTCCCCCCCCTCCCTCCCCCTATTCCTTACCTCTGCTTTACCTTATTTACACCTGGTTAGTGATTATTTGTTGTGTTTGTACATGTTGTCTTTTATGGTATCTGCACTCTATGTTTTTCATAAGTTGCGTGCATTATCTAATTCTAATATTAATGACGATGAACATGGCTTGTCACTTTGTTGACTGTTATGATGTTTAATAATGACATGTTTATTCTGTCTCTTCACTGTTTTCTCAAATTTTAATAAAAGAAATTAAATATGAAAAAAAAAAAAAATAGTAAATTAATCCCCCCTTTGTCAGCCCCTTAGTTAGGTAAAAAAATACTAAAATATTTTATTTTTATTTTTTTCCATTCTTTGCATTAGGGTTGTGGTTAGAGCTATGGTTAGGGTTGGGCTAGAGTTAGGTTTAGGGTTGGGGTTAGAGTTAGGGTTGGGGCTAAGGCTAAGGTTTGGGCTAGGGTTAGGGTTGGGGCTAGGATTATGGTTGTGTTGGGGTTAGGGTTGTGCTGGGGTTACGGTTGGGGTGACATTTGTGGTGTTGGGATTAGGATATTGTTGAGGTTAGGGTGGTGTTGGGGTTAGGGTTGTGGTTAGGGTTAGAGATGTGTTGGGGTTATGATTGTGGTCAGAGTTGGGATTAGGGTTAGGGCTGTGTTAGGGTTGGAGTGAGAATTGGGGGGTTTCCACTGTTTAGGCACATCAGGGGGTCTCCAAAGGCGACATGGCGCCCACCATTGATTCCAGACAATTTTGAATTCAAAAAGTCAAATGGTGCTCCCTCCTTCTGAGCCCTGCCATGCTCCCAAACAGTGGCTTTCTCCCACATACGGGGTATCGGCTTACTCAGGAGAAATTGCACAACAAATTTTGTGGTCCATTTTCTCCTGATACCCTTGTAAAATAAAAGTTTGAGTCCAAAGTAGATTTTTTGTGAAAAAAGTAAAATGTTAATTTTTTCCTTCCACATTGCTTTAGTTCTCGTGAAGCACCTGAAGGGTTAATAAACTTCTAGAGTGTGGTTTTGCGCACCTTGAGGGGTGCAGTTTTTAGAATGGTCTCGCTTTTGTGTATTTTCTGTCATATTGACACCCAAAACTCACTTCAAATGTGAGGCAGTCCCTAAAAAAAATGTTTTTTTTAAATTTTGTTAGAAACATGAGAAATCGTGGTCAACTTTTAACCCTCATAACGTGCTAACAAAAAAAATTATGTTTCCAAAATTGTACTGATGTAAAGATGACATGTGGGAAATGTTATTTATTAACTATTTTGTGTGACACGACTCTCTGATTTAAGGGCACAAAAATTAAAAGTTTGAAAATTGGAAGAAATGTTACCACAATATGTCGCAAAAAAACAATCTCAGAATCCGTTGAAGTATTCCAGAGCTATAACCTCATAAAGTGACAGTGGTCAGAATTGTAAAAAATTTGGCCTGGTCATTAAGGTCAAATTGGCTCGGTCACTAAGGGGTTAAGCAAGCTTGTTTATCGAGTGATTGGCAACCTCTGTATACTGAATGATTATCATGAAATTAGTGTTCCTATTATTCACAATAATTAGCCAATGCCCCTTTAGTCTTCTCTGCACAGATGTGTTTTTTTTAGCAGTTTTTTGAATCACACATAATAGTGGATCCAAAAGAAGCAAAGGTTAACTTGACTCAGATAGCACACCACTGGGATATCACTGGGCAAAAAGTATAATCCAATATTAAACATGACAGTCAATGGCTGGTGCAATGATGGGTTTTCCTAAATGGGTTGTTCCATTGCATTTATTTTGATGAGCTATGCTCAGGATAGGTTATCCATGTCAAATCTTTGGGAGTGGATGAGTGGGGGGGGGTTGACATCCTGCACCCTCACTTGCCGGGTACAGTAGATCCACCCCTATGCGATTGTTGTGAGTCATGATAACCTTGTATCTCCTCTGCTTTGTGTGTTTAGGTCAAAAAACTGCCACAAAAACTCCATTCCAGCTTTACTGTATGGATACCTTTCCAATTTTCCGAGTCAGATGATCTCTGTCCTTCTCTAGATTTTACAATTTTGTGCCACTTACATATATAAAAGTGTTAGGCCTCTTTCACACTTCAGTCATGTGACGTCCGCCGAAGTGTGAAAATGGCGGATCCGTCAGAAAAGTGTAAAAACAGATGTAAAAAAGATCAGTTTTCTGACGGATCCGCCAAGAATTTTTCACCCGGAAATGATGAAATTTTCGTTCTGGAAATGTAAGTCCGGAGAGAGAGAGAGAGGACCCCGGACAGTGTTCGTTCCGGAAATGTAAGTCCGGAGAGAGAGAGAGACCCTGGACAGTGTTGTCAGCATTTTCAATGGTTTTCTATGGAGGCGACGGATCCGCGGGCGGATTCCGTCAAAAACGGATGCCAGCGGATCCGCAGCCCATAGGTGGCCATTATACAAAATGGCGGATGCGGCGGATCCGCCGTAGTCCGCCATTTTGGCGGATCAAAAAAACATTGCATTGGACGTTTTTCGAAATGACGGACGCCTATTTTTTGGCGGATCAGTCAAAAATCGGACCTAACTGATGACCATCCGTCAAAATACGTCACTAATGCAAGTCAAAAAAAAATGGCGGATCATTTTTTTCACATTTTGACGGATTTTGACTGACGTCGCACGACTGAAGTGTGAAAGAGGCCTTAGAGGTTCTCCTCCTAAACTGTTAGTGCCGCCTTCATCACATACTGTATAGAACTTCTGTCCATAATATCGCCACTGATGAAGGAGCATGTCACCAGATGTGTTTATCAGCTTCCTCCAAATGAAAAACAGCTTTCTCATGTGAAAGTATTTTTGTATTTGAGGATTCTAATGAACATCTCTGGTCTCATGCTCCTTCTGGTGGTTCCTCCATTCCTGCTACCCTGGAGTGACAAGTCTCTCCCTGTGTGTGTATAGGGAGAGACCTGTCAGTCATTGGCAGCGGATGGGAGAAGCCATCAGGGACCCACCTCTCCGATTAGTCACCTGAGTGGCTACGTCCTCAAACAGTTTTTAAAGTATTTTTTCTCTGAAATGCCGTAGCATTTTAGAATTAAACATACAGTCATGGCCAAAAGTTTTGAGAATGACAAAAATATTAATTTTTACAAAGCCTACTGCTTCACTTTTTCTAATGGCAATTTGCATATACTCCAGAATGTTATAAAGAGTGATCAGCTTAACAGCAATTACTTGCAAAGTCAATATTTGGCTAGAAAATGAACTTTATCCCCAAAACACATTTCAACATCATTGCAGCCCTGCCTTAAAAGGACCAGCTAACCTCTTTTCAGTGATTGCTCCATTAACACAGGTGTGGGTGTTGATGAGGACATGGCTGGAGATCAATCTGTCATGATTAAGTAAGAATGACACCACTGGACACTTTAAAAGGAGGCTGGTGCTTGGCATCATTGTTTCTCTTCTGTTAACCATGGTTATCTCTAAAGAAACATGTGCAGTCATTATTGCAATGCACAAAAATGGCCTAACAAGGAAGAGTATCACAGCTAGAAAGATTGCACCTCAGTCAACAATCTATCGCATCATCAAGAACTTCAAGGAGAGAGGTTCCATTGTTGCCAAAAAGGCTCCAGGGTACCCAAGAAAGACCAGCAAGCGCCAAGACCGTCTCTTAAAAGTTTTTTCAGCTGCGGGATCGGACTACCAGCAGTGCAGAGCTTGCTCAGGAATGGCAGCCAGCAGGTGTGAGTGCATCTGCATGCACTGTGAGGCGGAGACTCTTGGAGCAAGGCCTGGTCTCAAGGAGGGCAGCAAAGAAGCCACTTCTCTCCAGAAAAAACACCATGGACAGACTGATATTCTGCAAAAGGTACAGGCAGTGGACTGCTGAGGACTGGGGTAAAGTTATTTTCTCTGATGAATCCCCTTTTCGATTGTTTGGAACATCAGGAAAACGCCTCATTCGGAGAAGACAAGGTGAGCGCTACCACCAGTCTTGTCTCATGCAACTGTTAAGCATCCTGAAACCATTCATGTGTGGGGTTGCTTCTCAGCCAAGGGAATCGGCTCTCTCACAGTCTTGCCTAAAAACACAGCCATGAATAAAGAATGGTACCAGAATGTCCTCCAAGAGCAACTTCTCCCAACCCTCCAAGAGCAGTTTGGCCATCAACAATGCTTTTCCAGCATGATGGAGCACCTTGCCATAAAGCAAAGGTGATAACTAAATGGCTCAGGGAACAAACATAGAGATTTTGGGTCCATGGCCTGGAAACTCCCCAGATCTTAATCCATTGAGACTTGTGGTCAATCATCAAGAGACAGGTGGACAAACAAAAACCTAAAATTCTGACAAAATGAAAGCATTGATTGTGCAAGAATGGACTGCTATCAGTCAGGATTTGGTCCAGAAGTTGATTGAGAGCATGCCAGGGAGAATTGCAGAGGTCCTGAAGAAGAAGGGTCAACACTGGCAAATATTGACTTGCTGCATTAACTCATTCTAACTGTCAATATAAGCTTTTGTTACTCATATGTTTGCAATTATTATATTTCTGTCTGTGATAAAAACATCTGTCAAACACACATAAAAACCAGAGGGCAGCAGATCATGTGAAAATATAATATTTGTGTCATTCTCAAACTTTTGGCCATGACTGTACATAGCTGAAATCATACAGCCAGTCATGTATCCACTATCAGGTTCCATTTAATAAAACGGTCCCTGTGTGTCCCTTTACAGGAGTCTGAAAGAGTTTCCAGCCAAGTAGAAAGGAAACTAATGCCTATTTCATCTTTGAAGTTGTAATCCAGTCATATAACCTTGTAACCTTGCTTGACATTCATAAACATGCCTATGTGATGACATATGATATTCAGTTTGTGTTTCTTCCTCCAGGCGTGGTATGCTTATCGTTTTTTTTCTGTGAATCATGATCTAATTTTGAACAAAATAGTGGATATTCATTTCTTTCGATATTTACTATTTCATCAGAAAACTCATAGTTTTTACTGTAATTTTCACGGATGTCCCCAGGCTTGTACACTTTTAATTATTCTATACCAAAATAAACGATTGCTGGAGTAGCCACAAACCACCAGAATGTTTAAAATAAATAGGTTTTATTGAAAAAATTTGAAACAAAGTCACGTACAGTATGTACATATTATAATGTCTAATAAGGAGATAAAGTTCAAGAGCTGTTTCAGATGTCCATGATCGTTATGATGTCACATTGGAATGCACGAGTTAGCCACACATCTTCTCACCCAAATGTTATAGCTTCATATATTTCTATATATATACCCAAATCCAAGGTGTAGTGCACCTTTCACTGCACAGGTATGGGGGACACTCACTTGGCTGCGATATTCAGGCACACAGGAACTCTTTCTTACTTAAACTGTCCAATGCAGTTTATTATGCCATCATAAACCGCCAGGTTACATGTTATACATCACATGGTCCATAGTCTTTATCATATACGACTCTAATTCGCAGTCACTAAACCCGCCGGACCTCTCTCCAGTCACTGGGGGTGACTGCACGTCGAACAGTTCATTATATACATCACTGGAACCGCCGTTAAGGTTGTGTCTCTTACACACCGGACCATACTTCATCCAGTTCCCGTGGGAGACCGCATAGTTCATTACCTGACCTTTGTCCTTGCACACAGTTCGTCCCCCATACCCGTGGTTACCTTTCAGGAGCACCTGCTTCTCAGCTGACTCCTCGTCAGTCCAAGGTCCTCGATGAAGCTACCTAACTGGGATCACTATCCCGGACAGAGACTTGCTCACCCGGTCACCTGACAGTCCAGATCCTCAGCAGGCGGTAGCTTCCTCAACGCAGGGCCGTCACAGACTCTGCACATACATGTGGCCTCTACGGGTGCTATAGGACGTCCATCCCCTCCTGGGACCATCCAACACCCAGGCCTCACCGGATGCTATTCAGGGATCTGATCTTACTCCCAGGACCTCCCAACACACCGGCCACCAGGTCCAATGGCCTCACCATGTGCTCCTTCCAGGACCTTGCACTCTGACCACTCAGGTTCACAACACACCACATGTGACCAGACCTCAGTCACATTATATATCCCAAACCACGTCCATATGTGGGTGGTGTATGTGTGGCTAGCCGATCCCTCCCAGCTCTCCGACTAGCGTAAGCCTCCCTAATAAAGTAAACAAAAACTCTTGTGGGACTACAAGTCCCAGAACAACATTACTGGCTTACAGCGCCGAGGACTTCTGCGACACATAACGGCCATTTACAATCCCGCCGGTCACTGTTTCACCATCACAATCAAGGTAACGCCCCCCTGCATATCCTGAGAAACACATAAGCGCCCCTAGCTGTAACAGGGGCCACTGCATCACACTGGTCAATGTTAGTGAACACCAATTCATCGTGTGTGCGGCGCTCCGCCAAGGCGCCCTCTCCATACTGCGCAGATAATCCTAAACTAATTTTTCCCGCTGCTTCTTTCCCGCAATCACGTCCGCTATCCAGGCAGACTGCCCAGATGTAGGAAAAGGGCCCTCCTCTGTCTGGTACAAACGTGAAATGCCCAGCGCTGAGTCCTCACCGGACATAGGCCTAGCCTCTCGTCCATGATGGCCACAGGAGAGATCGAGAGACTCGGTCGCGGAGGCGGGAGACCGGGGATAGCCTGGCGAGGTGAAGTAGGCACCCGAACCCGAGCCTCCCGTCACTGCTGACTAGTGAGAGCTTTATTTTAACCTGACCCCCGGCTGTGTCCATGGCCGGCGCCAGAGGTTTCCCATTGGTACGACCGGAGTCGCCTCCGTGCCACACATTCCCGGTTCCTCCAGACTTTCTTTTTATACGTGCATCTCTGCGTGACCCAGAGCTGAGCTGTACGAACTAACAACGGGACATTTCCAGCTCGGAGATTGGTGGGGTGTCCTCGACCTCTGCCCCCTTATTGGGGTTACACTCTGTCCCTAGGTTGTCGACCCCTACGGCAGTTATCCCTGACTCGGGATCTTCGGGTTCTGCGCCCGGAACAACATTTACATTGGGGGGGGTTAACACTGGTCTCCCACAGGGACCCGAACCGGGCAAGTCACTTCCCAACACGGTCCATATGGAAGAGTCTTCATCACTCCCCAACACATGTTTGATGTCTCCAGACAGTGTGGAAAACTAACCACCCCCGATCGAGTACTCCCGGAGTTCCCCACGTGTAACCATCGCCTCTACTTTCCGTCCCTTGGGGTTGTCCCCAACAAGGGACCCATGGACCAGAGTCACCAAGCTCCCGAGTCTAAGAGAGCCTCCGCTTGGTACCCGTGACAAGTACCCAGCACAGCTTGGGTTCACTGCCGGCAGTGCCTGTAGTGTTGGTAGACTAGCTGGGCATACATAGACACACGGCGAGTATACCCGCAATCCATGGGTTCAGATGTGAGGGGGGCAGTTGGCAGCCCATGTCTGGGCCCTTGACACCACCAACACTTAAGAGCTGCTGCACGACTATACCTTGAGGCCACTTTAGGTGAAACGTGACTTTTGTCACCCTCACTTCGGGTTACCCCCTCATCACGGGCTCGATCCTGGTTAGCCCCAACAGAGCATTGTGGACTTTTCCCAGGCTCCTGGGCTTGCGGGCCCAACGTGACAGCCGAAGTGGAGCAGTATCCCGTACAAAGTCCTGAGTGGCTGTATACTGCCCATCCAGTCCCAACCACCTGGTCCAGAGTGCCCAGGTCACCTTGCCCCACCCAACGCTGTATGGCTGCTGGCGGAGCTCTCACCAGCTGGTCGACCACCACCCTCTCTACCATCTGGGCCAGGGTCAAGGTCTCAGGCTGAAGCCATCTCTTTACCAGCTGCAACAAGTCATATCCTAAGACCTGGCTGGACGAGACTCTGCAAAGGATCACTGGTACACCTGCTGAGCCTGCACATACTTATTAATCCCCCGTTTGGGCAAGGATCTCAGCTTCTAATAGTCCGGCCATCCTTCTGAACTGAGGTCCAGGAGGCCTTCTGGGCATCTCCCGTCATGAAGGGAGCCATCACTTCAGCCCACTGTGACACTGGCAGGCTCTCCAGCTCTGCTGTGCACTCAAACACTGTGAGAAATGCTTCCATATCACCTCAGGACTCATCTTCCTCAGAGCTGTCCGGACTTTGTACCGGGCCTCAGCACGGATCAGGGTCATTGTTGAGGGCGCTTCTTGCAGGGCCACAATCTGCTGCAAGATCAGCTGCAGATGCAGTAGCTCCTGCTGCTGCCGCTGCAACTGCAGCTCCTCTTGCTGCTGCCGCTGAAACTGTAGCTGCTGCTACTACTGCTTATGTTGCCACTGCTGTGTGAGGACCAACTTCTTCAAAAGCTCCTCTATTTTGTCAGCAGGCTTGAGCTGTAGCATTGCAGGCTTAATCACTGCCCGCATTCTCCAACCTTATGTAGTGCAGCGGTATCCACACTGTGCAGTGAGGAGGCAGTGACCCAGCAAAGTTCAAAGCAAAATGTATTTAATGTCCAAACTCACAGAAATACACAGCACACGAAATCCTCGGATTACAGCTGGGAAACAACACAGTCCACATCTGATACCTGTTGCCGTGGGCGGACTGAACCACCGTGTACGCTGAGGGGTGCCAAGCCTTTTGGCTTCCGCTTGGCCCGCTGTGTTGCCTCACAAAGGTGGAACTCTGCATGCTTGCAAACCAAACTAACAAACCCAACCCTCTACGGCAGCGCTTTTTACAAGCAACCTGTAATCCGTTTCAAAAATAAAAGCGCATGGCAGGTTTTTCTTAAATTTGCCTTGGACAAATAGCTTGCCCAAGACCAACCATTTTATTTTGCATTGCAATCACAGCTATGACTGTATAAACAAAAATGTGTATTTGCAATAATGTTCTTAGAAAAATACTTTATTTTTCTGGAACAATTTCAAGGGTGCCAGCACTTTTGGCCATGACTGTATATGCCCTTAAACCCCTTCTGTAATGTATATGCCCCAGCATCTCCTGTGATTTACAGTATTATGCCCTCAGCATTTCCTCTGATGTATATGCCCCCAACCCTGCTGGTATGTATGGCTCCAAGTCTCTTGTGATGTTTATGCCCCCAGCCCCCCTTGATGTAAATGCCCAAGGCCTGCCTGTGTGTATTGCTCCAATGTCTCCTGTTCTCTGATGTTATGCCCCATATCTCTTGTAATGTATATGCCCCAGTGTATCCTATCTGATGCATATACTCCAGTCCCAGCATCTCCTGTGTAATGGATATGCTCCAGTCCAATGTCTCCTATCTGAGTATACAGTATGCGGCCGCCCTAGGTGTCTTCTATGTGATGTATATAGAGCAGTGTCAGTGTCTTCTAGTGATGTATATACTGCCAGTTATGAACTTCCAAACGTGGGAGAACCTGCAGTGTAAGATACATCTGTGGTCAGTAATTACTGCTGCGAGTTCTTTTCAAATTCATTGCATAAGAGTCGGCTGTTCTCCAGACCAACGCAAATTGGAAAGCAGTTGTGAGTAGCAACATCACCAATACCACCTAACATGGTTGCACCAAAGAGAAGCAGTTCCAGCCATCACATTAGCGATGAGGTTAATTAAATGTTTCACCAAATAAAAGCAGGGTAAATTTCAAGTTGATGAGTTTGGACAGGCATTGAGTGATGGTTATAAATATCCAAATGGCCCCTGGCAGAAAAAAAGGTTCCCCAATCCTGGCTAATAGGAATGAGGGAAGCAACAGAAGTTGGAACATCTCCTATAAGACCCCATGGTACTGACAACATATGACTTTATCATGTGCAGTATGTGATGTAAATGTTTCATCTACTTCATGATCAGTCCTGTTAGCCGTTTATTACTTTAAACCCCTTACTGCCATCGGAGACATCCCGTCCATGGTACCTGGGCCCGTTGACCATGGAGGGATAGTACTTCTTGCGATCGGAAAGCGGCTCCCGGGGGGACGCAGCCGATCGGGCCGGGGTGGGCAGTGATTACACAGTGCACCCATGGACGGGGTTCGGAGCGGTCACGGACCGCTCCCGGCACATTAACCCCTTCACACCGCGATAAAACATATCACGGTGTACTGGGGGCACAGGGGGGATCGCGCAGGGTGGGGGCTCCCTGCGCGCCCCCCTGAGGGCCCTCAGAGCACGCGATGTGTTCACGCTGTTTGATGCTTCCTCCCCTCCCAGGACCCGATCCAAGATGGCGCCGGGGTCCTGGGGGAGGGTGGCTACCTCAGTGCCTGCCGAAGCAGGCACTGAGAAGGCCTGCTGCATGCCTGAGCGATCGCTGGTGGACAGGTGCTGTGCACACTGTCACCCCCCGATCTGATAAAATAAAGTGAAGTCCACCCCCCGGGGCAAAGTAAAAAAGTTAAAAAAAAAAAAAATTAAAAATGTTTTAAAAAAAAATATAAATATACCCCAAAAAATTTTACTTTTCCTGTAAATAAAAAAAACAAAGCAATAAAAAATACAATATTTTGGGACGCCGCTCCCCTAAGACCCCCCTATAAAATTGTCTCACTAGGTTAACCCCCTTTATGAACCCCTTAAAAAAAAAAAAACGAAGCAAAAAAACAAAAGCTTTAATCATCATACCGCCCCCCCCCAAAGGGGGAATAACAGGATCAAAAAAGACCGATCTGAAAAAACCGGTTACCGCTGAAAAACGTTTAACTTGTCCCGCAAAAAACCCAGGGCCCTCCAAGCATCATCGCCGAAAAAATTTAAAAAAGTTATAGCTCGCAGAATAAAGCGATGCAAAAATAATTATTTTTTATATTTAAAATTTGTTTTTATTCTTAAAAGGCCCAAAACATGAAAAAATTATATAAATGAGGTAACGCCATAATCGTTTCTGACCAGAAAATAAAACTGCTTTATCAATTTTAAACCATGGGAAGGTATAAACCCCTCCCCCAAAAGAAATTCATGAATTGGATTTTTGTTTTATTCTAACCTCCCAAAAATCGAAAAAAAAAAGCGATCAAAAAAACGTCCGTGCTCAAAATGGTTTCCAATAAAAACGCAAAATCGGCCCAAAAATAAGACCTCACATGACTCTGTGGGGCCAAAATATTTCAAAAAATTAAGCCCAAAAATGTGATGATGCAAAAACTATTTTTGGGAATTTTAAAAAAACGCTTTTTTAGCGTGCCGGCCCAAAAACCCCGCTATAAATAGTAAATCAAACCCCCCTTTAAAACACCCCCAGTAAGGGAAAAATAATAAAATTAAAAAAAGTATTTATTTCCCATTTTCCCATTTGGGTTTGGGTAGGGTTGGGCTAAAGTAGGGTTAGGGTTGGCGCTAAAGTTAGGATTAGGGTTTGGGTGGGATTAGGGGGGTTTTTAGGGTTTGGTTTGTGGTTAGGGTTGGGACTAGGGTTAGGGGTTGTTGGGGTTTGGGTTTGGAGTTTAGAATTGGGGGTTTCCGCTGGGTTTGCACATAGGGGCTCTCCAAAGTGAATGGCCGTCTGATCTCAATTCAAACCAATTCTGCGTTTGAAAAAGTCAAACGGTTCTCCTTACCTCCCTCTGCCATGCGTCCAAACAGTAGTTTATTCCCCCCATATGGGGTATCAGCGTACTCTGGACCCCAAGAGTTATTGTGCAATTTTCCATTTCTTCTGTTACCCTTGGGAAAAAAAAAAAGGGGGCGAAAATTCATTTTTGTACAAAAAAAATTATTTTTTTGTTTTTTAGGCTGTACATTATAAACTTCGTGAAGACTTGGGGCTTCTAGCGCTCACCAACATCTAGATAAGTTCCTTGTGGGGGGCTATTTTCCAAAAAAGGGGTCACTTTTTTGGGGATTTTCCTGTTAGGCGATCAAGGGGGTCTCCAAATTCACATGACGCCCCCAACCCCTTCCATCAAAGTCTGCAATCCAAAACGTTTATACTTCCCTTCCGACCCCAAAAAGGGGTCCCCCTACAGAGTTTCCCCCCACTATTGGATATCGGTTCCAGGACAAATTGGGCAACAACTTTTGGGGTCCCATTTTCCCCCGTTCCCTTTTTAAAAAAAAATATTGGGGCAAAAAATCATTTTTTGCAAAAAAAAAAAAAGATTTTTTATTTTTTTGGCTGTGCTTTTTAAACTTCTGTGAAGCACTTCGGGGTTCAAAAGTGTCACCACACATCTAACAAGTTCCTTGGGGGTTTAATTTTAAAATGGGGCACTTGTGTGGGGGTTTCCACTGTTTAGGCGCATCAGGGGGGTCTCCAAAATTCGAATGCGCCCCCAGACCTTCATCAAAGTTGAAACCAACGTCATATTCCTTCGAGCCCAAGTTGCCCCATACAGTAGTTTTCTCCCACATTTGGTATCAGGACTCAGGACAAATTGGACAACCAAATTTGGGGTCCAAATTTTTCCTGTTACCCTTTGAAAATAAAATATTGGGGCGAAAAATCATTTGTAAAAAAAAAAGGTTTTTTATTTTTAAGGCGTCGTTAAAACTCTGTGAAGCACTTTGGGTTCAAATGCCCCACACATCTAATAAGTTCCTTGGGGTCATTTGCCAAAATGGGTCACTTGTGGGGGTTTTCCACTGTATTGGTGCATCAGGGGCTTTCCCAAATGAATGAAGGCCCCAGACATTCCATCAAGTCTGAATCCCTCACTACTTCCTTCGAGCCTGACGTGCGCCATACAAGTTTTCTCCAATTTGGGGACAGCGTACTCAGGACAAAATTTGGACAAACCTTTTGGGGTCCAATTTCTCCTGTTACCCTTGTTTAAATAAAATATTGGGGGCGAAAAAATCATTTTTGTAAAAAAAAAAAAAATTTTTATTTTTACGGCTGTACGTTATAAACTTCTGTGGGAAACACTTCGGGGTTCAAAGTGCTCACCACACATCTAGATAAGTTCCTTGTGGGGTCTATTTGCCAAATGGGGTCACTTGTGGGGGGTTTCCACTGTATAGGGTGCATCAGGGCTCTCCCAAATGTGACATGACGCCCCCAGACCATTTTCCCTCAAAGTCTGCAATCCAAAACGTCACTACTTCCCTTCCGGCCCTGACGTGCGCCATACAGTAGTTTTTCCCCCCACATATTGGGTATCAGCGTACTCAGGACAAATTGGACAACAACTTTTGGGTTCCAATTTCTTCTGTTACCCTTGTGAAAATAAAATATTGGGGGCGAAAAAAATCATTTTTTTTAAAAAAAAAGAAGGATTTTTTATTTTTACGGCTGTACGTTATAAACTTTAGTGAAACACCTGGGGGTTAAAATTCTCACCACACATCTAGATAAGTTCCTTGAGGGGTCTATTTTCCAAAATGGTGTCATTTATGGGGGCTTCACTGTTTAGGCAGATCAGGAGCTCTCCAAACACGACATGGCGTCCAGCCAATTCTGCGTTGAAAAGTCAGACGGCGCTCCTTCCCTTCCAAACTCTGCCATGCACCCAAACAGTGGTTTACCCCCACATATGGGGTATCAGCGCACTCAGGACAAATTGCACAATACTTTTGGAGTCTTGTTACCCTTGGAAAAATAAAAAATTGGGGTGAAAAGATAATTTTTGTGGAAAAAATATGATTTTTAAATTTTACGGCTCTACATTATAAACTTGTGTGAAGCACTTGGGGTTCAAATTGCTCACCAAAGATCTAGAAAAGTTCATTAGGGGGTCTAGTTTCCCAAATGGGGTCATTTGTGGGGGGTTTCCACTGTTTAGGCACATCAGGGGCTCTCCAAATGCAACATGGCATCCAATCTCAATTCCAGCCAATTTTGGTTGGAAAAGTCAAATGGTGCTCCTTCCATTCCGAGCTCTGCCGTGAGCCCAAACAGTGGTTCCCCCCCACATATGGGGTATCAGCGTACTCAGGACAAATTGGACAACAACTTATGTGGTCCAATTTTTTCCTGTTACCCTTGGGAAAATAAAAAATTAGTGACTAAAAGATAATTTTTGTGGGAAAAAATAGGATTTTTTATTTTCATGCCCGGGCATTATAAACTTGTGTGAAGCACTTGGGGGTTCAAAGTGCTCACCAAAGATCTAGATAAGTTCCTTAGGGGGTCTAGTTTCCAAAATGGGTCACTTGTGGGGGGTTTCCACTATTTAGGCTCATCTGGGGCACTGCAAACGGAACATGACCCCCATCAACGTCTGCATTCCAAAACGTTACTACTTCCTTTCCAAGCCCTGCGTGCACCAAACAGTTTCCCCCCCCCATATGGGGTATCAGCGTACTCAGGACAAATTGGACAACAACTTTTGGGGTCCAATTTCCTTGGGAAAATTCAAAATTTGGGACTAAAAAAATCATTTTTGTGGAAATTGTTTTTTTGTTTTTTTTTTCACGCCAGGCATTATAAGCTTTTGTGAAATACTTGGGGGTTTAAAGTGCTCACAACAGATCTAGATAAGTACCTTAGGGGGTCTAGTTTCCAAAATGGTGTCACTTTTGGGGGTTTCCACTGTTTAGGCGCATCAGGGGCTCTCCAAACACAACATGGCGTCCAATCTCAATTCCAGCCAATTTTAGTTTGAAAAAGTCAAACGGCGCTCCTTCCCTTACGAGCTCTGCCGTGTGCCCAAACAGTGGTTTTCCCCCACATATTGGGTATTGGCGTACTCAGGAGAAGTTGCATAACAACCTTATCTGTCCATTTTCTCCTTTTACCCTTGTGAAAATAAAAAAAAAGTTTGTAAAAGATCATTTTTGTGGCTAAAAAGTTAAATATTCATTTTTTCCTTCCACGTTGCTTTAGTTCCTGTGAAGCACCTGAAGGGTTAATAATCTTCTTGAATGTGGTTTTGAGTACCTTGAGGGGTGCAGTTTTTAGAATGGTGTCACTTTTGGGTATTTTCTGCCATATAGACCCCTCAAAGTGACTTCAAATGAGAGGTGGTCCCTAAAAAAAATGGCTTTGTAAATTTTGTTGTAAAAATGAGAAATCGCTGGTCAACTTTTAACCCTTATAACTTCCTAACAAAAAAAATTTTGGTTCCAAAATTGTGCTGATGTAAAGTAGACATGTGGGAAATGTTATTTCTTAACTATTTTGTGTGATATATTTCTCTGTTTTAAGGGATAAAAATTCAAAGTTTGAAAATTGCAAAATTTTAAAAATTTTCGCCATATTTGCGTTTTTTCAAAAATAAACGCAAGTTATATCGAAGAAATTTTACTTCTTAACGTGAAGTACAATAATGTCACGAGAAAAACAGTCTCAGAATCGCGAAGATCCGTTGAAGCGTTCCAGAGTAATAACCTCATAAATGACAGTGGTCAGAATTGTAAAAATTGGCCCGGTCATTAACGTGCAAACCACCCTTGGGGGTGAAGGGGTTAAAGTATTTAAATTTTAAAATATGTTCTCATGACTCATGAATCTTCCATGAGTCTTTCATCCATCATTGCAATATGTGCCATTACAGTCTTCGGTCTCCACTCCCAAACTCTGCTATGTGTGTCCTTCGGCTAGATCTGAGACATAAGTCCTATATATGATTATGACTTCAGTTCTACGGAAAATGTGTCACCCAAATACAACATACTTCAGTGTAGCTCTGTGTGGATGTTATTTAACACCTTCCTTGTCTATGTATTGTATAAAAAAAGTAAACCAATCCATTTTTATTCGTAATAACTTATGTCCTGGTGATAAAGCTAAATATGGAAACTGTTGAGTCCAATATCTGGACTACTCTTTCTCCTACACCTATTTAAGAGCGAAATTTTCATTGTCTCTTAAAAGGTGTAGGATAAATTGATAGATACAGGATAGATAGATAGATAGATAGTAGTAGATAGATAGTACAGGATAGATACAAGATAGATTGATACGGGATAGATACATACAGGATAGTGTATTGCCATGGCTTTAAAGAAGGCTACTGCTTGCGATATAATGCAATTTTATTTCAAAGTACTAAATTAAAGGAATAGTATGATTGCGTACACTTTTTTATATTTTAACATACAAAGGTTAAGTACATATAAAGACCAAGTACATATAAAGATTAAGTTCATATACTCACATCATCACCACGGAGCTTTTAAACATTTATCCGTCTGGAAAATCAAGAAGCAACACCAAGACAGAGAACTGAAAATCCTGTGAAATTGACAACATTGCATTTATATGTGTCATTTTGATTAATATTTTAGGTATTCGGTTGTACATGTATTTGAACCTCCGCAATATTATACATACATGTTTCTGAATATTTTTCTAGATTATTTTGTAATTACTGTATTTTTCTTTTATTTCAGATGCCATAAGGGCCTCGACATAATTTTTTCCATTCTTTCCCCCTTATTTACCCCCTTCTGTTCCTAGTTTTCCCCCCATTTCCTTTATTTCCCCTCTTTTCCCTTTCCTTTTTTTTTCCCTTTTTTTTCTCCTTTTCTTTCCTTTCCTTTTGATTCTCCTTTAAATTTTTTCTTTTACTCCTCCCCCTTCGATGCTTCACAGAGCTCAGGTTTCCTTTTACCTGAAACTTCCTTTTCAAGGGACACGCGCACATGTTTTCCGCCCTTTGGGTCCCAGCCTTGCAATTTGTTCATTTCACCGTTTCCTCCGAACTGTCACGAGCAGCACACGCGATCTTAGCGTACATTATGACACCTGGCGAGATCACATGCTCTGACGTCACACCCACATAAAAGGTCTGGTTGTAACATAGGACACCCCTATTCCTGGGGACAACACCGTGCACCCCGACGGGTCCCTCCACAGGAAATTTACCCTCTTCTTCCTTTTGTACCTTCTTATCCTCCCCTTTTTTGGTTTCAAAACTTTTTTCCCCTTTGGGGCCTTCCCCTCCTTCGTTCCTGGGGGAAAAAGGGGCCCTTTTATTTGGGTTTCCTTTCATGTTTTAATCTTTTTACCCCATCTCATGGTCCGTAACCCTTTTTCATTTTAAGGATTTATTTGACCACCATTTAAAATTTTTAAAAACCCCCCCCCCCCCCAAGGGGTTTTTTTTTTATTAATAAACCCCAATTTTTACAATTCTGACCACTGTCTCTTAAAGGTTATAATCTGGAAAGCTTTTTTAAGGATCTTCGGATTCTGAGAAATTTTCTCTGACATTCGCTTTGTATGGTAAAATTTCTTCAAATAATTGGGGTTTTTTTTTTTAAAAAAAAAAGCAAATAAGGCGAAATTTTTAAAAAATTTTTAAATTTTTTCAAAATTTGGGGAATTTTTTTCCCCTTAAAACAAGAAATATGCACTAAAAAGTTAATAAAAAACTTTTTCCCAAATTTTCCCACTTTCACACCCAAAAAATTTTTGGGCCAAATTTTTTTTTGTTAGGAAAAATTTTAAAAGGAAAAGTTGCCACGATTTCCCCATTTTAACAAAAAAAATTTTCAAACCTTTTTTTTTAAAAGGGCCACCTCACTTTTTAAGTCACTTTAGGGGTCTATAGGGCAAAAAAACCCCAAAAAGGGGGCACCTTCAAAAAAACCCGCCCCCTAAAGGACTCAAAACCAACCCCAAAAATTTTTTTTAACCCTTAGGGTTTTAAGGAGCTGAAGAAAATTTTTAAAAAAAATGAATTTTTAACTTTTTAGTCTCAAAAAATTTCTTTTAAAAAACTTTTTTTCATTTTCAAAAGGGGTTTAAAAGGGGAAAAAAGGACAGATAAATTTTTGTGCAATTTCTCCAGTAGGGGCCCTACCCCATAAAGTGGGGGAAAACCCCTTTTTTTGGGACACGGGGACTCGTGGGGGAAGGGCCCCGTTTACTTTTTCAAAACCAAAAGGTTTTGGAAAAGAGATTGGACGCCTGTCCTTTTGGGGTAGCCTCTGATGGCCAAAAAAGGGGAAAAACCCCCCCAAGTGACACCTTTTTTAAACTAACCCTTAGGGGCTTTCTAGTTTTAAAATTTTTGACATTTGAACCCCCCAAGTGTTTACAAAATTTAAAATGCCTTGGGAGGAAAAAAAAAAAAAATTTTTTTCCCCAAAAGTTTTTTTTTCCCCAAATTTTTTTTTTTTTTTTTTCCCCAAGGAAATTTGGCCCCCAAAAGTTTTTCCCCAATTTTGTCCTGTTACCTGATCCCCCCAAAAATTTGGGGGGGGGAAAATTTTTGGGGGGGCACGGCAGCCTTGGAAAGGGGAAAAAATTTTTTGGAAAAGACATTATGGGGGCTGTTTGTTTGCGTCCCCCGATTGCCAAACTGGAAACCCCCCCCAAAATTTTACCCTTTTTTTGGAAACCGACCCCCCAAGGAATTTTCTAATCTGGGTGAGCACTTTAAAACCCCCAATGTTCCCCAAAATTTTTTTAATGCCGGGAAAAAAAAAAACCCCCTTTTTTTTTTCCCCCAAAAATTTTCCCCTTTTGTCACCAATTTTTTTTTTTTCCCCCGGGTAACAGAGAAATTTGACCATAAAAGTTTTTTCCAAAATTGTCCTGAGTTGCTTTTTCCCCCCTATGGGGGGGGGGAAACCCCTGTTTTGCCACGGCAGAGCTCGGAATGGGGAAGGGAGCACCATTTTAAATTTTTTCCCAACCCAAAAATTGGTGGAATTTAGATTGGACGCCTGTTGCATTTGGGATAGCCCCGTGGTCTAAACAGTGGAAACCCCCAACAAGTACCCCATTTTGGAAAAAATAAAACCCCGAAGGAACTTATCTGGGGCGTGGTGAGCAATTTGAACCCCCCGTGCTTCCAAAGTTTTAAGTAGGCCCCAAAATTAAAAAAAAAAAATTTTTTTACAAAAATGATTTTTCCCCCCCCAATTTTTTTTTTTAAGGGTAACAAGACCCTAAAAAATTTCAATTTTTTCCCAGTCCCCTGTACCCCATTTTGGGTGTAAAAACCCTGTTTTTGGGGGGGGTGGAAGCCGGAAGGGAAAAGCGCCGTTTTTCTTTTTTTTAAAGCAAAATTGGCTGGACGCCATGTTGTTTTGAGAGCCCCCATGTGCCTAAACGTGTAAATCCCCCAAAAAACAATTTTGGAAACTAGCCCTCAAGGAATTACTAGATGTTTTTGGGGAGAACTTTAACCCCCGGGGGTTTTTAAAAATTTTTTAAAGCCCGAGGGTTAAAAAAAAAAAACCCCATTTTTTCCACAAAAAGAAAATTTTTTGTCTCCAATTTTTTTTTTCCCCAAGGGAAAAGGGGGAAATTTTGGCCACAAAAGTTGTCCAATTTGTCCCGAGTATGCTGTCCCCCCAATGGGGGAAAAAAACTGTAGGCAACTCAGGGCCCGGGAAAGGGAAATAGTGATTTTGGATTCAGACTTTGAGGAAGGGTTTTTTGTTTTTGGAACAGGAAAAAAGAAAAACGGTAATACACCCGAGGCTGGAACCTTTGGATTGCGAAACCTGAAAAACCACCAACTAGAGGTCCGGTACGTTCCAAAAATTATCCTAAGTCCGCCCCAGCCGAAGATAACTACCCAAAAAAGGGAGAAAATGAAAGCTATCTGCCCCGGGCAGATCCCCAAAGAAAAAAGGAAACCCCCCAAAATGTAAGGCGGTTGACAAAAAGAAAGCACGGAACAGACAGAAAATAGAATGAGCAAAGCGGGCCACAAGCTGATAAATAGGTAGGACAGGGGAATTACTTTTTGCAACCCCGAAAACCCTACAAAAATCCAAAAATTCTGATTCAAAAATACTGAGATCACCTCTCGCCCCCCTAAACAATCTCAGGGCAAAAAACCCAAACCCCAGCCGGAAAAAAAAAAGGAAAAAAACAAATGAAAAAACAACGTGGCTACAGACAAAAGTGAGGGGCACAGGCCCAGGAGGGAAAAACCCCGGGTGTCCCCCCAAAAAAAGGTTGCGGGAAAATATGAAAATAGAAAAAGCACAAAAAAAAAGCAGAAAATATCTTATCGAAAGCAGCAGCCGCAGGCAAGACACCGAAAAATTCCAAATAAACCCCCAGGAACCACAATTGAGACCAAAAAATTTTGATCCCCGGGGGACCAAAACATGGGGGGAAAACCTCACTTATATCAGCCAGTCAGTGTTTCCCTTTTTTGTTTTTCCCCTTGCTGGAAGGTTCGTACCCCCCCTGAAAACCCCCGAGGGAGCCTCTGCTATTCACAACACTAACCCAACTTTAGCGAAACCCAAAAACCCCCTGGGGGGAAAATTTGGAAATAAATAAAATTTTTTAAATTTTTTTTTTTTTCCCCCCAAACAAAGGGGGGATAAAGGGGGGGTTTGTTTTAAATTATTTTAAGCGGGTTTTTTAAATTTGGCAGCGCCCCAAAAAAAGCCCTTTTTTTTATTGCAAAAAAATGTGTTTGCTCACCACATTTGAGACATAATTTTTTGATTTTTTGGGCCCCCACAGGTCAGTGGGGCCCTTAAATTTTTTTGGGGTTTTAACGATTTGGGGGGACTTTTTTTATTGGTACCTTTTTTAAAACACTGACATTTTTTGATCGCTTTTTTTTTTTATTTTTGGGAGGTTAGAAAAACAAAAATCAGCAATTTTTTTGAATTTTTTTTTTGGGGGGGGGGGGTTTTTTTTCCCTTTTTCCCCATTGGTAAAATTTATAAAGCAGTTTTTTTTTCCCTTCGGGTTAGTAAAATTTAAAAACGAACCCCTCATTTAAAAATTTTTTTTATGTTTTTTTCCCTTTTATACTTTAAAAAAACAATTTTTTTAAAAAAATTTAATTTTTTGCATCTCTTTTTCTGCAAAATTTAAAAAATTTTTTTATTTTTTAGCTGATGATCGTATGGGGCGTTTTTTGCGGACAAAGGGACTTTTTCCCCGCGGAAACCATTTTTTAATTTTTTGGCCCCCTTTTTTATCGCTTTATTCCATTTTTTTTCCGGGGGGTATGATGTAAACCCCTTTTTTTTTTGCTTTTTTTTTTTTTTTTTTTCCCTTGGGGGGGTTTTTCTAAAGGGGTTTTTTCTATTTGGACGTTCTATAGGGCGGGTCGTTATGGATTTTTTTTTTTTTACTTTTTTACTTTGTCCCCGGGGGGGCATTACAGTATAGGGAGACGCTGGTCCACAGTGTGCACAGCACTCTGTGAACCCGAAACCCCGGCAATTTTTGCAGGCTTTCCTTTTACGCCTGCCCCATTCCCGGGGGCAGCTATGAAAAAAAGCTGACACCCGGGTCCGACCCCCTGCGCCCCCCCCGGGGGCAATGTTTCTTCGACGTACTACCCGTCCATGGTCAGTTGAAAAAGGGTTTTATGGAGGGATAGTACGTCGGAGGGAAGAGGGGTTAATCTATTATATTTTTCCCCCTTTTTATTTGTTGAGGGGTTCCCCATAGGGTGGGGGAATTCCCCATTTTCCCCACACAGATATATTTAAATTTCTAGGGCCCCAAATTTCTAATAGGGTTTTTTTTTTTAAAAAAATTTTTGTCAAAAGTTTATTTTTCCATGGATTTTTGGGCATATTCTACTCAAAAATTTATCTTGTCGTTTTTTTTATATTATTTTTCAAATTGGACAATTGTTGCTTTACTCAAAAATTTTACAGTATCTGCGTTTTAAAATTTTCTATGTAATTAATTGTTTTAAAAAATTTTTTTTCCACAGAGTTGCCCCTGTTAAAGGCCCCCCCGGCCGGGAAAAGTGGGATAAAAGCTATTTCTGCCCCAAAGCTTTCCCTTTCATTTTTTTGGGGGTGAATTTTCCTCAGAAAGTGCTTCAATAAAGATTTAAATATGCAATTTTTTTGGGGGGTTTTTTTTCCCCCCCTTTTTTTTTTTTTTTTTTTTTTTAAAAATTTTTTTTTTCTTTTGAGGGGCTTGGGTTTTAAATTTTTTACTCATCAAGACAATATGTCACAGAAGACAATCTCAGAACGAAAGGGGTCCCGTTGAAGCTTCCAGAGTTATTACCCCCCTTAATTTACCAGGTCAGAATTATAAAATTTTGGGCCCGGTTAGGAAGCTGAAAACAGGCTTTGGGTGAAGGGGTTTTTTAAAAGACATGGGTTACACCCAAAAATTTTTGGAAAAATTTACCGTTCCCCCCAAATTTAACCAGAAAATTTTAATTCCCCAGAGAAATTTTTGTACACGAATGTAATGTTTCGGGTTTTTTTAACACTGGATCTTTCTCTCAAACCCAAAAGCTTATTAAACTTAAGTTTTTAAAAAAAAATTTAAAAAATTTTTAAAACCCCCCCCCCTCCACCTCTCTTTCTGCCCCCGGCCATCTCGTCCCCCTTCATATCAAAGCACCCGGCCAGTTCACTTCTGGGGGGGGGTATTTTTTTTGGGTCAGAAAAGGGCCCCCGATAAAATTTTAAGGGCCCCAAAAGGCCTTTTTTAAGGACGGGGTTTGGGCCCCAAAAAAACCCGAAATCCTTGGAAAGGGGAACCGGGGGGGGTCAGACATGGGTAGGGACAGCAGGGAAAAACCATAAAGATACAGAAAATTTTTTTAAAAAAAAATCTGTAAAACCGGGGTTTTTCCTACCCTCCCGAGACTGAAAAAAAGTAAGGGCAAGCCCCCCCGATTCCAGTATTTTTCCCCTTTTCTGCGCAGACGTAGCAGACCAGCATCCCCAGCTCCGTAAAAACCCCGCCCCCAAAAAACCACTGATTGGCAACTTTCTGTGTATACTGTGTTGAGCAGGTTTGGGGGGGAGCACAAGGGGGGAGAGCAAGGGTTAAAAAACTTTAATTTAAAAAAAGGAAAAACCCCGAAGGGGAAAAAATTTTTTAATGGGGGGAAAACCAGTTAAAGGAGGAATAAACGGGGTTCAAGGCAAAGAATACGAAAAGGTTAAAGAACGATAAAAAAAAGGGAAACCCCAGTTCCTTTAACTTATCCTGTCAGCCCCTTTCCGGGCCCCGGGGGGTTTTGCTGAGCAAAAGAAAAAGCCAAAAAAAACGGGGGGGATGTCTGTCAAAAAAGGGGTTTCCCTTTTGGGGAACAAAACCCCCTCTTCTGGGGGGCCCCCCCCTCGGTCCCCCCGTCCCTTTTCCCCGGACCCAAAAACCCTTTTTAAAAATCCCCCCCCAAAAATTTTGCAGGGCCCCAGCACCCCCCCGGGGCCCACATACCCCCGCAAAAAACACTGGAAAAAAAAGGGGGCAAAACACATGCCGCACCCGGCCCCTCTAGGAGGCAAGTGTGCTGTACTCACAGGCGCGGAGCGTATGGCCCCTTTGCCCCCCTATTTAACCGCCAGGCACGCTGCACGTCTCTCCCCCCCCGTCCCTGCTAGTGGGGGCGGAGGTGTCCAAAAGGGGGGCCTGCCAGTACCGTTTTAAAAGGGACAGAGCACCTTCTCTCCCTGCGGCGCGCTGCCTTTTTTCCTCCCAAAGACTAAACTGCCCACTGCGCTGTCGCTGCTGTTTGCCTAGCCAGGGCCCTCCTCCTTACAGGGTGCAGGGGGCAAAAGCTGCCAATCGGGTGGCAAGGGGGGGTTTTTATACAAACCTGAAAATGTAAAGACTACCTGGAAGCATTTTTACCAGTCCTCTAATGAAAACCCTCCTTCTGATAAAACAGTGACTTTATCAAAGCTATAAGCAGCACAGTAAGTGATGAAATTGCTGGAATCGGGCCCTCTGTCTCTACATTATGCTGCTTTCAGATTAGGTGACAGAATACTGGTGACAAATTCCTTCTACTGTTTAGCAAAAAAGTGGCTGCACACCACCATTTTTTATTTTATTCCAAATTTGGAACGCATTACAAAGCATCCATATTCTCCAGAATAAATTTTTGTAAAATTCAGTCATTTTTAATTCTCTACAGTTAGAGCAGTCAGACTTGGGAAAGCCCGATCACAAGATCTAGTAATTGGGCAGATACAAAATCAGCATTTAATGAATACCTTGGGGGGTATAAATAATCTATTTTAAGAGAATGTAAGCGTTTGGGGAAAAATTTAAACCTGATGGACCTGTGGGCCCTTTTTTCAACGTCTGTCAACCCGGACACAGATCAATATGTCCTATGGAGATCATAAGACAACGGATGCCCTCACGACTTAGGACTGGCGGTTGTGTTGGGTTCTTGGTTAAAAGGGAACTAACAACACTTTTGGGAATTTTACCCACAAATTGAAAATTATCCCTGATAATGGATTTGGAAATTGGGGTCACCTGGGATTAAAAGGGAAAAGGCATTGAAAATATTTTTTCTTCCCTTGTAATGCAAAGTCTCCTGACATGGAGCTCTTCAGTCTGCCTGTGAAGGATAAATTTTTCACCTTGCCCCCATTGGGAGCTCCTTTTGGGAATTTTTGGGTGTACAAAAGTCAAATTTGCCCTCCACAACGTCAAACTACTTTTTTATTACCTGGGATACCCCACTCAATGTCTGCTTTTCCGATTCAGCAGCAGGGGGGGGGAGGGGGAAAATTCATGGGCCCCCCAAACCTTGATTTTTTAAAAATTATGAAAACCCCCTTTAGCATACCCTTATTTTATCTGGCTTTTTCCCGACTGCTCTGCCTTAGAAAATACCCCTTTTTTTTCCCATGAGAAAACAGTTCTGGATCATCTTTTCTCACATTGCTGTTTTTTTTTGGTATTCCTCTTGAAGTTTATGAATAAATGTAGAGGCATTTCGAATATATTTCCCCTTTTTCAATAAGTTATGTTCGTGGGATAGTCCCCGACATTACACAATCCAGTGCCGCCCGTGTCAGCCGTGAAAGGGGCTCACTATATTTGGGCTGTTATCAATCTTTTTATACAAAATTTTTTTTGAAAAAAAGGGGTTTTTTTTTTCAGCAAAATGATTTCCCATTGGGGGTGACAACGGAGGTAAACCCGTAAAAAAACGTGCGGATTGGGGTCCAAGGGGGCCCCCAAATTTTTGACTCGGGGGGCCCACTTGTTTAGCAAAATGGAAAAAAATTTCATTTCCCTCAACCCCAAATTTTTTTATGTTTTCCCCAAAAAAAAATACCTGGAAGTTTTAAAAAACAGTAGGAAGCTGCCCCCGTCTACAAACCCAAAAAAAAAAATTTTTTTTCCAAAAACCGCTCATAAGAAAGGGGGGGTGGCTCCCCCGCACATAGGGCCCACTGGGGGGAATTTTAAAAACCCCTTTTCCCTTTTGGGGCCGCCCAAAATTTTTGGGGAAAAAAAACCCACAAATTTTCCCCTCCCCGATTATCCCATTTGGGGTAAATGCTCCTTTTTAAAATTCCAATTTTTCCACAGCATGGAAAAAAAATTTTTGTACATAAAAAACCCCTATTTCTTATTTACTTAGGTGGAAATGCCACTTCAAAAGCCCCAAAAAAACAGAAAAAAGGACAGGGTGCGACAAAGCCCAAAAAATGCGGAGGGGGAAGGGCCCCTTCAAAAACCCTTCCCCGGGTTTAGTCCCGTTTTTCCCTTTGGGCCGGGCGGGGTCAGTCAAGGGGTTTTAAATTTTTTTCTCTGCCTCATTCGGGGGGAGGGGCTATTTACTCCACAATCCCTAGCAGTGTGAGCTTAGGGACCTTCGGCTTGGAACCACGGGGGCCCTGATTTGGGCCCGCGTTTCCCCGCCCTTTTCCTGTCTGTTTTTTCCCTCGCTGCCCGTTCCCTGCATTTCCCTGTTTGCTTTTTTGATTCCTTTTTTTTGACTCGGTTTTTAAACGGACTCTTTTTGCTTTCTGTCTTTCCCCTTTTTGCTTTTTTCCCCTTGCTGACCCCCGGTTTTTCCCCCGACCACGCATTTCTTTTTCCTTTGCCTGCTGCCTTTGTAGGGGGTTTTTTTGGGGGTTTCCCGACCACGCTCACCCACTTGGTGGGGGCCTGTTTTTCTGCTCTGGGAGAGGACTTCTGAGACCTTTTATTCTTCCTGACCATTTTTGGGCGTTTTTTGCTGCCACCTGGGGGTGGTTAGGCTGCTGCAGTGGGAGGCCTACTCGGTAGGGGAAACCCCCTTTTCCCCCTGTAACCTACGGGGAGCACACACAAACCCCGCATTACAGCGCTTGACAGCCGCAAACACCCTGGTTCTCAGTACTTTTCTTTCCCCCAGATCTTTCTTTTTTTTTTCTTTTTTCCCCCTTTTTTTTTTTTTGTTATTGTTATTAAATTTTTCTGCTATTTTTTGACCCTTAGGATATTTTCTTATTGGGAATTGAATCATTTCTGAATTTTTAAAAAAAGGGGGGAAAACATTTAAAAACAAAAAAAACCTATAGACAGGAAAGGGGGAAAAAAAAAAAAACATATCACCTTTCCGATTTCAACGTCAGGGGGGTTTCCCCCCAGATTTTAAAAAAAACCATTAAAGAACGATGCAAAACAAGCCAAAAAGGGAATGGGAAAACTGCAATTTTTTAGGTAAAAAAAGCTTTTTAATTTTTTAAAAATTTTATGCCATTTTCCTCCCCATTGGGCTGTTTTTTTAAAAAAAAACCTGAACAGTCACTTTTTGATTGTTTCCCTTTTTCCCCCGCATATCCAAAGGGGAAAAATTGTTTGGGGGCCAGGACATTTTTTTAGCAAAAAAATTCAAAAAAGGGAAAAAAACCCAAAAAAAAAAAATAAAATTAAAGGCTTTTTATTTCCACTAAATTAGTTCAGGGAAAAAAAGGGCTAAACCAAAATTCAAAACAAATTTTTGGGGCCCTTTCAGCCCCCATTAAACAGGTTTTTCCAAAAAATTTTTTTTTCTTTTAAAACAGCTTAAATGGGGCGCTAAATTTTTTTAAAAACAAAATAAAATTTAAAATTTAAAGGGGGTTTTTTTTTATTTAAAAATTTTAATAATTTAGTGATGTGCTCGTTTCCGGTTTTCCGAGCATTTTTTGGGTTTTTCCCCCGTATCTCGGGGAGCCCCAAAAAATTTCTGAATACCTTGTTTCATGTTTTTTTGGGGGGCAACAGCTTAAAAACATGTGGGGATTCCTAACAAACATTTTTGCAGCCCAAACAGCAAACTACGGGGGGGTCAAAAATAATTTACTGAAATTTTTAAAAAAAGTTCTCATCAGGGCCTCAGAAGGGTTTTTATTACCAAAAAAAAGGGGCCGGGGGGCCTTGTAAACCCTTTTTTGTTCCGCGAGAAAAAATCTTTTTTTATGTCTCCCCTCTCTCCTCTGGCAAAAGAACAAGCTTTTTCAGTTTAAAAAATTCAGGAGGGGTTTCCCGGGAAAAAACCTGACCTTTCATCAATTTTTTTTTAAAACAGAGCCCGGGTCCATCCTTTTCCGGTTTTTGGGGGATTTTCCGACGCCAAAAAACCATTTTAAAAGAGGCCTTAAATTTAAAAAACGGTTTTTTTTTTTCGCCCACACGCCTGATAGGGCCCGAAAGCGGCGCACAAGGGGCCCAAACAAACAAGCTATGGGCCAAAAACTCTTTGTGCAATCCGAAAAGACGACCCCGATTCGGGAAAACCCAAAATTCTCTCTCCCCTCTCCACGGTCCAGACATGCTCCCCAAAACATTTGCAGGTTGAAAATTTTAGGACGGACCCCGGAAAAAAAACGATCCGTTGCAACATTTTTTTTTAAAATCAGCCCGGATCCCGGCCCTTTTTCCCTTTTTGGGGCGGAAGTGCCTGACCCGCAAAAAAACCCGATGGTAAAAGGGGGCCTTATAGACACAGCACAGAACCAGACGGCCTTTTTTTTTCTATATCAGACCTAAAAAACTTTTGGGGGCCCGCCGGGGGCCATTCAGCAATTTTTCTGGGTTTCCCCCAGCCGTGGACCCAGACAGCCAAAAAAGGGTGGGAAAAAGGGTTAAATATAAATTTGGGCCCTTTAAATCACAACTTATAAGGGGGGCTAGTGGGCAGGGCGTAAAATAGAGTCTTAAGGGCCCCCGGGGTTTAAGATATGGACAGGGGGGGGGACCGCCCCCCTTTTAAAAATCCCCCATCCTGGTATTTGCATCCGATAAAATATAAATAAAATTTTATATTTTAAAATACCCAATATAATAAAAATTTATAAAACCCCCCCTGGGATTTCTTTCCCCCCAGCATAGTCAAAAAATGTGGAAAAACACAGCCCAATTTTTTTACTCACTGATTTAAAAAAAAAAAAAAAATATACTAACCTTCAGTTCCCCCCGCAAGGGGGTGTCCCTACTGACGCAAGTGACTTCAGTGAGGGGGTGCATGACGTCACTGCAATGCGTCCCACATCCCACGCTAAACGGGGGGCCTTTTATTTTTGGGGGGGTTTAAAATTGTGGCGCACGCCCCGATGGTTTGTGCCTCAATAAAACTTCAGCTTTTGGCGTCCAGGCCATACCCTAAAAAAGCTACTGTCCCCTGCGGTCATTATGCCCCCCGTAAGTGGGGGCTCAACTTAAATAGAGAGCCTTTTAAGGGGCTAATATTTTAAACAAGGGGCTATGTTGGAGATCAAAACGAAAAAAGGGGTCGAGGGGGTTTGCTCAACTAAATTTATAGGGGGTTTGTTTTAAAAACGAATTAGGGGCTGTTTTTGGAATTTTTCAGGTTTTATAGGGGGCTGTTTGGGGGCCCCTATAGGGAAAAAAAGGAGATGTCAAATTACTACTTCTGCACAATTTTAAGTGATACAATTAAAAAAAAAAGGGTTAAAATATTTAATATAAATTGGGAAAATTTAATTTACACCTTTTGGGTTTTCCCCCCCACCCTCCACAATAGTCACGTTTTTTTCATCCCGGGAAAAAAAAATTTGGCCAAAACCCCCTGCTCTGTTTTCCAAAAAGGGAAAAGCAATAATCAGAAAGTCAAAAGCAGCGTTTAGCAACCAGACATTTTAAAAAAAAATGTCTAATTTAAACCCAAAACCCCCATTTTTCAGGTTTTAAACCTGTTTGCTTGCGGGGCCCACTAACGGACCCCCCCTGTAGGTTACGGGGCCTTTAAACATAGTTACAAAACCCTTTTTGGGCCAGCTGGGGGGGGATTTCCACTGCGATGAGAAAGAAAACAGCGAAACAAGCGCGGCTGCAAAAATTTTTGGACTTTAAACCATAAGTACCGCAGCAGCCCCGGCCCCCCCCGCCATGAAAAACCAAAAGGGCAAGGGGCGGGTTTTTTTACTTTTTTACCTTCCGCCCTTTCTTTGCCATATAAAGAAAAGTAACACTATGGAGGTTTCCCCCAATTTTTTTTTAATTTTTAAAAAAATGGCCCCTCAGATTTTAAACTCTTGAAAAATTTTTAAAAAGGGCTGATAGGGGCAAAATAAATGTTTTTTTTAATGCAATGTTTTTTGTCCCCCGGTTACTGCCATTTGCAGCAAAGGGGTGCGCTTATACAACATCATTGGAAAAAAGGAAAGGGTTTTTAAAAAAAAAACCCTTCCCCCCCCAATGACACTGCACACCACTTTTCTTATTCTTCACCCCTAAAGGATACCCGAAAAAAAATTTTGATCTAGGGAAAAGGGACCCCGCTCACAGAATAACCACAACAACCATTTGCAGGGGGATATCCGGGTCAAAAATTTTTTAAAAGGGGGGGGTTTGTCCAATGAAAAAAATGGTATCATCACCCCAAGGAAAGGTAAAAACCTTGTTTTTGCGGGGGTCCAAAACCACTGTGACCACACAAATTTTCGGAAAACCCGGCATTAATGGAGCACGGCCAAACTTGACCTCCCCCAAATTCTTCCCCATGGGGCCCCCCCAAAAACATTTTTACTAAATTTTTTTTCGGGCCCCCCCCCCATGGGAACAAAAGAAAATTTTTTGGGGAACGATTTGCGTGCGTTTTCGAATTTGGGGGAAAAAAGTGCCCCTTCGAGGAAAAAAAAAAAATCCAGTTCTTTTTTCCCCACCGATCAGTATTTATCCTTTTGGAAAAGGGAAAAATTGTTTTTTACGGACAACCCTTTAATTTGGTGTCATCCCCTTTAGTTCACCCATAAATGGAACACACTAGCTTTTTAAAAAAACGGGGCCGGGTTTTTTAAAAAAGGGGGGTTCCCAAAAAAGGGTTTTGCAATTTTTCCCTTTCCCCCCGCGATTTAGTGGGGTTTTTCAATTTTTTTTTTCTGAAAGGGACTGTATGGATATGAATGCCACAGTCTGCCATGCGATTTTCAAAATATTTTTTCAATCCTTTGCATAAGAAAAAACGGTTTTTTCCTTTTTTGAATCCTATAAAAAACACAATTTTTTCAAGGAACCACACTGGGAGGGGCAAAATTTTTTGGGGTTTAAATTTTTTTCAATAATTTCCCCGAAGGCTGGTTTTGGTTATTTTGTTTTTGGGCAACATGAAAATTCAACACTCTGAGTGAGTTTCCTTTTTCCCCTGGGTTTTTTTCTTGGCGGTAAGGTGGGGGATACCCTATTTTGGCGATCCCAAAAGGCGGGGCCCCACCTGGGGCCAAAACCACTACCACAAAAAAAAATCCACAAACGGTCCAAACCCAAAAAACTTTAAAACAGAGCAAAAAAGTTTTTTTTCCTAAATGCGTTTTTCCCTGGGACATCGAAAACCCCCCTTTGGGGGGGCTGAGGCCAGTAAAACAGAATGCCAAAATCGCTGAAGATTTCAGCTAAAGACGCCTCTTCCACACTAAGGGATGTTTTTTTGAAAGTAATGTTTTTTTTAAATATTGTCACTTTAAGGCCCCCACATATTTGGGGTACTGCACACGGACAAACTTATAAATAGGGGCTCTAAACGGGCCCCTTTTTTTTTTAAAATTGCAAGAAATGCTGTGGCTGTATTTGTTGGGGGCTTTTAGCACAAAACTTAATTTGGAATACGGTATTTTAAGACAAAATATAAAATTGCCCTATAAGGCAGCTTTCTGATAACATTTTTGGGGGGCCAAAATAGGCCCCCCTTCAACTGTCGATAATACCCTTTTCTTTCTGAA
>JARQOD010000003.1:113619111-113722891 GCA_033576555.1 Oophaga sylvatica
CCAAGTCTCAGATATCCCCACCATGTCATAATTATTTCCAACAAATTAATCTAATTCCGCCATTTTTGTTGGTGGGGCTTCTAGCATTAGTATACATGCACTTTATGTATCTCCTGAACCTCTATTCTTTCTTAAATAATTAACTGTTCTAACCCCCCCCCATGCCACCCCCCACCCCCAATTTCATTATTGTGCCCAGGTCTCTATCTGTACTGCCTTCCCCTCCTATAAAATGAATACCCTCCCCCCCATCCCTAGTTTAAAGACTCCTCCAACTTCTAGCCATTTTTCCCCCCACACAGCTGCACCCCCCCCCATTGAGGTGCAGCCCGTCCCTAGCATAGAACCTGTAGCCAACTGAGAAGTCGGCCCAGTTCTCCAGGAACCCAAACCCCCCCTTTCCTACACCAATTCTTGAGCCACTTATTAACCTCCCTAATCTCCCCGTTGCCTCTCGGGTGTGGCACTGGTACCGGCAGTATTTCAGAAAATACCACGTTGGAGGTCCTTGCTTTAAGCTTGCAGCCTAATTCCCTGAAATCATCTTTAAGGACCTTCCACCTGCCTCTAACTTTGTCATTTGTGCCAATGTGCACCATGACCGCTGGTCCTCACCAGCCCCTCCCAGTAATCTGCCCAACCCGATCAGCGATGTTCGACTCGAGCGCCAGGTAGGCAGCACACTGTTCGACGATCCCTGTCCTTTGTGACAGATTGCCCTATCTGTTCCCCTAATAATTGAGTCCCCCACTACCAGCACCTGTCTGGCCTGCCCTCTCCTCCCTAATTCCCCCTTACTGGAGCAGACACTCCCCCGGCTTTCAGAGGACATGCCTGGCTGCAGCAGTGCTACCCCTGTACTGACAACCCCCTCATCTGCCAACTTTGCAAACTTTTTGGGGGTGTGCCAGATCGGGACTAGCCTCCCTGGCGCTCTTCCCCTCTACCCCCGCTTTCTAACTGTCACCCACTTCCTACTTCAGTGTCCTGCAGCTCCACCCTAGAAATCCCCCCCTCATCTATCCATTGAGCGTCTGCTCAGTGAGCAGAAGACTCCTTTCCATATTGTCTATGGATCTCAGTGTTGCCAGCTGCACATTTAAATCCAAGATTTGGGCTTCCAAATGCACAACGTGCTCACATCTCACAAAAGCAGTATGCACCCTCGACCGGCTGTTCAAGGGCTGCATCATGTGGCAAGATGTACACTGGATGGCATTGGGAATAGTGGAGCACATATCTAATGGGGATTTCACCAGACAGCAAAGATAAGTAAAATAAATAAAAAGTATTAATAAAAATATACAGTAACAGCAATTCAATAAATCCTCCCTTGTCAACTCCCGAATCCAAAGTCACTGAATCTCAGTCACAACTTACCACCGTTCACACTTGCGCACCGGTCACACTCAGCTCGCTCACACTTGCTGAAGCAGAAATTTAAAGAGAGATTTTTTTTTTTTTCTCCTTCAGCACAAATCACCCTGCTGCTCTAATGCACTTCCAAAAAGACTTGAGTCCCAACCACTGGCCCTTATAAACCCTTAATTATGAACCCCCACTCTTAATTAACCCCTTGAATATAGCTACACCAATATTTAAATGCAATATAGTTAACCTTTAAACCTTTAAACACACAGATATAAAATAAGAGTTTAAAATCCTTTAGAGAGAAAAAATAGGTTAAAAAAGCCCCCAAAAGATAGAATAGGTAGAAAGGCACTCAGAAATCCACAATTCAGCCACTCCAAAATCAATTCACACAGTATTTGATTAAAGTTTTTTCAAATACTTCTTCACTGAATCTAAAGTCACACTTACCACCGTTCACACTTGCGCACCGGTCACACTCAGCTCGCTCACAACTCGCTGAAGCAGAAGATTTAAAGAGAGATTTTTTTTTTTTTCTCCTTCAGCAGCAAATCACCCTTCTGCTCTAATGCATTTTCCAAAAAAGTGTATAATGTCATGGATATACTGTAATAACCTGTACACTATATACAGAGGTCCTGTGTATAATGTCACTGTTGATCACTGGATTACCTGTACACTGACACTATATACAGACTCCGGTGTATAATGTCACTGGTGATCACTGTATTTCCTGTACTCTATATACAGAGGTCCTGTGTATAATTTCACTGGTGATCACTGTATTACCTGTACACTGACACTAATATACAGCACTCTTGTGTATAATGTCAATGGTAATCACTGCATTACCTGTACACTGACACCATATACAGATCTCCTGTGTAAAAATGTCACTGGTGGTAATAACAGTATTAGTATTGTGGTTTGTATTCATGATCAGTATTTATAGTATTCGGTCACTATGTCGTGATAACTTGTGTCTGGTCACAGCATGGCAGTATTTCTCCTTGTATGTGGTATTATTTCATCCCAAATATGCTGGTAATATGTCATATTATTCAGCCCAATATATGGTCTGATCATGGTGTGGCGTTTTTTGTCCCTTGTATTTGATATATGCGGTCACTATGTGGTGCTAATGTTGTGATCTTTTCATGGTGTGGCTGTATTTGTCCCTTGTTTGTGGTATTTTCAGCAGCAGATGGAAGGAAGGGAGACACAGTCATTACTAGTGGTAGGCGAGCCCAAAACAGGATAGAACACCTCAGTTTAAAAAGAGTGTTGACCGGCCCCTCCACTTGGGCTCCTCCTACTCCGCTCTCCAGTCTAAAATTTGAGGTCACAGAGGATATCGTGCTGGAGCAGCTCCTCAAAGATTTTTTATTTTATCGGACAGAGATTTGGACCCCCGGGGTTTTGAGGTCTCAGGGGTCTCAGCGCTGCTGGACCCCCACCCCTCCCTTGGTGGATCTGTATTACCCTTTAAGGTGGTCCCTGCAAACCCTGCCGGCCCCGGGGGATGAGGGTTGCTTCCCTGGCGGGGACCAAACCGCGCTTCTGGGGTCACTGCGTTCCCCCGCCCGGGGGGGAAGCGATGGGCATAGCGCCACAAATCCCTAGGGGTCCCTGTGGCGCTCACTGGGGTGAGTACTCAACATTTTTAATTGTGTTTGAGTGCTTCAGCGGCTGCTGCGGCAGCCGCTGCTACATGATTCAGGTTGGTGATGTTTTTTTTTGTCCGCAGGTGGATGCCTGCAGGACATGGATGGGGCAGGAGACGGAGAGCGGAGGAGTCGCGCGCGCTTTTTTGAAGCCGGCGGGGGGCGTGGCTTCGCGCATTCGCGGGGAGGAAGCTCTCTGAGCGCGCGATTTTCTCCTGCCTCTCCTCTTCCGGCTCCCCTCTTTCACAGCGCGGCGGCCATTACTGAAGGTGGCACGGGCTCCTCTCTCTCCTCTCCTCCCGTCAGACCGAAGGAACACTGCACCGCGGCCAGCTGGGTGAGTCGCTCCTGCCTTCAGGGCAGAAAGCTTAACTCCCCTCACCCCACAGCACAGGGCACCTTTCTGGGGCACAAATAGGTGGCAGACTGCGCTGTCCTGCAGCTGTGGCCTCATATAAGAGGCCTTTTTTTGTCTGGGGCTCGCACACCCTTTTCATTTAAAGAGATTGTGGGGAGTCCTGCGACATTAACCCCGTGGCAGCGCTACTAATAGGCGGTTACCCTTAATTGGGGGACAGCTGGGGTAGCTCTCTCTTTAAGAGCTTTAAAACCCTTCAGCGTTTCTTTTCTAGTTTCCTTAAGGAACCACACTGTTCTAGTTACTGACAGGTTTAAACCTGCCATATACTGTGTGAGGGCATGTCAGATCAGGGTCCAGAGGTGCGACCGTCTCCCAGATCCGCTACAGGATCAGTCTCCGCGTATCTGACACGCAGACCTCGACGGCGTCAAGCACAGCGGTCGGAGGTTTAAGTGATGTCAAAATGGGGGGCCCTCACTTGTTCTAATTATGGCTTGTCTGACCTTCTAGGTTATTGGGTGTCAGCTAGATCCTCTCATGGCAGGAAGCACCACAGGCCGGTGCCATCCTTTCCGCGTAGCGACTCGGAGATCTCTGGTATGGAGGGTCCCCTTCAAGCTCGGATGGGGAGATGTCCGATTCGGATAAGGAGGATCGGCAGGGACACTCTGCCTCTCTTTTGGGGCCCTACAGAGGCTTTTTTGGAGCCATGAGGGAGGCGTTGCAGTTACCGGAGGAGGTAACTAGACGTCCTGGTAAATCGGGTCGGATGTTTCAGGAGTCGCATAGGTCGCGATCACATTACCATCTCTGGATGAGCTTAATGGGCAGTGGAGAAGGAACGCCTGTGTCCAGATAAACTTTTCAGGGGACACGGTTTTTGAGACATTGTATCCGTGTACGAAAGGAGTTGATTGATAATTGGATTCCTTCTCCTGAAGTGGATGTCCCTTTATCCCCAGCTTAGCAAATCCTCGTTACTTCCTGTTAAAGGGAAGGCGAGTCTGCAGGATCCGCTGGACAGAAAAACGAGTGGCGGCGAAATCCATCTACGAGGCCGCGGGTCATGGATTCAGAGCAGTACTAGTTCCATGTGTGCTTGTAAAGCTTCCCTGAGCTGGTTTTGGACCGTCTACGGACGGCGTGGCAAGATGGATCCCCGCTATCCGAGGTAATGGGCTGTTCCAAGTTGTTGGAGGATGCAGCCCGATATGGCAGTGATGCAGATTTGGATACTGCGTCGCTGCTGTCCAGGGCGCAATCCTCGGCGTCACAGTCAAAGAGGCACTGTGCTTAGACGTGGACCGGGGACGCGGTTTCCAAGCAAGGTTTGCTATCTTTAGCTTACAAGGGGGGTCAGCTATTTGGATCTGACCTGACGGAGCTGATTGTCAAGGCAAAGGCAAAAGAAACGGCTTTACCGCAGCGAAGAGTGTGACTCTGCGTTTTGGCAGGCCTAGTGCCGGTAGTAGTCCGGCGGTCCTTTCGGTCCCCGGGACGGTTCGGTCAGCCCTCTTGGGGATCGGGTCGTCCAG
The DNA here is from genome assembly GCA_033576555.1 of Oophaga sylvatica. NCBI lineage: Eukaryota > Metazoa > Chordata > Amphibia > Anura > Dendrobatidae > Oophaga > Oophaga sylvatica. The sequence goes on from JARQOD010000003.1 coordinate 113,624,043, forward strand.
TCCATCTTTTTCAGGAAAAAGACCTCTCAGAAATCCCGCACTCCCCTGGAACAGGGCTTCCGTCAAGACAAGCGGGAAGCTGACAAAAAGCCCGCTAAGGCGGACTGACGCCAGGGTCTCACTCGAGGACTCTCGAGTGGGGGGTCGCCTGCTCCAAATTCGAATCGACTTGGGCTTCCCGCGTTTCGGACGCCTGGGTGACGCGGGTTTGTCGCGGCAGGCTACTTCATAGAGTTTCTTTCTCGACCCCCGACAGTTTTTGTCAATCTCGCATTCCTCAGAGCCCGAGCTATTTGCCGCTCTACTGCGAGGGGTCGAGCCCCCTCCTGCAGAAGGGTGTGGTGGTACCGGTTCCGCCGGAGGACCGGGGAAGAGGGTTTTATTCCAACCTCTTGTGGTCCCCAAAAAGGAGGACAAATTTCGCCCCATTCTGTATCTCAAAAGATTGAATCGGCATGTCCGCACCCGGAAGTTCCGCATGGAGTCGCTTCGCTCGGGTTGTGGCGGCCCGTCGCAGAACGACTTTTTGGTGTCAATCGACATTCGCGACGCTTACTTGCATGTTCCCGTCGGAAGGGCCCACCAACGCTTCCTTCTTTTTGCCATAGGTCAGGACCATTACCATTTGTGGCCCTGCCATTCGGGTTGGCCTCAGCACCCAGAGTTTTTACAAAAATTCTGGCACCTCTCATGGCGACCTTCGAAGACAGGGGGTTACGATTCTTCCCTACCTGGACGACCTTTTGATTGTACGTCCTCAAAGGAGGAGTGGTGACGGCTTGCAATCTATCCCTTCAGCTCCTGGAGGACTTCGGGTGGCTGGTCAATTGGGAAAGTCGTCCTCTGGAACCGTCGCAGTCAATCCTGTTTTTGGGGATGCATTTCGACACGGTACTAGCAGTGGTGTCCTCTGCCCCAACAAGCAAGCAACTCTTCTTCGACATGTACAGGTTATGAAGCCTTCGACAGCAATGTCCCTCGAAGGTGTATGCGCCTTCTGGGTTGAGGGTGGCGTCGATGGAGGCACTTCCGTTTGCCCAATTTCATTCCGGGGGCTCTCCAAATGCTCATTTTGAACCGTTGGGATCGATCGCAGGGCTTCGCTGGATGGCAGTGTCATCATCTCCCACAGGGTGCGAGAGTCTCTAGGATGGTGGTTACGTCCGGAAGCGTTATCCCTGGGGAAGTCCTTTTCCCCCCTCCGAGGGGGCGGTCATAACCACCGACCAGCCTGACGGGCTGGGGGGGGTCTGGAACGATCTCTGATTCAGGGAGTATGGTCGTCGGAAGAATCTGTCCTGCCGATCAACATCCTGGAATTGAGGGCAATTTTCCTTTGCCTCCAACACTGACGGGCCCTTTAAGCGTCTACCAGTCCGAGTGCAGACAGACAACGCGACGTGTTATGTTTCGATAACTGAGGAGTGCAGGTAAAAAAAAAGGCAATACACCAGAGCAGTTGGAATCTATGAGATTGCAGTACCCTGACTAACCACCACAACTAGAGCAGCCGTGAGCGTTCCAACTTGGTCCTAGACGCCTCGTCACAGCCTGAGAAACAACTACACCTAAAGATAATATAGGAAAGCTATCTGCCCCGAGCAGAACCCCAAAGATAATAGAAAGCCCCCAAACATGTAATGGCGGTTAGACAAATGAAATACTGACACAGAAAGAAAATAGTATGAGCAAACGCTGGGGCCCAAACTAACTAAATAGAAAAGGTAGGAAGGTACTTACTGCAATCCCAGAAAACCCTGAAAAGCACCAACTCTACTAATTTCAAAAACACCTGAGATCACACGACCTCTTCCACCTAAATAGTTCTCTGGTGAAACAAAATCAAAACAGCAGCCACTGAAAAAACTGGAAAAAGCAAAAGTACAAACATCAGTGGCTGAACAAACTGAGAGGGCAAAGCCCCCGGAGGGGACCCTGAAGGCCCCACAGAAGTGCAGGACAAAATGCAAAAATATAGCACAAACACAAAAGAAGAAAATGTCTTATCTGTTAGCAGGAGATGCAACCGACACAGCAGGCTACAAGGGAAACTGGAATAAAGGATTCAGACCAGAACAATTGATCACCCCGGGAACCCTGATGGGGAAAGGGGACTCCCTTAAATAAGACCATCATAACACCTGATTCCTAGTCCTCACAATCTTCATGGACAGACTAGCACCGCTTGTAACCACCAGAGGGAGCCTCTGCTCAGAACTCATCTCAAACCCATTCACAACATACCCCCCCCTTCAGAGGGGTCATCGAACCCTCATTTGAGCAACCAGGTCGGTCAGGATGAGTTCTATGATACGCATGGATAAGTCTCCTAGCATGGATGTCCGAAGCAAACACCCAAGAATTGTCTTCCTGACCATAACCTCTCCATTTAACCAAAAAACTGGAGTTTCCGTCTAGAAAAACGAGAATCTAATATTTTCTCCACCACATACTCCAGATTGCCCTCAACCAAAACAGGGTCAGGAGGCACAGCAGCAGGAACCACTGACTCAACAAACCTCTTCAACAAGGACTTGTGGAACACGTTATGGATCTTAAATGTCCCTGGAAGAAGCAAACGAAAAGAAACAGATTAATAATCTCCATGATCTTATAAGGTCCAATGAACCTAGGCTTAAATTTAGGAGATGCACTCTCATAGGAATATTCTTTGAGGACAACCAGACCAAGTCCCCCACTTTAAACCGAGGACCATCAGTCCTATGCCGGTTAGCAAACCGCTGGGGCCCTCTCCTGAGAGAGGGACAACCTCTCCACTACCTGGTCCCAAATCAGTTGCATACGCTCCACAACAGAGTCAACACCTGGACAGACAGAAGCCTCCGTCTGTCCTGAAGAAAATCGAGGGTGAAACCCAGAATTACAGAAAAACGGAGACATCAAAGTAGCAGAGCTAGCCCTATTATAAGAGCAAACTCAGCCAAAGGCAAAAAAGAGACCCAGTCATCCTGATCAGCAGACACAAAGCATCGTAGATAAGTCTCCAATGTCTGGTTTGTTCTCTCAGTTTGACCATTGGTCTGAGATGAATGCCGAGGAGAAAGACAATTGAACACCCAGTTTAGAACAAAAAGTCCTCCAAAATCTGGAAACAAACTGGACTCCTCTGTCAGACACAATGTTCTCAGGAATGCCGTGTAAACAAACCACGTGCTGAAGGAACAACGGCACCAATTCAGAGGAAGGCAACTTAGGTAATGGCACAAGATGTATCATCTTGGAAAACCTATCACAAATTACCCAGATGGTGGTCATTCTCTGAGAAACAGGAAGGTCGGAAATGAAATCCATAGAGATATGGGTCCATGGTCTCTCGGGCACAGGCAATGGCATCAAACAAACCACTAGAGCGAGAGCAAGGCTTGGAGCGAGAGCAAGTCCCGCAGGACTGCACAAATTCCCTGACATCACGAGACAAGGTAGGCCACCAAAAGCTCCGACTAACCAAGTCTCTGGTACCAAAAATTCCGGGATGCCCAGCCAACGCGGAACAATGAATCTCAGACATCACACTCTTTTTCCTGGTCCGGACAAACAATTTTCCAACAGGGCAGCACTCGGGCCTATCCTCCTGACACCCCTCCAGAGCAAGTCTCAAATTGGGCGAGATGGCGGAAAGAACTACACCCTCTTTCAAAATAACAGAAGGATCAGATAACTCAGGAGAGTCCGCAAGGAAACCCTCGAGAGGGCATCCGCCTTAACATTCTTAGTGCCAGGAAGAAAGGAAACCACAAAATTAAAACGTGTGAAAAACAAGGCCCACCTGGCCTGTCTAGGATTGAGTCGCTTGGCAGATTCCAGATAGACCAGATTCTTATGGTCCGTAAGGACCACCACCTGATGTTTGGCTCCCTCCAGCCAATGTCTCCACTCTTCAAAAGCCACTTCATGGCCAATAACTCCCGATTACCCACGTCATAATTACGTTCAGTAGGAGAAAATTTTCGAGAGAAAAAAGGCACAAGGGTTACTTTTAGAGGTCTCTGGATCTTTTTGGGACAAAACGGCACCTGCCCCAATTTCAGAGGCATCAACCTCCACCTGAAATGGCAGAGAAACATCAGGCTGCCGTAGAACAGGAGCAGAAGTGAATCTCTGCTTAAGTTCCTGAAATGCAGAGACTGCCTCAGGAGGCCAATTCACCACATCAGAACCCTTTCTGGTCAAATCAGTTAATGGTTTAACAATAACCGAGAAATTACCAATAAATTTACGATAAAAATTGGCAAAACCCAAAAATCTCTGAAGAGCCTTTAATGAAGTAGGTTGGACCCAATCACAGATGGCCTGAACCTTGACCGGGTCCATTTCAATAACAGATGGGGACAAAATGAATCCCAGAAATGAGTTTCCCCTGTACGCCAAAAAGACACTTTGATCCCTTCACATACAGAGCATTCTCTCTCAAAATCTGGAATACAGTTCGAACATGTTTCACATGAGAGTCCCAGTCATTAGAAAAAATCAAGATATCATCCAAATAAACAATCAGAAATTTGTCCACAAAATCCCTGAAAATGTCATTCATGAAGGACTGGAAGACGGAAGGAGCATTAGTGAGCCCAAAGGGCATCACCAGGTGCTCAAAATGCCCTTCAGGGGTATTGAATGCCGTCTTCCATTCATCCCCGTGCTTAATGCGAATAAGGTTATACGCCCCCCTGAGGTCAAGCTTGGTAAACCAAGTAGCTTTTTCACCCTGGAAAACAGGTCAGAAATCAAGGGTAACGGGTATTGATATTTCACAGTAATATTGTTCAAGAGACGATAATCAATACACGGCCTTAATGAACCATCCTTTTTGGCCACAAAGAAAAAACCGGCACTAAGGGTGAAGAGGATGGTCTGATATGACCCTTCTCCAATGATTCCTTGATATAAGACCGCATAGCGTCATGTTCAGGTACAGACAAGTTAAAAAGGCGACCTTTAGGGAATTTACTACCCGGCACTAATTCAATAGCGCAGTCATAGTCCTATGGGGAGGCAAGGATGCAGATTTACTTTCGCTAAACACATCAGAAAAATCAATCAAAAAGTCAGGAACATCCTGAGCCTGGGGGGAGGCAGAAAAAACAGGAGTGTTGGTATTAACACATTGGCAGCCCCAACTGGTTACAGACACAGATTTCCAATCCAAAACAGGATTATGAGACTGTAACCAAGGAAAACCCAGCACGATAATGTCATGCAGATTATACAGAACCAAAAATTTGCAGCACTCCTGGTGATCAGGTTCAACCCTCATTATCACCTGAGTAGAAAACTGGGGTTTATTCTCAGCCAAAGGGGTAGAATCGATCCCCAGTAGGGGAATAGACTTCTGTAGGGGTATCAAGGGAAATCCACAACGTTTAGCAAAATCATAATCCATCAGGTTAATAGCTGCTCCAGAATCAACGAAAGCCTGAGCAGAAAATGAGGACAGAGAGCATATCAGAGTGACAGTTAATAAAAACTTAGTCTGAACACTACCCAAGACAACTGAGCGTGCAAAACGTCTTCCCCGCTTAGAGCAGACTGAAATAGTATGAGAGGCATCACCACAGTAGAAACATAACCCATTGCGCTTTCGAAACTCCTGACGCTGTGCCCCAGACACCACTCTATCACACTGCATGGGTTCAGAAGCTGGTTCACAAGGCAACACCATTCCACGCATACTTCTCCGCTCACGCAAACGTCTGTCAATTTGAATCGCTAATGACATAGAATCATTGAGACCAGAGGGAGCAGGGAAACCCACCATAACATCTTTTTTATTCTCTGACAGACCCTTCCGGAAAAGGGCTGCCAAAGCGTCGTCATTCCATTTGGTCAGGACTGCCCACCTACGGAATCTCTGACAGTATAACTCAGCGTCATCAAGCCCCTGATTTAATGCCAACAAGGCTTTCTCAGCTTGATCAGTGACATTAGGCTCATCGTACAATAACCCCAAGGCCTGAAAAAATGCATCAACATCACTCAAAACAGGATCCCCAGGTATCAGGGAAAAAGCCCAATCCTGAGGATCGCCGCGCAGGAGAGAGATGATAATTTGAACCTGCTGCGCTGCGTTCCCTGAGGACTTAGATTTTAAGGCAAAAAACAATTTACAATTATTTTTGAAATTCTGAAACTTAGCTCGATCCCCTAAAAACAAATCTGGCATGGGAATCCTAGGTTCCACAACAGGCAACCCAGCAAGATAGATAGCAATACTCCGAACCTCAGTGGCAAGCTGATCCACACGGCCAGACAACTGTGCAAACTCCATTGAGAGAAAAGATCCTCCCCAGCACCCAGAGATACAGAGGGAAAAAAAAAAAAATGCAACAAACAGAAAAATATCTCTGACAACTCTGACAATATTTTTTCCCTTCTGTGAGTACCATACAATTTTCAATTTTTAGGCCGGTGATACTGTTATGTTTCGGTAACTGAGGAGTGCAGGTAAAAAAAGGCAATACACCATAGCAGTTGGAATCTATGAGATTGCAGTACCCTGACTAACCACCACAACTAGAGGCAGCCGTGGAGCGTTCCTACGTTGGTCCTAGACGCCTCGTCACAGCCTGAGAAACTAACTACACCTAAAGATAGATATAGGAAAGCTATCTGCCCGGAGCAGAACCCCAAAGATAATAGAAAGCCCCCAAACATGTAATGGCGGTTAGACAAGATGAAATACTGACACAGAAAGAAAATAGTATGAGCAAACGCTGGGGCCCAAACTAACTAAATAGAAAAGGATAGGAAGGGTACTTACTGCAATCCCAGAAAACCCTGAACAGCACCAACTCTACTAATTTCAAAAACACCTGAGATCACACGACCTCTTCCACCTAAATTAGTTCTCTGGTGTAACAAAATCAAAACAGCAGCCACTGAAAAAACTGGAAAAAGCAAAAGTACAAACATCAGTGGCTGAACAAAACTGAGAGGGCAGAAGCCCCCGGAGGGGACCCTGAAGGCCCCCACAGAAGTGCAGGACAAAATGCAAAAATATAGCACAAACACAAAAGAAGAAAATGTCTTATCTGTTAGCAGGAGATGCAGACACGACACAGCAGGCTACAAGGGAAACTGGAATAAAGGATTCAGACCAGAACAATTGATCACCGGCAACCCTGATGGGAAGGTGACTCCCTTATATAAGACCAGTCAGTAACACCTGATTCCTAGTCCTCACAATCTTCACTGGACAGACTAGCACCGCTTGTAACCACCAGAGGGAGCCTCTGCTCAGAACTCATCTCAAACCCATTCACAACAGCGACGGCAGTCGCGTATATCAACCATCAAGGTGGGACGAGGAGCTTCAGACTCATGATGGAGGTGTCTCGGATTCTGGTATGGGCCGAGGCCAGGGTGCCAGCCATCTCTGCGATTCACATTCCGGGAGTTCAGAATATCACGGCGGACTTTCTCAGTCGCGAAAAGATGGATCCCGGAGAATGGAGTCTTCATCCGGAAATTTTTGCACTGCTGTGCTCCCGTTGGGGAACTCCCCAAGTGGATTTGATGGCATCCAGGTTCAATGCCAAGTTACCGACATCATGTCCAGGTACAAGGACTCGAAGGCTGTGGCGGTGGATGCTCTGGTGGCTTCGTGGGACCAATTCGAGCTAATCTATGTGTTCCCGCCGATATCCTTACTTCCTCTGGTGTTGCGTCGGATCAGACTGGAGAGAGTCTCGGCTATGTTGGTAGCCCCGGATTGGCCAAGGAGGACGTGGTTCTCGACGCTGGTGTCGCTTCTGGCAGCGCCTCCACTTCCACTCCCTCTCCGCCCGGACCTGTTAACCCAAGGGCCCGTTCGTCATCCGGACCTGAAGTCTCTGCGTTTGACGGCGTGGCTCTTGAGACCGAAATCTTGACCCGTCAAGGTTTTTCAGCTGAAGTCATTGCCACTCTGCGAGCTGCCAGAGGTCCGGCTACTACTAGGATTTATCACAAGACTTGGGAGGCCTTCTTTTCGTGGTGTTCGGGTTCTTCAAGGAACCCGAGGATTTTTTCCATCCCCAATTTGTTGGCTTTTTTGCAGTACAGGCTGGACAGGGGTTTGGCAGTTAGCACTCTGAAGGGTCAGGTTTCTGCTCTGTCCTTGCTGTTTCGGAAGGCTATCGCCTCGCGTAGGGACGTACGTTCCTTTTTTCGCGGAGTAACCCGTCAGTTTCCGCCACGGAAGGCGCTTGTGTCTCCTTGGCGGCTCAATCTTGTTTTGGAGGCTCTCCAACATGGGCCTTTTGAGGCTATGGACTCTGTTAGCCTTTCTTTGCTCTCTTGGAACGTTGCCTTCCTAGTGGCGGTCACTTCTTTTGAGAAGGGTTTCTGAGTTGGCGGCTCTTTCTTGCTCGCCTCCTTTTCTGGAATTTCACCCGGATCGCGTAGTGCTTCGCACACGGGGCGACTTTCTACCTAAGGTGGTGTCACAATTTCATGTTAACCAGGATATTGTGTTGCCCTCGCTCTGTACGGAGCCGAGGAATGCGAAGGAACGGGCCTTGCACACATTGGATTTAGTGCGGGCTTTGAAGTTCTATTTGTCTATTACTCAATGTTTTCGGAAGTCGGATTCTCTGTTTGTGATTCCAGCAGGTCGTTGGCGTGGTCAACGAGCTTCCAAGGACTCTATAGCTCGTTGGATTCGGTCGGCCATTTTAGAAGCTTACCGACTTAAGGGCGAACCTTGCCCGATTAAGATTCGAGCTCACTCCACGAGGGCTGTGGGTTCATCGTGGGCCTTTCATCAAGGGGCCTCGGCAGCTCAGCTCTGCCGGGCGGCGACCTGGCGCTCTGTCCACACGTTTACAAAATTTTATAAGGTGGACTTAGTGCTTCCGCTGATGCGGCCTTGGGACGTAGGGTCCTGCAGGCGGCTGTAGTTTAAAGTTCTTGTGAACTTGTATTTAGCGCTAGTTGCCATTTATTTAAGTTGTTGGGAATTGCCTCTGTTGGTTTTTTGCCCACCCTTAATTTTTGGACTGCTTTGGGACATCCCACTAGTAATGACTGTGTCTCCCTTCCTTCCATCTGCTGCTGAAAGACGGATTTTGGTAAGACCTTACCTGTAAAATCCTTTTCAGCGAAGGAAGGAAGGGAGACACAGCTCCCTCCCATGGCAGAAGTGTGTTGTTGTGTTTTCAGATGCGGCGTGACCCTTCTCTGATAGCGATTATCTGGGCTGAGGTCGGCGCGCTAAGGCTCTGTTTCCAGCATTGCCAGCTCATCGCAGTGGTCAGGTTCAGTGAGTAGTACCTGGGACTGTGTGGTTTTTTCTGTTATATGCATAACCTGTCTTTTGGTTTTTTTTCTCTGAAGCTTTTTCAGAAGGGGTTATGTTGCTCCGCTGGTGATATTTGCTCTTCCTTAGCTTATGTACGGACTGGAGAACTGGAGTAGGAGGAGCCCAAGCTGGAGGGGCCGGTCAACACTCTTTTTAATCTGAGGTGTTCTATCCTGTGTGGGCTCCGCCTACCCACTAGTAATGACTGTGTCTCCTTCCTTCCTTCGCTGAAAAGGATTTTACAGGTAAGGTCTTACCAAAATCCGTCTTTTTGATCACTATGTGGTCTGGTCATGGTGTGGTGGTATTTGTCCCTTGTATGTAGTATTATTTGGTCACTATGTGTTTTGGTCATAGTGTGGCGGTATTTCTTCTCTGTATGTGGTATTATTCGGTCACTATTTGGTCTGGTCATGGTGTGGTGGTATTTCTTCTCTGTATGTGGTATTATTCGGTCACCATGTGGTGGAATATGTAGTCTAGTTATGGTGTGGTGGTATTTCTCCTTGTATGTGGTATGTTTTGGTTGCTATATTCTGGTAATATGTGGTATTATTCAGTCACTATGTGGTCTGGTCATGGTGTGGTGGAATTTCTTCCCTGTATGTGGTATTATTGGTCTTGGTATAGTGGATTGTGTTGTGTATGGCGGTCATTTGTTCTCTTTGATATTAATTAGGAGAAGATTCTTTATTTCCATTAGAGATTAAATACTTGGATCACAGCGGCAGAGATGCACTGACAGGGGTTTTCCTGTGAAAAAAGTAATCATCTCTCCACAAGATAAGTGATAACGTATTGATTGGTGGGGGTCTGACTACTTGCACTCAATCAGCAAAATGTGGAACTTTTTATCCCCATTAGACTGGAGTGGCACGTGCAACTCGATCACTGATTCATTCATTCCCTCAGTGTAGCATTTGTTTCTTTATAGAAGCCACAAAGAGACTGAATGGAGCTGCGGTCAGATTTCCCACCTGTCACTCCATTATAAAATGGAGATAAGTTTCCTATCAACGATAAAACTTCCTAATTTTTCCGATCGGTGCAGTTTCTAATGGTCGGACCTAAGTGATCTGATCACCTATCCTGTAGAGCTCATGGATCAGTGATAACTTATTTTAACCACAGAACCCCATTAATGTAAACTACAGTAATTATACATCCCAGTTATGGGGGCGCACAGTAGATGTGCAGGAGCTGCCTGTGTTTTACAGTCGATAGTCTGTTATAATCAGGGTAACGCCTGACAGATATTTGCATATAGCTGTAGGGTGGGCCCCTAGAGTCCATTTTCCTGGTGGGCCCCAGACACCCCAGTCCGACCCTGCACACGGATATCTCCGGTACCGATTTTTCTGGTACCGGAAATATCTGGAAGTGTGAGACTGGCCTAAGACTGGGTTCTCTGCTCCCTCGATCATCTGCTCTCATGCAGGAATTAATTACGGTGACAGTCCGCTACTCCATCTGAATCGCTATCCATATTCCATCACTAGTCCTCGCGTTGTCCTGTTTTTTCTAGGTGTTGGCTACGTGAAGGAGTTATGGAAGCCTAGTATCTGCAACAGGAAATGATGATATCAGATGGCAGAATCAAGACCCAGACTGGTTTGGGATTATTTTATGCGGCAATTCTACATGGAGGTTGAATTGCTGAGTCCTGGACAACATGCCTGCAATTTTTTTGTTTAGAAACATTGATTCAGTTGGAGTCTTTTTGTGATGACAGCAGTAGAGATCCTCCTGATGTTCCCATTCCCACCCAACGCACTCCTCTGGGTTGGTGTGTTATATGTGTTTGTTCTTATTATTGATATGTTGATATTGTTCACTAAAGGATTAACAGGGACAGTTCTATAGGTCGGGTCTTTATGGACTCGGTGATACCAAATGTGTGTACTTTTGTTTAGATTTTTTTTCAGTCAAATATTTATTTAGTGATAGAATAAATATTGACTTTTTTATTATTAATATTTTTACAATTATTTTTAAAAAATTTTTTTATTTTTATTCTAATTTTTACACTTTGTCCCACTATGGGACAATCATTTAGTGCAACCTGTTTGCTTCTATTAGCATGCAAATTAAGCAGTACCTGCATGCTACAGAACCTGTCAGCGCTGCACTCAGTGCACACTGACCTGAGAGACTTCCTGACATGCACTACGCATGACAGGAAGTTTCTCAGCTTTGGAGACACGGATGTCGTCATGACGACATCGGGTCTCCATAGCAGTGATCAGGACCCTGCGGCATGCCGTGGGTTCTCCGATCCAAAGGCAGAGGGGCTGTCAGCACCTGTGGCGGCTTCGGAACGCTGCGATCTTGTTTGATCGCAGTGTTCCAGGGGTTAAAGTGCCGGGAGTCAGCTGTGAGAATCAGCTGACACTCACGGGGGAGCGCGGCCGATCGCCTATGACGTACTGTTCTCTCCATGGTGATTGTCTCAGGTCACATGGACGGAATAGTACGTCAGATGGCAGAGAGAGGTTAAGTTTAGGGCTGGTAATAGTATATTAGGGTTATTTTTTTGTTAGGCAGGCGACTAAAGCAATGGCCCGCAGAACATTCAGCATAGAAAAAGCATACATCCTGCTTTGTTCCGGCAGCTCCTGCAGTGAAACTGAATCTGAGAAAAGGTCAGTGAGTTCACTGCAGATCACCGTGAGAAATGTCTCATTGTGATCTGCGGTGAAATCACTGAGCTGAACTGCAGTGAACTCACTGACTTTTTCTCACGGTACCTAGGTCACCACATTTCAGCCTGGCTGGGAACGCAGCCTCAGTGATCCACGGTAACCTCGATGTGGTCACCGCTGCTCACTGATGCTGCACTCGCAGCAGCTGATTCTCATTGGTTTTCAGCCTGGACGGTCGCATCCTGAGAATACCAGCCTCCAGCTGTCTGTTTTAGCAAGGCTGGTTGCAAAAAATGGGGATGATCCCTCGCCGTTTTTTTAAATTATGTAAGTAATTAAAAAAACAGCGTGGGAACCCCTCTATTCTTGATAAACTGTCTTGCTGAAACTGACAGCTGAGGGTTTCGCCCTCACCTGTCAATTTTACCTGGCTGGTTATCAAAAATACATGGGAACTGACGCAGATTTTTAAATTTATTTATTGCGCAGACAACGGCTGATGAATACTCCCATCAGCCGCCGCCTGCTTTCGCTGTTATCCATTGAATACAACTCTCCACATTCTCCCTGCTGGCGCTGAACGCAGCGCATGCAGGGGAGAATGATGAGCTCTGAGTTCAGCACTGAGGAACTGCGCGAACAGTATCGCTGCTTCCCGGGCACCCTGTCATCATTGTGCACGTGTACGGGACGTTTTGCGGCCTGTGTTGCTGTTAAAAAACGGACATGTCAGCTTGTTTTGCCAATGGACACATGGTCCATGGAAATACACTGACATCTGCACAAACTCATTCACTTAAATGGGTCTACGTGTGTAAGTGTCTCCAGTACGTGTGAAAACTGTAACACAAGTACCGGACACACTGACATGTAAAAGAGCCCTCACAGTTCCTTTTTAGATATTCTGCAGGACACCAGAGTTCAGAAATCATTTCTTCCTCAAGAAAGGAGGTCAAATAGTTTCCAATCCATCATGTGCAAATTGCCTCTTTAAAAAAAGAGGACTTGTACTCTATAGCACCACCTATTGGAAGTAGCGATCCTACAAGTCACCATCAACCCTTTAACGAGTCTTGTAATATGACTTAGGATAAAAGCCAAATCAGTATCTCCATTTGCAGACACGGTGTTTCGGACCATTGGTCCTCGTCAGTGCAAAGTAGGAGAGATCTGATTTGGCTAGATGAGAGGCTCTGGACTAGGGTTAAGGGGTAAGGTTTCTCCAGAGCTGGCACAATCCATCATGAATATTTTACTTCATCCAAGAACAACATTACGAAAGGGTGTGTCTCTTCTGGCTAAATTCACAGCATGTATTCCAACAGTACCTTGGGCTTAGTTCCATTCTCATCCTTTTCAAATTAAGGCTATGTGCACACGTTGCGGATTCTTAGCGGTTTTGCCGCGGTTTTTCACGGCGGAAACGCATACACAATACAACTCATTAAGGCCTATGAGATTCCGCAATGCTGTGCACATGCTGCGGGTTTTTCCGCGGCGGAATCGCATCGCGGGAGAATCCGCAGCATGCTCATTCTTTTTTGCGGAACCGCGGCGATTCCGCCGCCATAGGAATGCATTGAACCAATTACTTTCCTCATGTGGCTGTGCCCACCATGCGGAAAGTAAGCGGTTCATGTGCGGATGGTGCCCAGGGTCTGGAGGAGAGGAGACTCTCCTCTAAGCCCTGGGTACCATATCCATGGTAAAACAATAATTAAAATAAAAAATAATGATATTCTCACCTTCCGGCGTCCCCCGCCGCTTTCCCGCCTCTCAGCGACGCTCCCGCCAATCGCGTTCCCAGAAGTCCTTTGCGAGATCACCCAGATGACGTAGCGGTCTCGCGTGATGCTACGTCATCGGGATGATTGTCGCAAAGGACTCCTGGGAACGGAACTTGCCGGGAGCGTCGCTGAGAGGCAAGAAAGCTGCGGGGGCCGCCGGAAGGTGAGAATATCATTATTTATTATTTTTTTTATTATTTTTACATTAGATCTTTTTACTATTGATGCGACATAGGCGGCATCAATAGTAAAAAGTTGGTCACACGAGTCAAACACTTGTTTGACTCGTGTGACCAACCTGTCAGATCGCTTGTAAAACGCTAGCATTCTGCAAGCTAATTATGCTTGCAAAACGCTAGTTTTTTACCGGGAATACGCATACCTATAATATGCGGATTTCCCGCGGCAGGGAGGTGCGGAATTGCCGCGGAAATTTCCATGGAAATTCCGCAACATGTGCACATAGCCTAAAAGATGGAGCAGTTTTATTCAGGACCTGGTTTCAGAGTTTCCTCTCACCCCATATTTGTTTATTTATTTTACTTACATAGCGCCATTCATTCCACAGTGCTTTACAGACATTATCATGTTCTTCATATCTCTTCTCCAGTGGCTGGACCCTCAGAAGATAGATGTACATTACTGGTTAAAAGTTTAGAACCAATAATGTACATCTATCTTCTGAGGGTCCAGCCACTGGAGAAGAGATATGAAGAACATGATAATGTCTGTAAAGCACTGTAGAATTAATGGCGCTATATAAGTTAAATAAATAAGCAAATATTCATGGAATTCTGTTCATGGAATTATTTTCTTTCCTATTGGAATGTGGACATTGTAGATTCAGACTGAAGACAGCAAAAATCACTAAGGAATACCTATTGAAACAAGTAATAAAGAAACACATGTGAAGCAAGCCAAAATGTGTATTAGACCACGTTCACACGTTCAGTATTTGTTCAGTATTTTACATCAGTATGTGTAAGCCAAAACTAGGCGTGGGTGATAAATACAGAAGTGGTGACATGTTTCTATTATACTTTTCCTCTGATTGTTCCTCTCCTGGTTTTGGCTTACAAATACTGAGGTAAAATACTGACCAAATACTGAACATGTGAACGTGGCCTTAAACCTTATATTCCTCAAAGTACCCTCCTTTTATTCTTCTAATTAAACAAGTTCCAATCAAACATGTATGTCTCTTGAAGAGCTCATTTATGGATTACCTGCCTTCTGAAAGTCTTTGCGAGCAGATGGCGTAACCTCTATCTCGTCATGGAATTGTTTTTTAAGAAAACAAAACTACCGCTAAATGTAACTATTGATTTTCTAATGAAAAGTTCTGACATATATCACCACTGTTGAGGCCTGCAGTGGTATAAATTGCTATAAGCCTTAATGTTGAGAAAACTTATAGCACACAATGTACTTGTTTTGTAACATACCTTTGTATAGGTAAGTGTAGGCAACTATGTTTTTCCATACAGTTCAGGAGAAGGAGCACCAGCCTGTTGGATGCCAAAATGTTAATCTTTTGTTGAGTAAATGGAAATTTTCATGGTCACATACAGGATACTGAACATACACTGTAAGTGGAGTTTGAATATAACTTTTAATTCTTTTCTTCTTCCCTATCTTTTTTGTTCGCTATTTGTGCAGTGTTATCGCCAGTGTTTCATTGCTTCCATTTTTATGTACTGTAGATGAAAAAACATTATTGTCAAAGGTTATCCTGCTTTCTCATTTAGTTCTTTTTTATTTTCCAGGAAGGAATTAAATTGTAACTACTATGAAAAAAACAGCAAATCCTCAGTCATGCATACAAGGTAGTTTTTCTACTTTTTATGTACTTTTAGCCTTCTCGAAACACTTTATGGTTTCTCCAAATTTAACACAAAATGCATCTCTAATGACTCCTGCAGTTTCAGAATTATCCAACCCCCTGATTAACCCCTTAACCCCCAAGGGTGGTTTGCACATTAATGACCGGGCCAATTTTTACAATTCTGACCACTGTCTCTTTATGAGGTTATAACTCTGGAACGCTTCAACGGATCTTAGCGATTCTGAGGTTGTTTTTTCGTGACTTATTGTACTTCATGGTAGTGATAAAATTTCTTCTATATAACTTGCGGTTATTTGTGAAAAAAATGGAAATTATAGCGAAAATTTTTCAATTTTCAAACTTTGAATTTTTATTCCCTTAAAACAGAGAAATATGTCACACAAAATAGTTACTAAATAACATTTTCCACATGTCTACTTTACATCAGCACAATATAGGAACCAAAATTTTTATTTGTTACGAAGTTATAAGGGTTAAAATTTGACCATCGATTTCTCATTTTTACAAGTTGTACAAAACCATTTTTTTTAGTGACCACCTCACATTTGAAGTCACTTTGAGGGGTCTATATGGCAGAAAATACCAAAAAGTGACACCATTCTAAAAACTGCACCCCTCAAGGTACTCAAAACCACATTCAAGAAGTTTATTAACCCTTCAGGTGCTTCACAGGAGCTGAAGCAACTTTGAAGGAAAAAATTAACGTTTAACTTTTTAGTCACAAAAATAATCTTTTACAAACAATTTTTTTATTTTAACAAGGGTAAAAGGAGAAAATGGACATAAAAAGTTGTTGTGCAATTTCTCCTGAGTACGCCAATACCCCATATGTGGGGGAAAACCACTGTCTGCGCGCACGGCAGGGCTCGGAAGGGAAGGAGCGCCGTTTGACTTTTTCAAACCAAAATTGGCTGGAATTGAGATTGAACGCCATGTCACGTTTGGAGAGCCCCTGATGTGCCTAAACAGTGGAAACCCCCACAAGTGACACCATTTTGGAAACTAGACCCCCTAAGAAACTTATCTAGATCTGTTGTGAACACTTTGAACCCCCAAGTGTTTCACTAAAGTTTATAATGCCTGGGTGTGAAAAAAAAAATCCACAAAAATGATTTTTTAGTCCCCAATTTTTGATTTTTCTCAAGGAAATTGGACCCCAAAAGCTGTTGTCCAATTTGTCCTGAGTACGCTGATACCCCATATGTGGGGGGGAAATACTGTTTGGGCGCATGGCAGGGCTCGGAAAGGAAGTAATGACATTTTGGAATGCAAACTTTTATGGGTGTCATGTTCAGTTTGCAGAGCCCCTGATGTGCTTAAGCAGTGTAAACCCCCCACAAGTGACCCCATTTTGGAAACTAGACCCCCTAAGGAACTTATCTAGATCTGTGGTGAGCACTTTGAACCCCCAAGTGCTTCACACAAGTTTATATTGCGCGGGCATATAAATAAAAAATCTTAGTTTTTTTCCCACAAAAATGATCTTTTAGTCACCAATTTTATATTTTCCCAAGGGTAACTGGAGAAATTGGACCCCAAAAGTTGTTGTCCAATTGGTCCTGAGTACGCTGATACCCTATATGTGGGAGAAAACTACTTTGTGGGCACACGTCGGGGCTCGGAATAGAAGTAGTGACGTTTAGTTATGCAGACGTTGATGGAATGGTCTGTGGGTGTCATGTCGCGTTTGGAGAGCCCCTGATGTGCCTAAACAGTGGAAACCCCCCATAAGTGACCGTATTTTGGAAACAAGACCTATCAAAGGAACTTTATCTAGATGTGTGGTGAGCACTTTGAACCCTCAAGTGCTTCACAGAAGTTTATAATGTAGAGCCATAAAAATAAAAAACATATTTTTTCCACAAATTTGATAATTTCGCCCCCAATTTTTTATTTTCCCAAGGGTAACAGAAGAAATTGGACCCCAAGAGTTATTGTACAATTTGTCCTGAGTACGCTGATACCCCATATATGGGGGTAAACTACTGTTTGGGTGCATGGCAGAGCTCAGAAGGGAAGAAACACCGTTTGACTTTTTCAACGCCGAATTGGCTGGAATTGAGATCAGACGCCATGTCACGTTTGGAGAGCCCTGATGTGCCTAAACAATGGAAACCCCCCAATTCTAACTCCAACCCTAACCCCAACACACCCCTAATCATAACCCTAACACACCCCTAACCCTAATCCCAACCTTAACCCTAACTTTAGCCCCAACCCTAACCCTAATAGGAAAATGGAAATAAATAAATTTTTTAAATTGTATTATTTTTCCCTAACTAAGGAGGTGATAAAGGGGGGTTTGGTTTACTATTCATAGTGGGTTTTTATGTTACACGCTAAAAGATGCAGCTGTTACACGCTAAAAGATGCTTTTTATTGCAAAAAAGTAGTTTTTGCATCATCACATTTTGAGAACTTTAATTTTTTCTTCTTTTGGCCCACAGAGTCATGTAAGGTCTTGTTTTTTGCGGGACGAATTGACATTTTTATTGGTACCATTTTCGGGCACATGACATTTTTGATCGCTTTTTATTACGATTTTTGGGAGGCAGAATGAACAAAAACCAGCAATTCATGAATTTCTTTTGGGGGGGGGGGGGCGTTTATACCGTTCCGCGTGTGGTAAAATTGCTAAAGCAGTTTTATTCTTCGGGTTAGTACGATTAAAGCGATACCTCATTTATATCATTTTTTAATGTTTTGGTCCTTTATTTAGGAATTATTTTTTACACATGTTTTTTTTTTTACTTTGTCCCAGGGTGGGACATCACTGTATAGTGACTGATCACTGATCTGACACTGTGCACAGCACTGTGTCAGATTGGCAATCTCACAGGCAGTGCTGCAGGCTTTCTCAGCGCCTGCTTTCAGCAGGCACTGAGGAAGCCGCCTCCCTGCAGGACCCGGAAGGACCCCGCGGCCATCTTGGATCCGGGGTTCTGCAGGGAGGAGGCTTTCGAAACAGCGCAATTGCATCGCTGTTATGATTTGGTAGCTGAGGAGAGCAGGTAAAAAGGGAAATACACCAGAGAGGTTGGAATCTATGGGATTGCAGTACCCTGACTAACCACCACAATAAAGGCAGCCGTGGAGCGTACCTACGTTGGTCCTAGACGCCTCGTCACAGCCTGAGAAGCTAACTACACCTAAAGACAGAAAGAGGAAAACTATCTGCCCCGGAGCAGATCCCCAAAGAACATAGAAAGCCCCCAAACATGTAATGGCGGTTAGACAAGAGGAAAATACAGACACAGATAGAAAATAGTATGAGCAAACGTTGGGGCCCAAACTTCCTAAATAGAAAAGGATAGGAAGGACACTTACTGCAATCCCAAAAAACCCTGAAAAGTACCAACTCTACTAATTACAAAAACACCTGAGATCACACGACCTCTACCACCTAAATTAGTTCTCTGGTGTAACAAAACTAAACAGCAGCCACTGAAAAAACTGGAAAAGGCAAATGAACAAACAACAGTGGCTGAACTAAACTGAGAGGAGCACAAGCCCCGGAGGGGACCCGGCAGACCCCCACAGAAGTGCAGGACAAAATGCAAAAAGCAAGCACAAAAAACTAAAAGAAGAAAATGTCTTATCTGTTAGCAGAAGATGCAGGCACGAAACAGCAAGCTACAAAGTGAACAGGAATCAAAGATGAGACCAGAACAATTGATCACCGGCAACCCTGATGGGAGGGAACCTCCCTTATATAAGACCAGTCAGTAACACCTGATCGCCAATCTTCACAATCTTCATTGGATAGTTCAGTACTGTTTGTAACCACCAGAGGGAGCTTCTGCTCAGAATTTCTTTGCGGAAAAACATGTTCATTAATTTTGCGTAATCTCGGCGGAATCGCCGCCATAGGAATGAATTGAACCGCTTACTTTCCGCATGTGGCTATGCGGAATGAAAGCGATTCATGTGCGATGGTACCCAGGGTCCGGAGGAGAGGAGACTCTCCTCCAGGCCCTGGGTACCATATCCCTGGTAAAACAATAATTAAAATAAAAAATAATGATATTCTCACCTTCCGGCGGCCCCCGCAGCCTTCCCGCCTCTCAGCGACGCTCCCGTTCCCAGGAGTCCTTTGCGAGAATCACCCAGATGGCATAGCGGTCTCGCGTGATGCTACGTCATCTGGGGTCTGTCGCAAAGGACGCCTGGGAACGGGAGTTGCCGGGAGCGTCACTGAGAGGCGGGAAAGCTGCGGGGGCCGCCGGAAGGTGAGAATATCATTATTTATTATTTTTTTTATTATTTTTACATTAGATCTTTTCACTATTGATGCAGCATAGGCGGCATCAATAGTAAAAAGTTGGTCACACGTGTCAAACACTATGTTTGACTCGTGTGACCAACCTGTCAATCAGTTTTCCAAGCGATGCTACAGATCGCTAGGAAAACGCTAGCATTCTGCAAGTTAATTACGCTTGCAAAACGCTAGTTTCTGGCGGGAATATGCATACAAAAAAAATGCGTATTTCCCACGGCAGAGAAGTGCGGGATTGCCGCGGAAATTTCCACGGCAATTCCGCAACTTGTGAACTTAGCCTTAATAGGGTTTTTCTGGGTTGCAGACAGTATTCTCTCCTGTGCTGTCCTATCTAGACAGTTTTGGGCCCCAGCGTTTGCTCAATCTATTTTCTGTCTGTGTTCGTATTTTCATCTTGTCTAACCGCCATTATATGTTTGGGGGCTTCCTACTCTTTTGGTATCTACTCCGGGGCAGTTAGCTTTCCTCTTTCCATCTTCAGAAATAGCTATCTCTCCGGCTGTGCCGAGGCGTCTAGGACCACCGTAGGTACGCTCCACGGCTGCTTCTAGTTGTGCGGTTAGTTTAGGGGTCTGCAACCTATCAGTTTCCAACCTCTCTGGTGTTAGGCTGCCTATGCGTTTTTTTGCTCCTGCCTCCTCAGCTACCAAAACATAACAGGTAACTATAGATTACTTATGGGACACACAATTCAGTGATATCTTTATCTGATATTGCAAAAATGGGGTGACAGATTCCCTTTAAATGCCTAGACTGACTTGTTTTTTTTTTTACTGTGGTGTTTGATTGCAAATTACAAATATGGCCAAAAAGTAGTCCAAGTTACAAAACATTATTAGAAGAGATCATTACTTTGTACAACAATAAGAAAAAGTTACAAGAAGCTAGAAATTGAATGTTTCTAGAAATATACAGTCATGGCCAAAAGTTTTGAGAATGACACAAATATTAATTTTTACTAAGTCTACTGCTTCACTTTTTCTAATGGCAATTTGCATATACTCCAGAATGTTATAAAGAGTGATCAGCTTAACAGCAATTACTTGCAAAGTCAATATTTTGCTAGAAAATGAACTTTATCCCCCAAAACACATTTCAACATCATTGCAGCCCTGCCTTAAAAGGACCAGCTAACCTCTTTTCAGTGATTGCTCCATTAACACAGGTGTGGGTGTTGATGAGGACATGGCTGGAGATCAATCTGTCATGATTAAGTAAGAATGACACCACTGGACACTTTAAAAGGAGGCTGGTGCTTGGCATCATTGTTTCTCTTCTGTTAACCATGGTTATCTCTAAAGAAACACGTGCAGTCATCATTGCAATGCACAAAAATGGCCTAACAGGGAAGAGTATCGCAGCTGGAAAGATTGCACCTCAGTCAACAATCTATCGCATCATCAAGAACTTCAAGGAGAGAGATTCCATTGTTGCCAAAAAGGCTCCAGGGCGCCCAAGAAAGACCAGCAAGCGCCAGGACCGCCTCTTAAAAGTGTTTCAGCTGCGGGATCGGGCTACCAGCAGTGCAGAGCTTGCTCAGGAATGGCAGCAGGCAGGTGTGAGTGCATCTGCACGCACTGTGAGGTGGAAACTCTTGGAGCAAGGCCTGGTCTCAAGGAAAGGAGAGAAGCAAAGAAGCCACTTCTCTATAGAAAAAGCATCATGGACAGACTGATATTCTGCAAAAGGTACAGGCAGTGGACTGCTGAGGACTGGGGTAAAGTTATTTTCTCTGATGAATCCCCTTTTCGATTGTTTGGGACATCAGGAAAACGCCTCATTCGGAGAAGACAAGGTGAGTGCTACCACCAGTCTTGTCTCATGCCAACTGTTAAGCATCCTGAAACCATTCATGTGTGGGGTTGCATCTCAGCCAAGGGAATCGGCTCTCTCACAGTCTTGCCTAAAAACACAGCCATGAATAAAGAATGGTACCAGAATGTCCTCCAAGAGCAACTTCTTCCAACCCTCCAAGAGCAGTTTGGCGATCAACAATGCCTTTTCCAGCATGATGGAGCACCTTGCCGTAAAGCGAAGGTGATAACTAAATGGCTCAGGGAACAAAACATAGAGATTTTGGGTCCATGGCCTGGAAACTCCCCAGATCTTAATCCCATTGAGAACTTGTGGTCAATCATCAAGAGACGGGTGGACAAACAAAAACCTAAAAATTCTGACAAAATGAAAGCATTGATTGTGCAAGAATGGACTGCTATCAGTCAGGATTTGGTTCAGAAGTTGATTGAGAGTATGCCAGGGAGAATTGCAGAGGTCCTGAAGAAGAAGGGTCAACACTGCAAATATTGACTTGCTGCATTAACTCATTCTAAGGGCTCATACTCACTGGCGCCGAAAACGGATGATATTCAGGCGAAAAAAAATCGGATTCAAATCTGACCAATGTTATTCAATAGGTGAGTTCTCATTTGCGATTTTTTTCTCATCAGAAATTGGTGTGAGAAAAAAATCGCAGCATGCTGCGATTTGATGCGATTTTGGCATGATAATCGCCGATGCAAGTCAATGGGTGCGAGAAATCATCGCACAGCACTCGCACCATGCAAGTGCTGTCCGATTTAAATGCACCAGTCTCCTTTGAAAAGCCGGCAATTCATGCCCAGCTACTGTAAAATCACACTGACAGCTCACAAAACACTAGATACATACACATAGAATACATATATATATATATATATATATATATATATATACATGTCATTGTGACACATATATATATATATATTTCAGCTGCAGATGGAAGGAAGAGAGCCACAGTATTCATTACTGATGGGTAGGCGGAGCCCCAAATCAGGATGTTACCTCAGATCAAAAGAGTGATGACTGGCTGGCCCCTCCAGCTCGGGCTCCTCCTACTCAGCTCCAGTCTAAGATTTGAGGTCCAGAGGATGGTCGCTGCTAATGCAGCTCCTCAGAAGATTTTATTATTTTAATATTCGGACAGGAGACTTGGATCACTAGTTGGTCTAGAGGTCTCAGGGGTACCAGCGCTGCTGTACCCCAACCTCTCCCTTGGCGGATCTGTATTTACTCAAAGTCCCTGCAGAATCCTTGCCGGCCCTGGGGGATGAGGAGAGCTTCCCTGGCGGGACGCAAACCACACGTGCGGTCACTGCGTTCTTCGCCCTGGGGGGAAGCATGGGCACAGCGCCAGAAACCCCTGAGGGTCCCTGTGGCGCCTTGGCTGGTGAGTACTCCACACAAATTTTAATGATATAATTATGTGTGAGTGCTTTAGCGTCTGAATGAGCAGCGCTATTACTTGTGTCAGTATGCTTCAGCGCTGCTGTGACAGCGCTACTACATGTATGTCAGTATGCTTCAGCGCTGCTGTGACAGCGCTGTTACAAGTAGATGTGGTGATTTTTTGTCCGCAGGCAGTTAGCTGCAGGACAGAGAGGGAGCAGGAGCGGGGGAGTTCGCGCTCATTATTCGAGCTGGCGGGGGGCGTGGCCTAAATATACCCGGTCTTCTGAGCAGGAAGACGCGCGCTCTGGCGTTTCTCCTGCGACCCCCTCACTGTGGCGGCCATTACTCAGGCTCCTGGGCTCCTCGGACCGCTCCTCTCCTCATAAGACACCACGGCCAGCTGGGTGAGTGCTGATTCCTCACCCCGCAGCGCAGCGATCGCTATCCTGCAGCTGCAGTCTCATCAGAGACATAAAAATTGGCTGGGGCTCACAAATATATATATATTGTGGTGAGTTTGCAATATTAACCCCTCTGAGGGTTATTTCTACCAGCTAAATTTGCTGACTGAATACCGCTGGGGTAACCCTGCTTGATGGAGCGTTAACCCTTCAGCGTTTGAAAAAAAAAAAAAAAAAAACGCATAGTTTTTTGCTGGTATTACCGCTTTGACCTGCTCATACAGGTGAGACATGTCTGAACAGAGTTCAGATGCCGCGGATCACGTCCCAGTGCCATTGCGGCAATCAGATACGCAGACCTCCACAGCGTCTAGCGCTGCGGTCGACAGCGGTGGAAAATTGGATGATATCGCTCGATCGATTAATAACTTGTCTGACCTTTTAGGTCAATATGTGTCTGCTAATTCCTCTCAGAGGAAGCGACGCAGGCCGTTACCGGCCTCTACACGGAGCGAGTCAGATGTATCTGATATTGGGCAGAGTTCCCCTTTAAATTCGGATGGAGAAATATCCGATTCAGATGCGGACGAGCCGCAGGGGCGTTCCTCTATGGCGAAGCGTACGGAGGCATTAATTGAAGCCATGAGAGATATACTACAGTTACCGGAGGAGGTAACTAGTCGTCCTGGTAAATCAGCACGCATGTTCCAGGAGTCCCGTGCTTCGCGCACAACATTGCCAGCTCTGGATGAGCTTAATGGTGTAATAGAGGAGGAACGTCTATGTCCAGATAAGCGTTTTCATGGAACGCATTTCTTTGATACACTTTATCCTTGCTCTGCGGAGTTAAAGGCTAATTGGACTTCTGCTCCTGAAGTGGATGTGTCTTTGTCTCAGCTTAGTAAATCCTCTCTACTCCCTATTAAGGGAAAAGCGAGCTTACAGGAGCCTTTGGATAGAAAGGCAGAATTGGCGGCAAAAGCAAGCTATGAGGCTGCGGGTCATGGATTTCGAGCAGTGCTAGGATCCATGTGTGCTGCTAGAGCTTCTCTAAGCTGGTTGGCACGTCTGAAGACGGAGTTGCAAAATGAATCTCCGTTATCTGAGATACGGGAAACTTGTGAATGGTTAGAAACGGCAGCCTGTTATATCTTTGATGCCGGTCTGGATACGGCATCTCTGCTGGCCAAAGCGCAAGCTTCAGCGGTCACAGTCAGAAGAGCTTTATGGCTCAGACAGTGGGCCGGGGACGCAGTTTCCAAACAAGGGTTGTTGGCCTTACCTTACAAGGGTGGCCATCTTTTTGGATCCGACCTCACAGAGCTGATTTCCAAGGCTAAGGCGAAGGAATCAGCATTACCACAGCGAAGGGCCATGGCCTCGGTGTCCAGTAAGCCTGGTGTCTATAGTGGTCGGCGGTCCTTTCGGGGCCGAGGACGATCTAGTCACTCCTCGTGGGGATCGGGTCGTCCTTCTTTCTCAGGAAATAAATCCTCTCAGAAAACTCGTACTCCCTGGAAGCAGAGTTTCCGCCAGGACAAGCGGGAACTTGACAAGAAACCCGCAAAGTCGGATTGACGCCAGGGGTCCACTCGAGGATTCTCGAGTGGGGGGTCGCCTGCTTCTTTTCAAGGAGACTTGGATGGCTCGCGTTCCAGATTCCTGGGTAACGCGGATAGTGTCGGCAGGCTATTTCATAGAGTTTGCTTCTCAACCCCCAAATGTTTTTTGTCAATCTCACGTTCCGTCGGAACCCGAGCTTGTTGTCGCTCTACAGCGAGAGGTCGAATCTCTACTACAAAAGGGTGTAGTGATACCGGTTCCGTCAGAGGACCGAGGGAAAGGTTTTTATTCCAACCTTTTTATAGTTCCCAAAAAGGAGAACAAATTTCGCCCGATTCTGGATCTCAAGCGATTAAACCGGCATGTCCATGCCCGGAAATTTCGCATGGAGTCGCTTCGTTCCGTTGTGGCAGCTCTGTCACAGAACGATTTTCTGGTGTCAATCGACATTCGCGACGCCTATTTGCATATTCCCATCGGAAAGGCTCATCAGCGCTTTCTTCGATTTGCCATAGGTCAGAATCATTACCAGTTCGTGGCTCTGCCGTTCGGCTTAGCCTCAGCGCCAAGGGTCTTTACAAAAATTCTGGCGCCCCTCATGGCAATCCTTCGAAGGCAGGGGATTACGATTCTCCCTTATCTGGACGATCTTTTGATCATGGCTTCCTCGGAGGAGGAGGCGTTGACGGCTCGGGATTTGTCTCTTCAGTTTCTGAAGGACTTCGGTTGGCTGGTCAATTGGGAGAAGTCGTCCCTGGAACCATCGAGGACAATCCTCTTTTTGGGAATGCATCTCGACACGTTTCGGTCGGTAGTTTCCCTACCACCAGACAAACAGTCATGTCTTCTTCGACATGTACAGATTATGAAATCCTCAACGGCAATGTCCCTACGGAAGTGTATGCGTCTTCTGGGACTGATGGTGGCGTCCATGGAGGCAATTCCTTTTGCCCAGTTCCATTCCAGGACTCTCCAAAGGTTCATCTTGAGTCGATGGAACCAGTCGCAATCGCTGGATTGCAGTGTCACCATTTCTCGCGCGGTGCGGGATTCTCTAGAATGGTGGTTACGTCCAGGGGTATTCTCCCTGGGGAAGTCTTTCCTCCCTCCGAAGTGGTCAGTCATAACCACCGATGCCAGCCTGACGGGCTGGGGGGGTGTTTGGAACAATCTCTGGATTCAGGGGGTATGGTCATCGGAAGAGTCTTTTCTTCCGATCAACATCCTGGAATTGAGGGCGATTTTCCTTTGCCTCCAACATTGGACGGTCCCTTTGAGCGGTCTGCCAGTCCGAGTGCAGACAGACAATGCGACGGCTGTCGCGTATATCAATCACCAAGGTGGGACAAGGAGTTCCAGACTCATGGTAGAGGTGTCCCGAATTCTGATTTGGGCAGAGGCCAGTGTACCAGCCATTTCGGCGATTCACATTCCAGGGGTTCAGAATATTACAGCGGACTTTCTCAGTCGCAGAAGGATGGATCCCGGGGAATGGAGCCTTCACCCGGAAGTTTTTGCACTACTGTGCTCTCGCTGGGGAACCCCCCAAGTGGATTTGATGGCATCCAGGTCCAATGCCAAGTTACCGACATTCATGTCCAGATACAAGGACCCGAAGGCGGTGGCGGTGGATGCTCTAG
This sequence comes from Oophaga sylvatica, assembly GCA_033576555.1. Lineage (NCBI taxonomy): Eukaryota > Metazoa > Chordata > Amphibia > Anura > Dendrobatidae > Oophaga > Oophaga sylvatica. The sequence continues at coordinate 113,650,703 of JARQOD010000003.1, forward strand.
TGGCTCAGTGGGATCAGTTCGAGCTGATTTACGTATTCCCGCCGATATCCTTACTTCCTCTAGTACTGCGTCGGATCAGACTAGAGAGAATTTCAGCTATTTTGATAGCTCCGGACTGGCCAAGAAGGGTGTGGTTCTCGACAATAATGTCGCTGTTGGCGGCACCTCCTTTTCCACTCCCTCTTCAACCGGACTTGTTGACTCAGGGGCCCGTTTGTCATCCGGACTTGATGTCCCTGCGTTTGACGGCGTGGCTCTTGAGACCGAAATCTTGACCCGTAGAGGTTTCTCAGCCGAGGTTATTGCTACCCTTCGTGCTGCAAGATGTCCGGCTACTACTAGGATTTACCACAAAATTTGGGAAACCTTCTTTTCGTGGTGTTTGGGGTCCTCTCGGAACCCGAGAAAATTTTCCATTCCCAACCTGTTGGCTTTTCTGCAGCATGGGCTAGACAAGGGTTTGGCAGTCAGCACTCTGAAAGGTCAGATTTCTGCTCTGTCTTTATTGTTCCGGAGAACCATTGCTTCAAATAGAGACGTGCTCTCCTTTTTCCGAGGTATATCTCGTAAGTTTCCGCCGCGGAAGGCTCCCGTGTCTCCTTGGCGGCTCAACCTTGTTTTGGAGGCTCTTCAGCATAAACCTTTTGAGCCTATGGTTTCTGCTAGCCTTTCTTTACTTTCTTGGAAGGTGGCTTTCCTTGTTGAAGTCACTTCTTTGAGGAGAGTTTCTGAGTTGGCAGCTCTTTCTTGTTCGCCTCCTTTTCTGGAGTTTTTTCCGGATCGTGTAGTGCTTCGCACTCGGGGTGATTTTTTGCCTAAAGTGGTGTCACAATTTCATGTTAACCAGGATATTGTGTTGCCTTCACTCTGTCCGGATCCGAAGAATGCGAAAGAGCGAGATTTACACACATTGGATTTAGTGCGGGCCTTGAAGTTTTATCTATCTCTTACTCAAGGTTTTCGTAAGACGGACTCCCTGTTTGTGGTTCCAGCAGGTCGTCGACGTGGTCAACGAGCTTCCAAGGATTCTATAGCTCGTTGGATCCGGTCAGCTATTTTGGAAGCTTACCGTCTTCGGGGTGAATCTTGCCCGATTAAGATTCGAGCCCATTCTACGAGAGCTGTGGCCTCATCGTGGGCTTTTCATCAAGGTGCCTCGGCAGTGCAGCTCTGCCGAGCGGCAACTTGGCGCTCTGTCCACACGTTTACAAAGTTTTATAAAGTGGACGTCAGTGCTTCCGCTGATGCAGCCCTCGGACGTAGGGTCTTGCAGGCAGCTGTAGTTTGAAGTTCTGGATGAACTTGTGTTTAGCGCTGGTTGCGCTTTGTTGTTAAGGTTGTTGGGTTTCTGCCTTTTGTTGGTTTTTCCCACCCTTATTTTTGAACTGCTTTGGGACGTCCCATCAGTAATGAATACTGTGGCTCTCTTCCTTCCATCTGCAGCTGAAACACGGATTTTGGTAAGAACTTACCTGTAAAATCCTTTTCAGCGAAGGAAGGAAGAGAGACACAGCACCCTCCCAAGGCAGAAGTGTGTTGATGTTTTCAGATGCAGCGCGACCCTTATCTGATAGCGATTATCTGGACTGAGGTCAGCGCGCTAGGGCTCTGTTCCAGCATCGCCAGCTCATCGCAGTAGTCAGGTTCCGTGAGTAGTACCTGGAACTCTGTGGTTTTTGGCTTTCTTTGCATGCATAACCTGTATTCTTGTGTTTTTTCTCTGAAGTTCCTTCAGAAGGGGTTATGTTGCTCCGCTGGTGATCTTGGCTCTTTTCCTAAAAGCTTTGGTACGACTGGAGCTGAGTAGGAGGAGCCCGAGCTGGAGGGGCCAGCCAGTCATCACTCTTTTGATCTGAGGTAACATCCTGATCTGGGGCTCCGCCTACCCATCAGTAATGAATACTGTGTCTCTCTTCCTTCCTTCGCTGAAAAGGATTTTACAGGTAAGTTCTTACCAAAATCCGTGTATTTATAGTTCATACACTTCTACATACTGTAATAGCCGCTAATTCAATTGCCGGCTTTTGTGAAATCACAGAAGCCGACATGAAATGATGCTTGTTTACACACAGTTAACCATGTAATTTCATGTATTTTGATATATGGTTTTAACTTACAATTACATAAGTGTATGTGTGCAAAATTTCAGACATGTAGGGGTTAATTAAAGGTGTAAATTCGTTGAAAAAAAATGCGTGGACTCCCGCTGTATTTTCTCCACTAGACAGACAAAGCAAGCGAGTGGGGCAGATAATAATAGCCTAGCGAGGGTACATTTTTTTTGTGCCCCCCCTGGCTACTAACATCTGCCCCAGACACCCCAGAAAGGGCAAATCTCTAATTAGATTAGCCCTTTCTGGCACTTTGCCCGTCTATTCCCATTGCCCTGTAGCGGTGGCGAATGGGTTAATAAGGGGTTAAAACCACCTTGCAATTGAAAGGTGACTTTAAGCCAGGTTAATAATTGAGAGCTGTCAATTAGACAACTATCAATTATTAATCCTATTGTATGAAAGAAAAATCAAACAAACACACTTTAATAAAAAAGAAGTTTAATGAAATAATGAAACAGTTTTTGACCATATTTTATTTTCCTGCTAAAACCATTTCCTGTAATAAAAATAAAATAAAAAAGCAAAATTATTCTTACCAATCCGATGCACAGTTAGGTCCCACGCTATAATCCATCAGAAAGGGTTAACAGGTTACAGTTAACAGGGAGCTAATGTTGCCTGCTGAGCTGTTACCCCCGAATGAATAACTTCCTCTCCCAGCCAAAGGAGAGGAAGTGATTAATGAGTGGAGCTTAATTGATTTATTGCCACTTTCACTTCAGGTCAGGTCACCCTGACCTGACCTCAAGTGAAAGTGGGACGCAATCAATTAAGCTTCATTCATTAATCACATCCTCTCCTGTCGGCAGGAGATAAGCTCATTCATTCAGGAGCTTTCAGCTGAGCCGCAAGCATTACTTGCGCTGCTTGGCTCAAAGCTAGTTAACCCTTTGTGAAGGATTACAGCATGGGACCTAACAGATCGCCAGATAGGTAAGAATAATGTTGTTTTATTATTTTTTCTTTATTATAGGAGATCAAGGGATTCGAGGGATTAAGAGTTAAATAAAAGATGGTCAAAAAAAATGCGTTTTTATTTCATTAAAATTATTTATTCTTAAAGTGTGTGTGTTTTTTATTTACTTCAATAGGATTAATAATTGATAGTTGTCTAATTGACAGCTCTCAAGTATTAACCTGGCTTAAAGTGACTTTTCAATTGCAAGGTGGCTTTAACCCCTTATTAACCCATTCGCCACCGCTACAGGGCAATGGGAATAGACGGGCAAAGTGCCAGAAAGGGCGAATCTAATTAGAGATTTGCCCTTTCTGGGGTGTCTGGGGGCAGATGTTAGTAGCCAGGGGGGGCACAAAAAAATGTACCCTCCCTAGGCTATTATTATCTGCCCCCACTCGCTTGCTTTGTCTGTCTGGTGGAGAAAATACAGCGGGAGCCCACGCATTTTTTTTTCAACGAATTTACACCTTTAATTAACCCCTACATGTCTGAAATTTTGCACACATACACTTATGTAATTGTAAGTTAAAACCACATATCAAAATACATGAAATGACATGGTTAACTGCGTGTAAACAATGTATCATTTCATGTCGGCTTCTGTGATTTCACAAAAGCCGGCAATTGAATTAGCGGCTTTTACAGTATGTAGAAGTGTATGAACTATAAATATATGTGTCTATATATATATATATATATATATATATGTATTCTATGTGTGTATATGTATTGTTTCTATTCTTTATTAAAGCTGTCAGTGTGATTTTACAGTATAGCCGGGGATGAATTAGCGGCTATTATACTATGTAGAAGTGTATGACCTATATATATTATTATAATATATATATATATATATATATATATATTATATATATATATATATAATTATTTGCTTTTTGTGTACATTTTTTTTTACAATGTGATTTTTACATGACTTTTTACATAGAGATAACTGCTCTATGTAAAACTTCATGTTAAAATCGCATTGCATACAGATGGAAAACTGATGGAAAACGCATGGTGCGATTTAAAGTCTCATGCAAATCGCATGCCTTTTTACAACAATTGTACCGTTTTTTCCCTGCAGAAAACGGACCGATTTTTTTCCAGCCAGTGAGTATGAGCCCTAACTGTCAATATAAGCCTTTGTTTGCAATTATTATATTTCTGTCTGTGATAAAAACATCTGTCAAACACACATAAAAACCAGAGGGCAGCAGATCATGTGAAAATATAATATTTGTGTCATTCTCAAAACTTTTGGCCATGACTGTAGGTGGAAGCATAGTTTACGTTAAAAGGGGTTGTCCAGGCTTTTCACAAAAGTCTCTAGTCTCTCTATGTAACTGCAGACTTGTGAATCCTCACATCTTGTGCACCACTTTCAGTATTCTCCAGTGTCGGCGATGTGACCACAAGTATGTGTTATGCATCATTCTGGACACATTTCAACTAGGTGTGCACGACCTCGCTAAATTCACTTGCACTGGAGAACTCTCAAACTGTGTGATGTGCACGATGTGAGGATTCAAAGGACTGCAGTCTGCAGTCCCGTCTTAGAATAATTCTTCATAATCATTACTGTATGCTCTGTGTGAATGAGCAGTAACAAGACCACAAGTATGCACTTCGCAGTCAGGTGCCGACTATTCTCATTCAAATTCTGAAAGGACTTGTGAATCTTCACATCTCGTAGACGGCGCACTTTCACTATTCAGCGGTACCAGCAATGAGACCGAGAGGTCATATGACCATAAGTATGCATTACGCATCATTCCTTCCGCATTCCAACTAAATGTTCTTGGCCTTGCTAAATTCACTTCCACTGGAGATCCCTCACACCGTGCAATGCACTAACATGAATTACCTGTAGGCTCTGAGTCGGTGAGCAGTCACAAGACCACAAGTATGCACTTCGCAGTCAGGTGACCACTATTCTCATTCAAATTCTCTTCTACTGAGAGAAGCCATAAGGGCTCGCTCACATGAGCTAATAAATTGGACGAGTCCAATCTGATAGAAAATTCTATGGCAAAGTGCACATCTGCTATTATTTTCTCATGCCGATTTGGCAGGGGAAAACAATCACAGCATCCTTCGAATAGCTGCTAGAATCGGATCACACGCACCCATACAAGTCGGCTATCACCTGAGTACAATGCGATTCCGCGAACACAGGCAATGGAGGAGATGGAGTAATTAATTTCTCCGTCTTCTCCACACCTGTGCTCCTATTCTCTCAAGCCAGAGGATTGAGCACAGAGCTCTAACACACTCTGATCATGCTCGCAGCAGAGCTGGAGCCGAGTGTCATTAGCATATTACATGCTATACGCTAGTATCACTCCGGCCTAAGAGACTAGTCGGCATATTACCATACGTATGACCTACCCACTCGCATAGGGACTGTAGGAGAATTATGACAAGTGTTCTCATCACACACTGTTATGATTCAGAAGTCTGTAGGCCAGACCTGGGCAAAGTGCAGCCCGCGGGCCACATCCGGCCCTGTGGCTATCCTAGTCCGGCCCGCGAACAGAGCCAGTTGTGGGGCTGGAAACCAGAGGCCACACCGTGCCTGCCCACTCGCTGTCTCCGTTGTCTCAATACGGGCTGGCTGCATTGGTAGAGGAGGGACCACTTCCTCCACCAATCAGCTTGTGAAACAGCTGATGCAATGACGTAATTTAATCGCGCCAGCTGTGTACTGCGGAGAGTCAGCGCATTGGAGGCAGGGAGAGAAGCAGAGCGCTGGGGAACGGGACTGAGGTATGTGGTGTTCTTTTTTTTTTTTTTTCATGTGTATGGGATGTTTTGGTGCGCATGGGGAGGCTATGGGGCTTACATGCTGCACATGGTGCTGCATGTGGGGGTGATAGGCTGCTGCTTAAGGGGGTAACATGCTGCATATGGGGGTGACATGCTTCACATGGTGCTGCATATTGGGGTGACATGCTGCACATGGGGAGGCTATGGGGGTGACATGCTGCACTTTGGGAGGCTATTGGGGCCCCATGTAGTTTATGGGGAGACTATGGGTGCCTCATGCACTATATAGGGAGGCTGTGTGGGGCTCATGCAGTGTATATAGGGAGGCTGTGTGGGGCTCATGCGTGTATAGGGAGGCTGCGTGGAGCCCATGCAGTATATATGGGGAGGCTGTGTGGGGCTCATGCAGTGTATATAGGGAGGCTGTGTTGGGCTCATTCTGTATATGGGGAGGCTCTGGGGCTCATGCTGTGTATAGGGAGGCTGTGTGGGACTCATGCTGCATATGGGGGAGGCTGTTTAGAGCTCATGCCGCATATGGGGGAGGCTGTTTAGAGCTCATGCCGCATATGGGGGAGGCTGGTGTTGGGCTCATGCCGCATATGGGGGAAGCTGGAGTGGGGCTCATGCCGCATATGGGGGAGGCTGGTGTGGGGCTCATGCCGCATATGAGGGAGGCTGGTCTGGGTCTCATGCCTCTTATAGGGATGGAACGTGTGGGGCTCATGCCGCATATGGGGGAGGAAGATGTGGGGCTCATGCCGCATATGGGTGAGGCTGTGTGGGGCTATTACAGTACACTGTGTGCATAATTATTAGGCAAGTTGTATTTGAGAGGATTCTTTTTATTATTGAACAACAACTATGTTCTCAATCAACCCAAAAGACTCATAAATATCAAAAAGCTTACGATTTTTTGGAAGTTGGAGTGGGGTTTTTTAGATTTGGCTATCTTAGGACGATATCTGTTTGTGCAGGTAACTATTACTGTGCAGAATTATTAGGCAACTTAATAAAAACCAAATATATACCTATCTCACTTGTTTATTTTCACCAGGTAAACCAATATAACAACACAAAATTTAAAAATAAACATTTCTGACATTCAAAATAAAAAAATAAATAAATAAGTGACCAACATAGGCCACCTTTCTTTACGATGACACTCAAAAGCCTTCCATCCATAGATTCTGTCAGTTGCTTCATCTGTTTACGATCAACATTGCATGCAGCAGCCACCACAGCCTCCCAGACACTGTTCCGAGAGGTGTACTGTTTTCCCTCCCTGTAGATCTCACATTTTATGAGGGACCACAGGTTCTCTGGGGTTCAGATCAGGTGAACAAGGGGGCCATGTTATTATTTTTTCTTCTTTTAGACCTTTACTGGCCAGCCATGCTGTGGAATATTTGGATGCATGTGATGGAGCATTGTCCTGCATGAAAATCATGTTTTTCTTGAACGACACCGACTTCTTCCTGTAACACTGCTTGAAGAAGATGTCTTCCAGAAACTGGCAGTAGGTCTGGGAGTTGAGCTTCACTCCATCCTCAACCCAAAAAGGTCCCACAAGTTTATCTTTGATGATACCAGCCCATACCAGTACCCCACCTCCACCATGCTGGCGTGTGAGTTGGAGTGGAGCTCTCTGCCCTTTACTGATCCAGCCTCGGGCCCATCAACCTAGGCCCATCAAGAGTCACTCTCATTTCATCAGTCCATAAAACCTTAGAAAAGTCAGTCTTAACATATTTCTTGGCCCAGTCTTGATGTTTTATCTTATGTTTCTTGTTCAAAGGTGGTCGTTTTTCAGCCTTCCTTACCTTGGCCATGCCCCTGAGTATGGCACACCTTGTACTTTTTGATACTCCAGTAACGTTGCAGCTCTGAAATATGGCAAAACTGGTGGCAAATGGCATCTTGGCAGTTTCACACTTGATTTTCCTCAATTCATGGGCAGTTATTTTGCCACTTTTTTATCAACACGCTTCTTTCGACCCTGTTGGCTATTTGCCATGAAACGCTTGATTGTTCGGTGATCACGCTTCAAAAGTATGGCAATTTCAAGACTGCTGCATCCCTCTGCAAGACATCTCACAATTTTTGACTTTTCAGAGTACGTCAAATCTCTCTTCTGACCCATTTTGCCAAAGGAAAGGAAGTTGCCTAATAATTAAGCACACCTTATATAGGGTGTTGATGTCATTAGACCACACCCCTCCTCATTATAGAGATGCAAATCACCTGATTTTCTTAATTGGCAGTTGGCTTTCAAGCCTATACAGCTTTGAGTAAGACAACATGTATAAAAAGGATGATGTGATCAAAATACTCATTTGCCTAATAATTCTGTACACAGTGTATATATATATAAAGGGCTCATACGATATACAGAATGGGCTGTACTCGGGTTCAAATGATATATAGGGGGATGTCATCATACTTAATTCTGTTCAATATTACAGTGGGTACGGATAATATTCAGACCGCTTTAAAAAAACTCTTTGTTTCATTGCAGCCATTTGGTAAATTCAAAAAAGTTCATTTTTTTCTCATTAATGTAAATTCTGCATCCCATCTTGACTGAAAAAAAAACATAAATGTAGAAATTTTTGCAAATTTATTAAAAAGAAAAACTGAAATATCACATGGTCATAAGTATTCAGACCCTTTGCTCATTATTGAGTAGAAGCACACTTTTGAGCTAGTATAGCCATGAGTCTCCTTGGGAATGAAGCAACAAGTTTTTCACACCTGGATTTGGGGATCCTCTGCCATTCTTCCTTGCAGATCCTCTCCAGTTCCGTCAGGTTGGATGGTGAACGTTGGTGGACAGCCATTTTCAGGTATTTCGAGAGATGCTCAATTGTGTTTAGGTCAGGGCTCGGCCAGTCAAGAATAGTCACAGAGTTGTTCTGAAGCCACTCCTTTGTTATTTTAGCTGTGTGCTTAGGGTCTTTGTCTTGTTAGAGGACTCTGGAAGAGGTTTTCATCCACGATATCTCTGTACTTGGCTGAATTCATGTTTCCTTCAATTGCAACCAGTCGTCCTGCCCCTGCAGCTGAAAAACACCCCATAGCATGATGCTGCCACCGCCATGTTTTACTGTTGGGATTGTATTGGGCAGGTGATGAGCAGTGCCTGGTTTTCTCCACACATACCGCTTAGAATTATCACCAAATAGTTTTATCTTCATCTCATCAGACTAGAGAATCTTATTTCTCATAGTCTGGGAGTCCTTCATGTGTTTTGTTGCAAACTGTATGCGGGCTTTCATATGTCTGACACTGAGGACAGGCTTCCGTCGGGCCACTCTGCCATAAAGGCCCGACTGGTGGAGGGATGCAGTGATAGTTGACTTTGTGGAACTTTCTCCCATCTCCCTACTGCATCTGTGTAGCTCAGCCACAGTAATCTTGCGATTCTTCTTTACCTCTCCCACCAAGGCTCTTCTCCCACGATTGCTGTTTGGCAGGACGGCCAGGACTAGCAAGACTTGGTGGTCTCAAACTTCTTCCATTTAAGGATTATGGAGGCCACTGTGCTCTTAGGAACCTTGAGTACTGCAGAAATTATTTTGTAACCTTGGCCAGGATGTGTGCCTTGCCACAATTCTGTCTCTGAGCTCCTTGGCCAGTTCCTTTGACCTCATGATTCTCATCTGGTCTGACATGCACTGTGAGCTCTTATATAGACAGGTGTGTGCCTTTACAAATCAAGTCCTATCAGTTTAATTAATCACAGCTGGACTCCAGTGAAGGAGTAGAACTATCTGAAGGAGGATCACAAGGAAATGGAAAGCATGTGACGTAAATAAGAGTGTCTGACCAAAGGGTCTGACTACTTATGACCATATGATATTTCAGTTTTTCTTTTTTAATAAATTTGCAAAAATTTCTAGATTTCTGTTTTTTTAGTCAAGATGGGGTGCAGAGTGTACATTAACCCCTTCACCCCCAAGGGTTGTTTGCACGTTAATGACCGGGCCAATTTTTACAATTCTGACCACTGTCTCTTTATGAGGTTATAACTCTGGAACGCTTCAACGGATCTTTGCGATTCTGAGACTGTTTTCTTGTGACATATTGTACTTCACGTTAGTGGTAAAATTTCTTCGATATAACTTGCGTTTATTTTTGAAAAAAAAACGCAAATATGGCAAAAATTTTGAAAATTTTGCAATTTTCAAACTTTGAATTTTTATTCCTTTAAAACAGAGAAATATGTCACACAAAATAGTTAATAAATAACATTTCCCACATATCTACTTTACATCAGCACAATTTTGGAACCAAAATTTTTTTTTATTAGGAAATTATAAGTGTTAAAATTTGACCAGCGATTTCTCATTTTTACAACAAAATTTACAAAACCATTTTTTTTAGTGACCACCTCACATTTGAAGTCTATATGGCAGAAAATACCCAAAAGTGACACCATTCTAAAAACTGCACCTCTCAAGGTACTCAAAACCACATTCAAGAAGTTTATTAACCCTTCAGGTGCTTCACAGGAGCTGAAGCAACGTGGAAGGAAAAAATGAATATTTAACTTTTAAGTCACAAAAATGATCTTTTACAAACTTTTTTTCATTTTCACAAGGGTAAAAGGAGAAAGTGGACAGATAGAGTTGTTGTGCAATTTCTCCTGAGTACGCTAATACCCCATATGTGGGGGAAAACCACTGTTTGGGCACACGGCAGAGCTCGTAAGGGAAGGAGCGCCATTCGACTTTTTCAAACCAAAATTGGCTGGAATTGAGATTGGACGCCATGTTGCGTTTTGGAGAGCCTCTGATGCACCTAAACAGTGGAAACCCCCCACAAGTGACACCATTTTGGAAACTAGACCCCCTATGGAACTTATCTAGATCTGTTATGAGCACTTTGAACCCCCAAGTGTTTCACAAACGTTTATTATGCCTGGGTGAGAAAAAAAAAACAATTTTCAACAAAAATGATTTTTTAGTCACAAATTTTTGATTTTTCCCAAGGAAATTGGACCCCAAAAGTTGTTGTCCAATTTGTCCTGAGTACGCTGATACCCCATATGTGGGGGGGGAAACTGGGCGCAGGGCTTGGAAAGGAAGTAATAACGTTTTGGAATGCAGACGTTGATGGGGGTCATGTTCCGTTTGCAGTGCCCCAGATGTGCCTAAACAGTGTAAACCCCCCACAAGTGACCTCATTTTGAAAACTAGACCCCGTAAGGAAGTTATCTAGATCTGTGGTGAGCACTTTGAACCCCCAAGTGCTTCACACAAGTTTATAATGCCTGGGCATGAAAATAAAAAATCCTATTTTTTTCCCACAAAAATTATCTTTTAGTCACCAATTTTTTATTTTCCAAAGGGTAACAGGAGAAATTGGACCATAAAAGTTGTTGTCCAATTTGTCCTGAGTACGCTGATACCCCATATGTGGGGGGGAACCACTGTTTGGGCGCACGGCAGAGCTCGGAATGGAAAGAGCACCATTTGACTTTTTCCAACCAAAATTGGCTGGAATTGAGATTGGACGTCATGTTGCATTTGGAGAGCCCCTGATGTGCCTAAACACCCCCCACAAGTGACCCCATTTTGGAAATTAGACCCCAAGGAACTTATCTAGATCTATGGTGAGCAATTTGAACCCCCAAGTGCTTCACACAAGTTTATAACGTAGAGCCGTAAAATTAAAAAATCATATTTTTTCCACAAAAATGATCTTTTCACCCCAATTTTTATTTTCCCAAGGTTTACAAGACCCCAAAGTTATTGTGCAATTTGTCCTGAGTACGCTGATACCCCATATGTGGGGGTAAACCACTGTTTGGGCGCATGGCAGAGCTCGGAAGAGAAGGAGCGCCGTTTGACTTTTTCAACGCAGAATTGGCTGGACGCCATGCCGTGTTTGGAGAGCTCTTGATGTGCCTAAACAGTGGAAACCCCCCACAAATGACACCATTTTGGAAACTAGACCCCTCAAGGAACTTATCTAGATGTGTGGTGAGAACTTTGAACCCCCAGGTGTTTCACTAAAGTTTATAGCGCCCGAGCATGAAAATAAAAAAAATCATATTTTTTCCACAAACATGATCTTTTAGTCTCCAACTTTTTATTTTCCCAAGGGTAACAGGAGAAATTGGATTTCAAAGTTGTTGTCCAATTTGTCCTGAGTACGCTGATAACCAATATGTGGGAGAAAACTACTGTATGGGCACAGGTCGGGGTTCGGAAGTGAAGTAGTGACGTTTTGCATTGCAGACTTTGATGGAATGGTCTGCGGGTGTCATGTCGCGTTTGGAGAGCCCCTGATGTGCCTAAACAGTGGAAATCCCCCACAAGTGACCTCATTTTGGAAAATAGACCCCCAAAGGAACTTATTTAGATGTGTGGTGAGAACTTTGAACCCCAAAGTGCTTCTCAGAAGTTTATAACGTAGAGCCATAAAAATAATAAATCATATTTTTTTCCACAAAAACGAAATTTTCACCCACAATTTTTTATTTTCCCAAGGGTAACAGAAGAAATTGGACCCCAAGAGTTATTGTACAATTTGTCCTTAGTATACTGATACCCCATATGTGGGGGTAAACTACTGTTTGGGTGCATGGCAGAGCTCAGAAGGGAAGGAGCACCGTTTGACTTTTTCAACGCCGAATTGGCTGGAATTGAGATCAGACGCCATGTCACATTTGGAGAGCCCCTGATGTGCCTAAACAGTGGAAACCCCCCAATTCTTACTCCAACCCTAACCCCAACACACCCCTAACAGTAATCCCAACCCTAATCATAACCCTAACCACAAACCTAACCTTAACACACCCGTAACCCTAGTTCCAACCCTAACTTTAGCCCCAACTCTAACCCTAACTTTGGCCCCAACCCTAACCCTAACTTTAGCCCCAGCCCTAACCCTAATGGGAAAATGGAAATAAATGCATTTTTTTAATTTTATTATTTTTCCCTAACTAAGGGGGTGATAAAGGGGGGTTTGATTTACTATTTATAGCGGGTTTTTATGATTGGCAGCTGTCACACGCTAAAAGACGCTTTTTATTGCAAAAAGTAGTTTTTGCATCATCACATTTTGAGAGTTATAATTTTTGCATATTTTGGCCCACTGAGTCATGTGACGAGGTGGCGATTTTATTGGTACCATTTTTGGGCACATGACAGTTTTTGATCACTTGTTATTACGATTTTTGGGAGGCAGAATGAACAAAAACCAGCAATTCATGAGTTTCTTTTGGGGGAGGGGCGTTTATACCGTTCCGCGTGTGGTAAAATTGATAATGCAGTTTTATTCTTCGGGTCAGTACGATTACAGTGATACCTCATTTATATAATTTTTTATGTTTTGGTGCTTTTATACAATAAAAACAATTATATATAAAAAATAATTATTTTTGCATCGCTTTATTCTGCGAGCTATAACTTTTGTATTGTTTCGCTGATGATGCTGTGTGGCAGCTTTTTTTTTTTGCGGGACAAGATGACGTTTTCAGCGGTACCATGTTTGTTTATATCCGTCTTTTTGATTGCGTGTTATTCCACTTTTTGTTCGGCAGTATGATGATAAATCATTGTTTTTTAGCCTTGTTTTTTTTTTTTTTAAGAGTTCACTAAAGGGGTTAACTAATTGGACAGTTTTATAGTACGGGTCGTTACGGACGCGGCGATACTAAATATGTGTACTTTTATTGTTGGGTTGATTTTTTTTTACATTAAAGAAATGAATTTATTGGGGAATATTTTTTTTTTTCATTATTTAGGATTTTTTTTTACAAATGTTTATTTTTATTTTTTTTACATTTTTACTTTGTCCCTGGGTGGGACATCACTGTGCAGGGTCAGATCGCTGGTGTGACAGTTTGCACAGCACTCTGTCACACCAGCGATCGCACAGGCACTGCTGCAGGCTTCCTCAGCGCCTGCGACACATCGCGCTGTTCTGAGGGTCTCGGGGAGCACGCAGGGAGCCCCCTCCCTGCGCGATGCTCCCCTGTGCCCCCGATACACCGCGATCATGTTTGATCGCGGTGTGCCAGGGGTTAATGTGCCAGGAGCGGTCCCTGACCGCTCCTGGCACATAGGGCCGGGTGTCAGCTGTGATAATCAGCTGATCGCATGGGACGTACTATTCCGTCCCTGGAAGTACCAGGTCACATGGACGGAATAGTACGATCCCATGGAATAAAGGGGTTAAAAAATAATTATTTTTGCATCGCTTTATTCTGCGAGCTATAACTTTTTATTTTTTCGCTGATGATGCTGCATGGCGGTTCGTTTTTTGCGGGACAAGATGACGTTTTCAGCGGTACCATGTTTATTTATATCTGTCTTTTTGATCGCGTGTTATTCCACTTTTTGTTCGGCGGTATGATGATAAAGCATTAATTTTTTGCTTTGTTTTTTTTTTTAAGGGGTTCACTAAAGGGGTTAATCAGTGGGACAGTTTTATAGGGCGGGTCGTTACGGACGCGTCTATACCAAATATGTGTACTTTTATTGTTTGTTTTTTTTTTTATTTACATGTAGAAAGGAATTTATTGGGGAATATTTTTTTTTTCCTTTATTTTGGAATTTTTTATTTAAAACTTGTTATTTTTATTTTTTTTACTTTTTTATTTTGTCCCAGGGTGGGACATTACTGTATTTTATCAGATCGCTGGTCTTACAGTGTGCACACCAGCGATCTCACAGGCATTGCTGCAGGCTTCCTCAGCGCATGCTCTCAGCAGGCACTGAGGAAGCCGCCTCCCTGCAGGACCTGGCGGCCATCTTGGATCCGGGGTCCTGCAGGGAAGAGGCCTTCAGAACAGCGCGGTCACATCGCGCTGTTCTGAGGGCCTCAGGGGAGCACGGAGGGAGCCCCCTCCCTGCGCGATGCTCCCCTGTGCCCCCGGTACACCGCGATCATGTTTGATCGCGGTTTGCCAGGGGTTAATGTGCCGGGAGCGGTCCGTGACTGCTCCTTGCACATAGTGCCGTGTGTCAGCTGTGATAAACAGCTGACACCCGGCTGCGATCAGCTGCGCTCCCCCCAGGGAGCGCAGCTGATCGCTTCGATGTACTATCCCGTCCATGGGCAGATTGTCACGGGTTTCATTACGGGATAGTACGTCGGATGGCAGAGAGGGGTTAATGAAAAAAAAATGAACTTTTTTGAATTTACCAAATGGCCGCAATGAAACAAAGAGTGAAAAATTTAAGGCCATGTGCACACTTTGCATTTTTAGATGCGTTTCCGCTGCGTTTTTCAACGTGCGGAAACGCATCCAACCCGCAGCACAGTGCACTACCAATGTAATTTAATGGGAACCGCATGTCTGCTGTGCACATGCTGCGGAAAAAACGCGCGGTTTCGCAGCGTTTTATTTTCCGCAGCATGTCAATTCTTTGTGCGGAACTGCAGCGGTTCGGCACCCATTGACTTGCATTGAGTTGGGCACTTCCGCAGTAAAACCGCAGATCTAAAAAAGATCTGCGGTTTTGCTGCGGGTGAAACCGCTGCAGTTTGGGAGGAGGGAAGTGTGTGGGCGGTGCGTGGGCGTGTATAGTGTGCGACACTATGTGTGTGGGCGGTGCGTGGGCGTGTATAGTGTGCGGCGCTGTGTGTGTGGGCGGTGATTGTGTGCCGGTGTCTGCGTGATCGGTGTGCGGGCCTGTGTGCGCGATCGTGTGTGCGGGTCTGTGTGCGTGATCGGTGTGCGGGACTGTGTGCGGGATCGGGTTGTCTGTGCGGGTGTGTGCGGGGCTGTGTATGTGCAGGCGGTGTGCGGGGCTGTGTGCTTGTCTCCGTGTATGCAGGCATCGTCGGATGGGACTATAAGTCCCATCCGGCGATGCCTGCTACAGTGACTGACTCATTAGCCAATGATGGGACAGTAGTATCCATCATCCAGCTAATGTGCTGAATATAAAAAAAAAACATATGACATACAGAACATAACATGACATACAACATATAACATACACATGACATATAACATACATGACATACAGAATATATAACATACACATGACATACAGAAATATAACACATGACATACAAACATCATAAAACACTACATACGACATACAACATATAACATACACATGTAACATACAGAATCAATATAACATACACATGACATACAGAACATATAACATACATGACATACAGAACATATAACATACACGACATACAGAACATATAACATACACATGACATACAACATATAACATACACATGACATACAGAACATATAACATACACATGACATACAACATATAACATAACATAACATACAACATATAACATACACATGACATACAACATATAACATACACTACATAAGAACATATAACATATTGACATACACATATAACATACACGACATACAGAACATATAACATACACATGACATACAACATATAACATACACACATGACTATACAACCATAATACAACATACACACATGACATACAGAACATATAACATACACATGACATACAACACATAACATTGAGTACATACTCACCTCTTCCCCGACGCCATCCATCTGTGTACCGCTCTGCCGCCAGGAGAGAATGACGTCACTACAGTTCATTCTCTCACGGCAATGCTGGGTGAGAAAATTCCCACGCAGCATTGCCATAAAGTGAGAGAATGAACTCAGTGATGCACTGCAGGAGGCATTGTCTCCTGTCAGTGCATCACTGGGAGGCCCTACAGAGCAGTGGCATCACCTGATGTCACTGTTCTATAGGGGAGACCGTCATGGACTGCGTCGGACAGGGAGTATACGGTTGTTTTATTTTTTTACGTTTTATTACAGGAGATCGAGGGCGTCGCATGGATCTGAGCGTATAATAACGATATGAAAACCGTGTTGTGTTTTATTTCATTAAAATAATTTATTCTTATGCGTGTGTTTTTTTTTTTTAACCCTTTATTAATATAAGATTAATAATGGATAGGCGTCTTATTGACGCCTCTATATTATTAACCGGGCTTAATATCACCTTACAATAGCAAGGTGATATTAACCCCTTATTACCCCATATCCCACCGCTACAGGGGAGTGGGAAGAGAGGGGCTAAGTGCCGGAATTGGCGCATCGTACAGATGCGCCAATTCTGGGGCGGCTGGGTGCTGGTATTTTTAGCCAGGGGGGGCGCCAATATCCATGGCCCCTTCCTAGGCTATGAATATCAGCCCGCAGCTGTCTGCCTAGCCTTTCTGGCTATAAATTATAGGGGGACCCCACGTCATTTTTTTTGGGGGGGGGTCCCCTATTTTAATAGCCAGTGAAGGCTAGCTGCGGGCTGATATTCATAGCCTGGGAAGATCCATGGGTATTAACCCCTTCCCAGGCTAGAAATATTGGCCCCGGCTGTTGGCTTTCCCCCTCTGGTGCAGAAAATTGCGCCATTTTTTTATTTTTTTTAACTATTGCGTTATTTTGTGTATGTGTACGCGTGTGTGTCTTTAATATTATGTACCATTCTATCTATCTACGTATTTTCTATCTATCTAACTACTGGTATCTATTATCTATCTATGGCCGGCGTCACACTTGCGAGTGTGATGCGAGTAAGTCGCACGACTTTCTCACGTCAACACCCGGCACGGCCGCCCGCTCTCGGACCCGAGTGTGCGGCTGCATAGAAATACATGCAGCCGCACACTCGGGTCTGAGAGTGAGCGGCCGTGCCGGGTGTTGATGCGAGAAAGTCGTGCGACTTACATCACACTCGCAAGTGTGACGCCGGCCTATCTCTATCTGTGTGTGTGTAATGGAGTGTGGGTTGGACAAATGTAAAAGAGGAGGTTGGACAAGAAATGCCATCACAAATCTTTTTTGTTAAACAACATATCTTTATTTAGCTGTAAAAACCGCATACAAAACCGCATGAGAAAAACCGCGTCAAAAACCGCGCCTGCGGTTTCTGCCAAGAGGTGCGGTTTCGGCACGGAAAATCCGCAGGCAAATCCGCAATGTGTGCACAGGCCCTAAAGGGGTCTGAATACTTTCCGTACCACTGTAAGTGATACAATTAATATTAATATAATTATCAAAAATATAATAATTATATATCAATACTAATATTGAGTGGAATTAATTTCGGCCTTTTGGTTTTGCCCTCCACAACAGTCACGGTCTCTTATGTGACCCCTCGGGAAAATTAATTGTCCACCCCTGCTGTAGGCACATTGAGTGGCTGTAAACGGAACCTGGAAGTTCCAAAAACAGGAAGCTGTCTCCGGCTGTCACCAGGTTGCTGAGGAGGCAGGTGGTTGAAAACCCTCAAGTGACTGCAGCAATATTTGGTGGCAGTGTAGACTGAAGTTTCAGTCCACCAAGACTTGGTGTCAGAAGAAGTTCTGGAACATCCTGGAGTGACCTGTAATATTTGCCTGACTTGAACCCATAGAAAATCTTTTCTGGGATTTGAAGAAAGTGGTTGCAGCACACAAACCCAAGAATAGAGAACTGGAGGTCATTGTCCATGACAAATGGGTAAGATTCTGCAGGAACACTGACAGAAGCTAGTGCATCACGTTTGCAGCAGGTTAAAAAAGCCAACAGGGCTCTTCTAAGTCCTAAAGACGCTTGTCATGAAGTGGGTGAATAATTCTGAGACTCAGGGGCGTAACTAGGAAGGCAGGGCCCCACAGCAAACTTCACAATGGGCCCCCCCCCCGCCTCCGGCCACCATTTTAAAAAATATATATATATTTTTAAAAATCACTAATCGCAAATGGCGAATGGATTGAATAATCCAGTCGCCATTTGCAAATTTTTAGCCGCTTTGGCGACCATTTTGGTCGCCATCTGCAGCACTGTAATGAGGCCTGCTGTTTTCGGGGCCCATTAGGGGCCTGCTGTTTAGGTATATTTTTTATTTATTTTTCAATTTTTAAAGTGACCAATAATATCACATACAAGGATCAAATACCACCGCACCATGACCAGACCACATATTACCACCACAGTGACCAAAATAATATCACATACAAGGAACAAATACCGCTGCACCATGACCAGACACCATATTACCACCACATAGTGACCTATAATACCACCGCACCATGTCCAGACCACAAATTACCACCACATAGTGACTGAATACTACAATACTGATCAGTAATAAAAAAAAAACAATACTATCACCATAAGTGCCATTATGCACAGGACATCTGTACTTAGTATGCAGTGTTTGTGTACAGGTAATATAGTGATCACTGGTGACATTATACGCAGGAGCTCTGTATATAGTATACAGTGTATAGTGTCAGGGTACAGGTAACACTGACTCACCAGTGACGTCTCTAGGTGAAGTCCTTCATCTTTGCTTTTCATTTTTCATCCAGCACAGACCGCCATAGCGTCTTCCAGCCAGGGCTCGTCTCCCAACTTCTAAACTACACCAGATGAAGAAAAAAAGGCAACATAGTGTCGCTCTGCACAGTAACAGGACCGCCTCCCTCTCTAAAACAGTATTCTCAAAAAAATAAAATACATCACTGCAGTAATAATATCCCTTAATTAGCCCCTATGGTAATAATATCCCTCATCCTGGCCCCATGTGTCTCATTCCTGGCTTCAGCCATATGTTCTCCCATCCCGCCCTCATGAGTATCCATTCTGCCCCATATGATCTCCCCATCCTGCCCCATCTGTCTCCAACCCTGCCCCATGTCTTTTATCCTGCCCCCAGTGTCTCCAATCCTGCCCCCAGTGCCTCCAATCCTGCCTCCAATCATGCAACCAGTGTCTCCATCCTGCCCTGTCTCCAATCCTGCCCCTTCTCCAATCCTGCCCTTCTCCATTCTGCCCCCAGTGTCTCCAATAATGCCTCCATGTCTTTCATTCTGCCCCCTGTCTGTATGGCCAATCCTGCCCCCAGTGTCTCCAATCCTGCTCCATCTCCATTCTGCCCCCAGTGTCTCCATTCTGCCCTGTCTCCATCCTTCCCCGTCCAGTCTTCATTCTGCCCCCAGTCCTGCCCAGTCTCCATTCTGCCCCCAGTCCTGCCCTGTCTCCATTCTGCCCCTGTCCTGCCCACTCTCCATTCTGCCCCCAGTCCTGCCCAGTCTCCATTCTGCCCCCAGTCCTGCCCCGTCTCCATTCTGCCCCCAGTCCTGCCCAGTCTCCATTCTGCCCCCAGTCCTGCTCCGTCTCCATTCTGCCCAAAGTCCTGCCCGTCTCCATTCTGCCCCAGTCCTGCCAGTCTCCATTCTGCCCCAGTCCTGCCCCGTCTCCATTCTGCCCCAGTCCTGCCACTCTCCATTCTGCCCCAGTCCTGCCCATCTCATTCTGCCCCCAGTCCTGCCCACTCTCCATTCTGCCCCAGTCCTGCCCACTCTCCATTCTGCCCCCAGTCCTGCCCCATCTCCATTCTGCCCCAGTCTTGCCCACTCTCCATTCTGCCCCCAGTCCTGCCCCATCTCCATTCTGCCCCCAGTCTTGCCCACTCTCCATTCTGCCCCCAGTCCTGCCCACTCTCCATTCTGCCGCGGCTCCGGCTTGCAATATTAAAAAAAAAATCTTTCTACTTACCTTGCCGCGTTCCAGCGGCGAGAGATCCACACTCCACAGAAAGCGCGCACTCGCCAGCAACTGACAATGACGTCCGGCGACGTGCGCGCTGACGTCAGCTGCCAGCCTCCGATTGGTTGGCAGCGTTAACTATTACCGTGCGGGCCCGCACGGTAATAGAGTAACTGAACCTGCGTCCTGGACGCAGGTTCAGTTACTTGAGCGGCAGAATCCTGCCGCTGGGGGCGGGGCAGTGGGCCCGATCGGTAGGTGACGGGGCACGGTGCGGGCCCCCTCTGCTGATCGAGCCCCATACGCCAGTCAGGGCTGTAATGCCCTGATGGCGGCCCTGGTGGTAGGTGAAGCAGCTGCAGCAGGGACGGGCCCCTTCTAGCCCGGGCCCTGTGGCAGCTGCTTCCACGATAGTTCCGCCCCTGCTGAGACTGCAGTGTTCAGTAGAAGTGGCATTTTTTGATGAATTTGGTGAAACTACTTGTTTAGTTAGGTATGTTGAAATATTTATATTCTTCTTGTTTCTTTGGTTTATTGCAAACAGAAGAAAGTTTGTATGTTTTGCTAATAAATTTCATTTACAGTGGGAGGTGAATAATCTTGTACCTTGATAGACATCATAAATGGACATGTCAGCAGAATGTCTCAGCATTACAGTCTTAACATTTGGCCCATAACATCAAACAACCATTTCTGAATCTAAAATTAAAATATTACGCTCGTTTTTACAATGTTGGTACAAAAGAAACCTTCTTTAAGTTACTCCTAAGTCATTCCCAGCTAAACCTTCTGTGAACACAAGTCTTATGTGGATAATCCTCAACAGCTGATATCGCATATTCTCTTGCTGACCGTCCTCTACTGGTATCTCATGTCTTGTTACTCCTTGCTTGAGCGAACCGCAATAAAGCATTCATTACCACTTTCATATTATATTCATGAATGAAAGGCCATAAAGCAATTTGTTTCACCACTTTATATACCTGTAATTGGAGATTTTTTGTTAAACAATGTCATTATTATAGCTCTTGAGTATCAGGCTATGGGGATAATGTTCGGAAATCAATTGGCTATGGTATAGTGTGAATGGTACTGGGTACATTAACAATCAGCAATAGAAACAAGAGCAGACTAACAGGATTTCTGGGTTGGGAAAAATGGGTCATTTTCTCATTGCAGTTGTTTATACCTAAACAACAAAGCATGTTCATATTAATTGGGAGAGTACAGTAGGCTGCTGCCAGACTACCCTGGAAGTGGAAAAAATACAAAAGTACGGTACTTTGCACTCAACAAGATAATGAAAAAATAGTAAACAGGTACTTTCAGGTTTTTGTTTTTTTTTTGTTAGCAATCCAAAGAAAGTGTTGCTATATTTTCGGTCCAAAAACTGGACATTCATTAGATACTACAACAAGAAAATGATTGCAAAATCAATATACATGTATGGAAACAAATAAGAAATATGTACAATACAAAAATATATACAATCGAGAAAATGTGACTTAGATAACACTTCCTGGCAATGATATAAGTTGAACAAAAGTTTGATAGAGAGCATATCTTATATATAGTGCATGTCACATTAAAAAAAAACTCTGGAAGTGGCTTATCTACCAAAAGAATAAACGATTGGCTCACTGTGCTACTCTGTTTCCGTAATTCTCATTCGCTTCTATGGAAATTATGGACAGTGTCAGCCTGTTCAACTGTTTCTTTAGCTCTAACTACTTGTAGCCAGCTCATGGTGACACACATTCCGTCCAAGCCATGAATGGCTGAGATGGAAATAGCATTTTAATATAATTTTATTTAAATAGATTCAATACATATTTGATTTTCTCATCATTAATATTTGGGGGCACAGCCCTGTGGGTATATACCCTGCTACTAGGAGGCTGACACTGTAGAATATCAAGTCCCCTGCCTGGTGGGCTGTACCCTCTCCTCCAATACTAAGCATTGCAGTTTTAACCTAATCTTTGATGGAGGCAGGCTCAAACCTGTGTCTAGTCTGCTGCTTTCCTTAAAGCTTTCTTTTTAGTTTTTTACTTTTTTTTTACTTTATATTCTCTTTTTTATGCTGTGTGGATGTCTCCTATGTTTGTTTTGTTTTTGTTCAAGTAGGCAACAGTTTTTACTCCACACTAGTAGATCCTTCCTAGGAGGTGTCAACTGCTTACCAGTCACCTTTTACAAATCTGCTGCAGAAGAGTGCATAGCTAGTAAAGTGGTGAATTTTCAGACGCCCAAAGATGTCAAACAGGCAAGTAGCACCTGGCATCCTTAACCCACAAACCCTTGTAAGTTTGGTGTTTCTTCTCGTGTCCCCGTTGCCCTTTTGAGGGCATTTCAGGCATTGTATTGGGCCTACTTGGAATCCTTTGGCCTCTGTTGATCCTCCCCTCTTTCCACCTGTGCTCGAAGGCCTGTGAGGTACTGCACACAAGTCACTGGCATCTCCAATGGCTAGGCTGCAACCAGAGACATAAACCATCTTCCCAGATTTAGAAAGGCAATCCCTATCTTCCTAGCAACGGCTCCTGGGTCCTCACTTTTTGTGGGAATTCGTTAGAGACACAGCTCTTCTGACCCCTGCAGCTGCAGCACATTTATGGGACACAGATTTGTCTTTGACTGCTCTGCCAGATCATCAGTCGTATCTGTTAGTAGATTTTCTTCTTTTTTCAGGCATCATGCTCTATTCCCAAGAAAACCCCAGACATTCTCACCAGTGTTTCTGTCTTACGCATCGCTAATGGTTCTCAAATTTCCAGTTTCAGCTGCAGAATGGAAGGGAGGGAGACACAGGAATTCATTACTGATGGGGTAGGCGGAGCCCCAGATCAGGATGTTACCTCAGATCAAAAGAGTGATGACTGGCTGGCCCCTCCAGCTCGGGCTCCTCCTACTCAGCTCCAGTCTAAGATTTGAGGTCCAGAGGATGGTCGCTGCTAATGCAGCTCCTCAGAAGATTTTATTATTTTAATATTCGGACAGGAGACTTGGATCACTAGTTGGTCTAGAGGTCTCAGGGGTACCAGCGCTGCTGTACCCCAACCTCTCCCTTGGCGGATCTGTATTTACTCAAAGTCCCTGCAGAATCCTTGCCGGCCCTGGGGGATGAGGAGAGCTTCTCTGGCGGGAACGCAAACCACACGTGCGGTCACTGCGTTCTTCGCCCTGGGGGGAAGCATGGGCACTGCGCCAGAAACCCTGAGGGTCCCTGTGGCGCCTTGGCTGGTGAGTACTCCACACAAATTTTAATAATAATTATGTGTGAGTGCTTTAGCGTCTGAATGAGCAGCGCTATTACTAATGTCAGTATGCTTCAGCGCTGCTGTGACAGCGTTACTACATGTATGTCAGTATGCTTCAGCGCTGCTGTGACAGCGCTACTACATGTAATGTCAGTATGCTTCAGCGCTGCTGTGACAGCGCTACTACATGTAATGTCAGTATGCTTCAGCGCTGCTGTGACAGCGCTACTCACATGTTATGTCAGTATGCTTCAGCGCTGCTGTGACAGCGCTACTACATGTAATGTCAGTATGCTTCAGCGCTGCTGTGACAGCGCTACTACATGTAATGTCAGTATGCTTCAGCGCTGCTGTGACAGCGCTGTTACAAGGAGATGTGGTGATTTTTTGTCCGCAGGCAGATAGCTGCAGGACAGAGAGGGAGCAGGAGCGGGGAGGTTCGCGCTCATTATTTGAGCTGGCGGGGGGCGTGGCTATCTATCCCGGTCTTTTGAGCAGGAAGACGCGCGCTCTGGCGTTTCTCCTGCGACCCCCTCACTGTGGCGGCCATTACTCAGGCTCCTGGGCTCCTCGGACCGCTCCTCTCCTCATAAGACACCACGGCCAGCTGGGTGAGTGCGGATTCCTCACCCCGCAGCGCAGCGATCGCTATACTGCAGCTGCAGTCTCATCAGAGACATAAAAATTGGCTGGGGCTCACAAATATATATATATATTTTGGTGAGTTTGCAATATTAACCCCTCTGAGGGTTATTTCTACCAGCTAAATTTGCTGACTGAATACCGCTGGGGTAACCCTGCTTGGTGGAGCGTTAACCCTTCAGCGTTTGAAAAAAAAAAAAAAAAAAAACGCATAGTTTTTTGCTGGTATTACCGCTTTGACCTGCTCATACAGGTGAGACATGTCTGAACAGAGTTCAGATGCCGCGGATCACGTCCCAGTGCCATTGCGGCAATCAGATACGCAGACCTCCACAGCGTCTAGCGCTGCGGTCGACAGCGTGGAAAATTGGATGATATCGCTCGATCGATTAATAACTTGTCTGACCTTTTAGGTCAATATGTGTCTGCTAATTCCTCTCAGAGGAAGCGACGCAGGCCGTTACCGGCCTCTACACGGAGCGAGTCAGATGTATCTGATATTGGGCAGAGTTCCCCTTTAAATTCGGATGGAGAAATATCCGATTCAGATGCGGACGAGCCGCAGGGGCGTTCCTCTATGACGAAGCGTACGGAGGCATTAATTGAAGCCATGAGAGATATACTACAGTTACCGGAGGAGGTAACTAGTCGTCCTGGTAAATCAGCACGCATGTTCCAGGAGTCCCGTGCTTCGCGCACAACATTGCCAGCTCTGGATGAGCTTAATGGTGTAATAGAGGGGAACGTCTATGTCCAGATAAGCGTTTTCATGGAACGCATTTCTTTGATACACTTTATCCTTGCTCTACGGAGTTAAAGGCTAATTGGACTTCTGCTCCTGAAGTGGATGTGTCTTTGTCTCAGCTTAGTAAATCCTCTCTACTCCCTATTAAGGGAAAAGCGAGCTTACAGGAGCCTTTGGATAGAAAGGCAGAATTGGCGGCAAAAGCAAGCTATGAGGCTGCGGGTCATGGATTTCGAGCAGTGCTAGGATCCATGTGTGCTGCTAGAGCTTCTCTAAGCTGGTTGGCACGTCTGAAGACGGAGTTGCAAAATGAATCTCCGTTATCTGAGATACGGGAAACTTGTGAATGGTTAGAAACGGCAGCCTGTTATATCTTTGATGCCGGTCTGGATACGGCATCTCTGCTGGCCAAAGCGCAAGCTTCAGCGGTCACAGTCAGAAGAGCTTTATGGCTCAGACAGTGGGCCGGGGACGCAGTTTCCAAACAAGGGTTGTTGGCCTTACCTTACAAGGGTGGCCATCTTTTTGGATCCGACCTCACAGAGCTGATTTCCAAGGCTAAGGCGAAGGAATCAGCATTACCACAGCGAAGGGCCATGGCCTCGGTGTCCAGTAAGCCTGGTGTTTATAGTGGTCGGCGGTCCTTTCGGGGCCGAGGACGATCTAGTCACTCCTCGTGGGGATCGGGTCGTCCTTCTTTCTCAGGAAAGAAATCCTCTCAGAAAACTCGTACTCCCTGGAAGCAGAGTTTCCGCCAGAACAAGCGGGAACTTGACAAGAAACCCGCAAAGTCGGATTGACGCCAGGGGTCCACTCGAGGATTCTCGAGTGGGGGGTCGCCTGCTTCTTTTCAAGGAGACTTGGATGGCTCGCGTTCCAGATTCCTGGGTAACGCGGATAGTGTCGGCAGGCTATTTCATAGAGTTTGCTTCTCAACCCCCAAATGTTTTTTGTCAATCTCGCGTTCCGTCGGAACCCGAGCTTGTTGTCGCTCTACAGCGAGAGGTCGAATCGCTACTACAAAAGGGTGTAGTGATACCGGTTCCGTCAGAGGACCGAGGGAAAGGTTTTTATTCCAACCTTTTTATATAGTTCCAAAAAGGAGAACAAATTTCGCCCGATTCTGGATCTCAAGCGATTAAACCGGCATGTCCATGCCCGGAAATTTCGCATGGAGTCGCTTCGTTCCGTTGTGGCAGCTCTGTCACAGAACGATTTTCTGGTGTCAATCGACATTCGCGACGCCTATTTGCATATTCCCATCGGAAAGGCTCATCAGCGCTTTCTTCGATTTGCCATAGGTCAGAATCATTACCAGTTCGTGGCTCTGCCGTTCGGCTTAGCCTCAGCGCCAAGGGTCTTTACAAAAATTCTGGCGCCTCTCATGGCAATCCTTCGAAAAACAGGGGATTACGATTCTCCCTTATCTGGACGATCTTTTGATCATGGCTTCCTCGGAGGAGGAGGCGTTGACGGCTCGGGATTTGTCTCTTCAGTTTCTGAAGGACTTCGGTTGGCTGGTCAATTGGGAGAAGTCGTCCCTGGAACCATCGAGGACAATCCTCTTTTTGGGAATGCATCTCGACACGTTTCGGTCGGTAGTTTCCCTACCACCAGACAAACAGTCATGTCTTCTTCGACATGTGCAGATTATGAGATCCTCAACGGCAATGTCTCTACGGAAGTGTATGCGTCTTCTAGGACTGATGGTGGCGTCCATGGAGGCAATTCCTTTTGCCCAGTTCCACTCCAGGACTCTTCAAAGGTTCATCTTGAGTCGATGGAATCAGTCGCAATCGCTGGATTGCAGTGTCACCATTTCTCGCGCGGTGCGGGATTCTCTAGAATGGTGGTTACGTCCAGGGGCATTCTCCTGGGGAAGTCTTTCCTCCCTCTGAAGTGGTCAGTCATAACCACCGATGCCAGCCTGACGGGCTGGGGGGGTGTTTGGAACAATCTCTGGATTCAGGGGGTATGGTCATCGGAAGAGTCTGTGCTTCCGATCAACATCCTGGAATTGAGGGCGATTTTCCTTTGCCTCCAACATTGGACGGTCCCTTTGAGCGGTCTGCCAGTCCGTGTGCAGACAGACAATGCGACGGCTGTCGCGTATATCAATCACCAAGGTGGGACAAGGAGTTCCAGATCATGGTAGAGGTGTCCCGAATTCTGATTTGGGCAGAGGCCAATGTACCAGCCATTTCGGCGATTCACATTCCAGGGGTTCGGAATGTTACAGCGGACTTTCTCAGTCGCAGAAGGATGGATTCCGGGGAATGGAGCCTCCATCCGGATGTGTTTGCACTACTGTGCTCTCGCTGGGGAACCCCCCAAGTGGATTTGATGGCATCCAGGTTCAATGCCAAGTTACCGACATTCATGTCCAGGTACAAGGATCCGAAGGCGGTGGCGGTGGATGCTCTAGTGGCTCAGTGGGATCAGTTCGAGCTGATCTATGTATTCCCGCCGATATCCTTACTTCCTCTAGTACTGCGTCGGATCAGACTAGAGAGAATTCCAGCTATTTTGATAGCTCCAGACTGGCCAAGAAGGGTGTGGTTCTCGACAATAATGTCGCTGTTGGCGGCACCTCCTTTTCCACTCCCTCTTCAACCGGACTTGTTGACTCAGGGGCCCGTTTGTCATCCGGACTTGATGTCCCTGCGTTTGACGGCGTGGCTCTTGAGACCGAAATCTTGACCCGTAGAGGTTTCTCAGCCGAGGTCATTGCTACCCTTCGTGCTGCAAGATGTCCGGCTACTACTAGGATTTACCACAAGATTTGGGAAACCTTCTTTTCGTGGTGTTTGGGGTCCTCTCGGAACCCGAGAAAATTTTCCATTCCCAACCTGTTGGCTTTTCTACAGCATGGGCTAGACAAGGGTTTGGCAGTAAGCACTCTGAAAGGTCAGATTTCTGCTCTGTCCTTATTGTTTCGGAGAACCATTGCTTCAAATAGAGACGTGCTTTCCTTTTTTCCGAGGTATATCTCGTAAGTTTCCGCCGCGGAAGGCACCCGTGTCTCCTTGGCGGCTCAACCTTGTTTTGGAGGCTCTTCAGCATAAACCTTTTGAGCCTATGGTTTCTGCTAGCCTTTCTTTACTTTCTTGGAAGGTGGCTTTCCTTGTTGCAGTCACTTCCTTGAGGAGAGTTTCTGAGTTGGCAGCTCTTTCTTGTTCGCCTCCTTTTCTGGAGTTTTTTCCGGATCGTGTAGTGCTTCGCACTCGGGGTGATTTTTTGCCTAAAGTGGTGTCACAATTTCATGTCAACCAGGATATTGTGTTGCCTTCATTCTGCCCGGATCCGAAGAATGTGAAAGAGCGAGCTTTACACACATTGGATTTAGTGCGGGCCTTGAAGTTTTATCTATCTATTACTCAAGGTTTTCGTAAGACGGACTCCCTGTTTGTGGTTCCAGCAGGTCGTCGGCGTGGTCAACGAGCTTCCAAGGATTCTATAGCTCGTTGGATCCGGTCAGCTATTTTGGAAGCTTACCGTCTTCGGGGTGAATCTTGCCCGATTAAGATTCGAGCCCATTCTACGAGAGCTGTGGCCTCATCGTGGGTTTTTCATCAAGGTGCCTCGGCAGTGCAGCTCTGTCGGCAACTTGGCGCTCTGTCCACACGTTTACAAAGTTTTATAAAGTGGACGTCAGTGCTTCCGCTGATGCAGCCCTCGGACGTAGGGTCCTGCAGGCAGCTGTAGTTTAAAGTTCTGGATGAACTTGTGTTTAGCGCTGGTTGCGCTTTGTTGTTAAGGTTGTTGGGTTTCTGCCTCTTGTTGGTTTTTCCCACCCTTATTTTTGAACTGCTTTGGGACGTCCCATCAGTAATGAATTCCTGTGTCTCCCTCCCTTCCATTCTGCAGCTGAAACACGGATTTTGGTAAGAACTTACCGGTAAAATCCTTTTCAGCGAAGGAAGGGAGGGAGACACAGCACCCTCCCAAGGCAGAAGTGTGTTGATGTTTTCAGATGCAGCGCGACCCTTATCTGATAGCGATTATCTGGGCTGAGGTCAGCGCGCTAAGGCTCTGTTCCAGCATCGCCAGCTCATCGCAGTAGTCAGGTTCCGTGAGTAGTACCTGGAACTCTGTGGTTTTTGGCTTTCTTTGCATGCATAACCTGTATCCTTGTGTTTTTTCTCTGAAGTTCCTTCAGAAGGGGTTATGTTGCTCCGCTGGTGATCTTGGCTCTTTTTCCTAAAAGCTTTGGTACGACTGGAGCTGAGTAGGAGGAGCCCGAGCTGGAGGGGCCAGCCAGTCATCACTCTTTTGATCTGAGGTAACATCCTGATCTGGGGCTCCGCCTACCCCATCAGTAATGAATTCCTGTGTCTCCCTCCCTTCCTTCGCTGAAAAGGATTTTACCGGTAAGTTCTTACCAAAATCCGTGTTTTTCACTCTCCTCTTAGGACGTTTGACAGTTCCCAGAATCTTGCTTTACTCATGGGACTTCTCCAGACCAGAGAGCTGGCCATCATTTCCTTCCTGAATGATCTTTTGGTAAAGACCCCTTCCAACACGGAAAATTCTGTCCAGTCTTCATATCACCTTGGACTCCCTGAACTCTTTGGTTGTATTTCCAACCATCAAAAGTCATGTATCACACAATCGCAGTGCATGGAATTCCTGAGAATGACCTTTGACATTTGTGTGGGTCCAGTGTTTCTTCCTCCATATCCATACAAACTGTGTCTTCAGAGAGGATGAGGACTTAAACTCTAGTACCACCTATTGGAAGTAGCAATTCTAAAAGTCAATATCAACTTTTTAACGAGCCTTAACACGTGACTTAGGATAAAAGAGTCGATATCGACTTTTAGGATTGCTACTTCCATTAGGTGTCACTAAAGTTCAAGACCTCTTCCTCTCTGAAGAGACAATTTGTATGTCTAATTTCCCAGAGGAGCATTGCAGTGCCTAAAAGTGTCCTTACCCTGGCATGTCAGACATGTCGCTCTCCACAAGAAGGAACATTACTTAGACCTTCCTCCATACAATCTCTTTTTCCTTCAGTCCAATCCAAAATCTTATACTCCATTCAGTTCTGCTTGATTGACACACTCATCCACTACAAAGTACCATTTTTTTTCCCTGGAACAAGTAAGTGGACTCCTTGGAATTTTGCATTTGCCTCCCCATTCAAGTCCGCAAAGACCTCCTTTGGTAGTTTACTGCCTTACTCTTCTATGTGGCAAGTGTTTCCTTCCCTTTGGCATGTGGTGGTCTCCCAATGCTATTCTCTTGGGCTGTGGAGAAGTGTTCACCTAATACACCACTGAACAATGGTGAAGTCTCTGCTCCAGATCAACCTCATAACATTTAGGGCCATCATTCTAGCTCTCTCCCACTCGTGGAAACTTAGGACTTCACCCTGGTCTTATCTGCACTTCAAGAACCTTCCATGTGTTCCTTCCAAATTCCTTTTCTATAAAATGACATTCCTGGTGGCAATCACCTCCTTTTGCTGGGTGTGTGACCATGTTTCTTTGTGCTAGGCGGTCTGCATGGTCAGCTAGTTTTTTTCTACCCACTGGGAGTGCTCTAGGACATCCCACAGTGATGTGCTCTTAATATTATAAGGAGAAAATTGGATTCTTGTTTTCAACATAAAATTCCTAACCCGCTGCATACAGCTCCCACCCTATTCTTATTTGTTAACTTTAATAAGGTTCAGTCCTGGTTGCCTGTAACCGAGTTTCTCTTCCACAGATTTAGGTCATGTTGGTTCCTGTGGTTGTTAGGTCTCATTCAGACTTGCGTTTATTCTTGTACGTGAAAATTCAGGTTTTCATCAGTGTTTAGTCAGTGTGTCAGTTTTTTCCATTTGTGTTTCATCAGTTTTTCATGTATACGAAAAAAGTTTTCCAAGCTTCACCTGCCAATTAAACAGTAAATAAATGTACGGCACATGGATGAAACATGGATCACAGATGGCATCTGTGTGCTGTCCATTTTTTCCACAGATCCGTTGACTTGCTTTGGCTAGATTGATTCATGACATGAGTCAAAAACAATTAGGCTAATTTCACATTTGCGTCGTTTTGCGCAACGCATCGTGCGCAACTAAAAACGCTTGCAAGCGCATGGTTTTTTTTAACTCATCAATGTACGCACAACGACAAAAAAGTAGCGTTTCATGCGTTTATCTAGCGTTTTGCATGCGTTTGCGTTTTTTAGGCGCATGAGTGTCACATTTCACAGGAGGAAAATCCTTGAAACAGACTCCACCAATGGGACACCAGTGGGCGAGTGTCATGGGACTTCTTTAAATAGACCCTGTTCAGCTGAATTCTTCAGATTTTGCCGCTGTTTCCTGTCACCATGGATCTGCGTTGGGAGAGTTTTTGCTTCAACTTGGATCTGGACATCGCGCTGTTTATGGCTTTTGCTTGCCAGCAACAAAGGGAGCGATAGAGACAGCGAAGACAGCAGCGGCTGCGATTTTGGAGACATCCGATTATTGAAGTCCGTGAGAGCCGTGGAGCGTGCCACACCCTCTTCAGCGAGCTCAAGGCAAACCCGGCGAAATTTTCTAACTATACACGGATGTCCCAAGAAAGCTTCAGGGATTTGCTTGGTCGTGTTGAAGGAGCCATCCGGAGACAGGACACACAGCTCCGTCGTGCGATTCCTCCTGAGGAACGGCTCCTCGTCACATTACGGTACGTAATATTAAACAAATGCTGTATTGTTTTTGTTCTGCCATTTACTAAAAGCCTGCAGAATTATAGTTCTGCCATGTGCAGATTTATTTTTCATGTCAGTGTTTTGCCAAAGCCTAGACAATCACAATTTTTCTTTCTCTGTTTTGCAAATTCCTGGCTTCTGGCGAGACCCTCTCTTCACTCCACTTTCAGTACCGGCTTGGAATCTCCACCTTGTCGGGAATTGTTGCGGACACCTGCTGGGCTTTGTGGGACGTTCTCTGTCCTGAATTTATGCCCCTGCCCACCGTGGAAATGTGGATGGATATTGCTGAAAAATTCTGGACAGTCTGCTATTTCCCCAACTGTTTGGGAGTGGTGGATGGAAAACACATCAGGATAACAAAAACCCCAAGAAGTGGCTCTGAGTACTATAATTATAAAAAGTACTTTTCTACGGTACTCATGGCCATTGCGGATGCAGACTGAAGGTTTATTGCGGTGGACATTGGGGTATTTGGCCGGAGCAATGACTCTCAGACCTTTAAGAACTCGGACATGGGCCGTAGGTTGTATGGCAACCTTTTTAATTTCCCCCTTCCACGGCCTCTTCCCCACACCGAAGGTCCGCCACTGCCATTTGTAATGGTTCGTGATGAGGCCTTTCAAATGTGCACAAACCTGTTGAAAACGTACTCTAGCCGGGACTTGGACCACACCAAAAAAATCTTTAATTACAGACTGACCAAGGCCAGAAGAACTGTTGAGTGTGCCTTTGGGATTCTTGTGTCCAGATGGCGCACAGCCATTAATCTGAAACTTGAAACTGTGGATGAGGTGGTGAAAGCCTGTGTGGTTCTTCACAATTTTGTGATGGCTAAAGAGCACCCTACCTTTGAACTAGATGAACCACCTGTCAACCCATTGCCTGAATTCACTCAGCACCCTCTCAGGTCATCAGTTGAAGTTGGCCAAATGAGGGACCAATTTGCGGCCTATTTTATATCTGATGTGGGACGTGTGTAATGGCAAGAGCAAATGGTGTAATAAAATTGTTTTCTTGTGTTTATGTTAATAAAAAACCTGTTTTGATACCTGTACCGAGTGCACTCTGTTTTTATACACTCAAATACAATAATCACCTGCCCAGTTGTCCCAGTGAAGTCAGGATGCTGTGTTTTGTGCATCCTGACTTTAATCGGACTCCTACCAGGTGAATCTACAGAGAAAAGTTGTATGACCTTCATCATCTCTCCAGTCTGTGTTCAAACAGATTGCAGCGACGGTGGAGATACAACAAATATTTTACACCTGGCCTGATGTTACAAATATGGATTTTGGGATGCAATAGCATCCTTCACTCCATGACACCTGACCATGAGAGTATAGATATTCTTTGTAGTATCTCCAGTGTGGCTTCAGTATGCACGCACACTGGAGAGATGATAAAGTATATACAACTTCTACAACTCCCTGGCCTGGTGTCATGCTGAAGTGAGGATGCCAATTAAAAGCATCCTGACTTCAGAATTTAATGACACCTGGGCAGGTGAAAACACATATGAGTTAACCACCAGCATCTCTCCAGTCTGCGGGCAATAGATGATGCAGACTCAAGTGACGCTGCAGATGACAACTCATAGGTATAGTCACCTGGCCAGGTGTGATAGTTATGATACCAGGCCAGGGGATTGTAGATATGACGTGTATCATCTCTTCTGTTTATTCACCATACACTGAATAGAGGATGTGGTTAATTACAAGGTATATCTACAATCCCCTGGCCTTGTGTCACAAAGAGTGAAAAGTTGATGGGCAAAACACACCATCCTCAATTAATTCTTTATACCTGGCAAGGTGAGAATAGATATGCCTTGCACTCACCAACATCCTCTATTCAGTTAACTAATATTTGTATACTGAAGAGACTGGTGGTGAAAATACAAGTCATATATTTGTGTTTTTGACAACACAATAGCTCCAGGACTGACACATGAAGCATGTGTCGGTACTGGAGCTATGTGGTGGCAAAATCACAAAGTACGGCGCAGAAAGTGTACGGCGCTGTGTGTGTAGGCGGCGAAAGACACAATTAAACCAAACAGTTGGGGAAAAAAAAATTACATTTATTTCACAAGACTCATTCACAAAAAAAATTAACGGGGCCGACGTTTGGGGGAAGATGGGGGGAACTTGGGGGTGTGGAGGGACCAGGATTGACTTTGGGTGGGCGACGAAGGGGTTCGAGAGGAAGGGGCGACGAAAGTGGTGGCGGAAGGCAGCGGGTCAGACACAGTGGGAGGTGAGGGGGAGGGAGGAAAAAAGTCTTTAACTTTTTGTGGACTCTTCGTCCAATCTTTGTGCTTTTTTTGGAGCATCTTTGGCTTGGGGACCTCCGGATTCTAACTCCAACCCTAACCCCAACACACCCCTAACCCTAGTCCCAACCCTAACCACAAACCTAACCCTAACACACCCTAATCCCAACCCTAACCCTAATCCTAACTTTAGCGCCAACCCTAACCCTAACTTTAGCCGCAACCCTAACCCTAATGGGAAAATGGAAATAAATACATTTTTTTAATTTTATTATTTTTCCCTAACTAAGGGGGTGATAAAGGGGGGTTTGATTTACTATTTATAGCGGGTTTTTATGATTGGCAGCTGTCACGCTAAAAGACGCTTTTTATTGCAAAAATAGTTTTTTGCATCGCCACATTTTGAGAGCTATAATTTTTGCATATTTTGGCCCACAGAGTCATGTGAGGTCTTATTTTTTGCGGTACGAGTTGGCGTTTTTATTTGTACCATTTTTGAGCAGGTGACATTTTTTGATCGCTTTTTATTTCGATTTTTGGGAGGTTAGAATGAGCAAAAATCAGCAATTCATGAATTTCTTTTGGGGGAGGCGTTTTTATTGTTCCGCGTGTGGTAAAATTGATAAAGCAGTTTTATTCTTCGGGTCAGTACGATTATGGCGATACCTCATTTATATCATTTTTTTATGTTTTGGCGCTTTTATAGAATAAAAACAATTTTATATAAAAAATAATTATTTTTGCATCGCTTTATTCTGCGAGCTATAACTTTTTTATTTTTTCGCTGATGATGCTGTATGGCAGCTCGTTTTTTGCGGGACAAGATGACGTTTTCAGCGGTACCATGTTTATTTATATCGGTCTTTTTGATCGCGCGTTATTCCACTTTTTGTTCGGCGGTATGATGATAAAGCATTGATTTTTTTGCTTCGTTTTTTTTTTTTTTTTAAGGGTTCACTAAAGGGGTTAACTAGTGGGACAGTTTTATAGGGGGGGTCGTTACGGACGCGGCGATACCAAATATGTGTACTTTTATTGTTTTGTTTTTTTATTTACAGGAAGAAATGAATTTATTGGGGAATATTTTTTTTTTTTTTTTATTTATTTTGGATTTTTTTTTATAACATGTTTATTTTTATTTTTTTTAACTTTTTTACTTTGTCCCAGGGTGGGACATCACTGTATTTTATCAGATCGCTGGTGTGACAGTGTGCACAGCACTCTGTCACACCAGCGATCGCTCAGGCAGTGCAGCAGGCTTCTCAGTGCCTGCTCTCAGCAGGCACTGAGGAAGCCGCCTCCCTCCAGGACCCCGGCGCCATCTTGGATCCGGGTCCTAGGAGGGAGGAAGCCCTCAGAACAGCGCGATCACATAGAAATACATGTATAGAAATACATGCAGCCGCACACTCGGGTCCGAGAGCGGGCGGCCGTGCCAGGTGTTGATGCGAGAAAGTCGTGCGACTTACTCGCATCACACTCGCAAGTCTGACGCCGGCCTATCTCTATCTGTGTGTGTGTAATGGAGTGTGGGTTGGACAAATGTAAAAGAGGTTGAACAAGAAATGACATCACAAATCTTTTTTTTTTTTTGTTAAACAACATATCTTTATTTAGCTGTAAAAACCGCATATAAAACCGCATGAGAAAAACCGCGTCAAAACGCGCCTGCGGTTTCTGCCAAGAGGTGCGGTTTCGGCGCGGAAAAATCCGCAGGCAAATCCGCAATGTGTGCACAGGCCCTTATACTCACATTATCCAAGTTTTCTTTCCTGTGCAAGATTTTGGAATGCAGTAGCTGCTGTCTCTCTGGCTGTAGCTGCTGTCTCTCTGGCTGTAGCTGCTGTCTCTCTGGCTGTAGCTGCTGTCTCTCTGGCTAGCTGTAGAGTAGTGGACTGAATTGCCAACACCTTCTTTTATATACACTGCCCCCATACAATGTTTCTTTGTTTAGTGGGTGGTTTAAACCAGTGTCTAGACATGTGCAATCTCGGACAACGCATGCGTAGTAGAACGCTGACCTGCGCTTGTCCCAGCGCACGTCAGCGATCACATAGACTGTAATGTGTTGTTTTGGCGCATTCCGTGCGCGATGCGAGCTCATGCGCCCTTTTAACGACTTTGGGAGGATCAAAAAATGCAACATGTTGCGTTGTGCGTGCCAAGTCACTCACATCGAAATAACGCAAGCGCACGAAAACGCTGATGATCGCATGCTAACGCTAAACCATGCGCCCCCATGTTAAAGATAGGGGCGCATGCGATCGGATGAGCACTATGCGCTCCACTAAAAAACGCTAATATGAAACCAGCCTTATGTCTCAATTTTTCTTGTTTTTTTCCCCCCAAACATTCTGTACGTAATAAAACACAGACATTTTAACAGCTTCATAGACTATAATAAGAATTTGATCTGTTCATGAAAAACGCTGATAGAATATGTGAAAAAGGGATATGTAAATGAAGGCTTACTTTTTTTTGGTACAAAACTGTGATGCCTGATTATTTAAGGAAAGATTATAGCCCATCAGCCAGAGATAACCCTTTTTCCTGCCTACTGTCTACCTTGTGTTAGGGACAATGTATTATATGATATATTTGTTGCTTTTTTTTCAATATATACAAAATCACCACCATGTGAAAATGATCATTTGTGATATTTGTTGTAAAGACATAGATTTTCTATATGTCTACCAATGTGTGAGATAAGCACAAGTGATGATGAGTTTTAATAAAGATTATATTTCTTCTTGCTTAAACAGATTTTATATTTTCACTGTTATGCAAGATGTCTGTTTTTATTTTGTTTTCTTTTTTCCCCAGTTCTAGTTTTTCTTCTTATGAAAAAAGTAAAGTGCAAACGATGAAAAAGGAGTCATTAAATGAATGTTGTTATGGAAACCAGAATATAAATGATACCCCTACTCCAGAAAACATGGAACATTTTTCCCACACTGCAGACAGTAGCTTACTACAGCCTGTTGAATCCTGGGAGCAGCCGGAGCCTGCATGGGCTCTAAGAAATATGTCATCTGCTGAGAATGTGACTTGCTCTCAGTACAGAAGACAATCTTTGGAAAAGTTATTCCTGGACTTTGAATCGGTCCGGCTCTCAAAAGAAGATGAAGACAGCGCCAGTGACCTTTCGGATTCAGAAAGAATTCCCATCCCACCATCACCACTTACACCTCCTAAACTCAATTTACGAGCTGAAGAGATCACACCTGGATATTTCAGTGAATATGTAGAACATAAGAGCAAAGAATACGAGTATCCAGATTTCCTTCCCCCACCTTACAACACCTGGAACCTTCGTGAAGTCTCCATGTATGTAAATAAAGAAGGCAAAAATACTCTACAATCCACAGCTTCAGCCCCCCTAGAAAGATATGTTGACCGTCTTCTCCATTTAGAATGGCTTCAAATGCAAACCGTGCAATCTGAAAAGACAAAAATGGGGAAATCGAGACCTCAGACGGTTCCTGCACCGTGCCGAAATGGAAAATCTCCAGGAAAATGTAAACCATGGCCCAGTCCATTGCCTAGTAAAACTGTATCTAATTCTGACAATGTCACCAAAACAAGCACCGGACAAGATAAAAATTATCATAAAAAATATACCCACCGGGATCCTTATGGTGCAACGTGTTTGCGAAAAAGCTGCTCAAAAGTTTCTGGAGCAGTGGACTACACCAGACTGCACCAAAACAAACTCAGGATGTTAGATGTAAGAAAAAATCAGCAACAAACTGTCAGCAAACAAAAAATGTGTTAATCAGTGATCCTAAGATACAGTGTGCTGGCAATATTAGACCCCAGAGGCAAATGTTTAGTTTCCAGTAGTGCTGAAAGCATCCCAAAGCAGACAAAAGCCAGCAAAATAAGGAAAAGTGAACTGTCAGGCAGTAATCATGTCACAAATAGACATTGTATATCAGAACGAAAAAAGTAAAAAACAAATATTGTCATCTAAAGTAAAAACATAGTATATATGGCATGGTCTATCTTTCTTCTTTTAAATATCAGACAGCACTTTTACAGATCAGAATAAGGCTCAGTTCACATCATGTCTGAACCTTCCCTTAGGCTACATACACACATCCATATTTCTCCTCCATGTGCTGCCTATTTTTATTACAGCACACCGACCTAAAGAGTTTGATGGAACCAGTCACACATTTAATTTAACAGATCCATATGTCTGTTTCATTAAACCCAGCGCATGTCCTATTCTCCTCAGTTTATGTGGATTAAGGCACTGTCACACTTAGCGATCGCACCAGCGATCACGACAACGACACGACCTGGCGAGATCGTTGGTGCGATCGCTATATGGTCGCTAGTTAGCTTCCAAACACAAAGATCTCATCAGAGATCAGCGATCTGTATAACGACCTCTGCGGTCGTTTGGAAAACCTAGTCCCACCTGCGCCGCTGGTAAAGTCGTTCATAAAGGGTGTCACATTCAGCGATTCAGGCTCACCAGAGGGACACCAACGACTAAAAAACGGCTCAGAACGTTCATGAAAGATCAGCGACATCGCAGCGGGGGCCACATCGCCGCTACATGTCACACACAGCAACGTCGCTAACGAGATCGCTACTGCGTCATAAATCGCTGACGCTCTAGCGGTCTCGATAGCGATCTCGCTTAGTGTGACAGTACCTTTAGACTTGGCAATTCAAGTGTATGGGGATCCATCAAAAACTGATGAAAATTGGAAGATATCTATTATTTGTCTGTTTTCAAATCTCTTATAACTTCTCCATTACTAAGTGTCAATTAAAAGGAAAGTGTAGACTGTTTCTTAAAAACAGATGGGTTGTAACAATGGAGACAAAATAGGTGACAAATGAGAGAAAAACGATAAATTTTTTATGGATGTAAAAACAATAACAGATGCATGAATGTAATGTATGATGCATACACCTGATGGAAAGCTACAAGGTATACCATTGTACACACTGGCCTTTGTTTTTTCTAAGGTCCCATCGTTAAGAAATGTGTGTGTCATTTTGTGGCAGCTCACAGTAGGATAACACGGCATGTATGTATAAACAA
This sequence comes from Oophaga sylvatica, assembly GCA_033576555.1. Taxonomy (NCBI): domain Eukaryota; kingdom Metazoa; phylum Chordata; class Amphibia; order Anura; family Dendrobatidae; genus Oophaga; species Oophaga sylvatica. The sequence goes on from JARQOD010000003.1 coordinate 113,689,743, forward strand.
AAGCCACTGTTAGGCTATGGTTCCACGGTCCGGAACCATAGCGCTTTTGACGGAGCGGAAATTCCGCTCCGTCTAAGCCCCGCCCCCTTTCTGACGCGCGCTCTTTCCGGAGGTGTTCAGGACACCTCCGGAACACCTCCGGAAAGAGCGCAGGGCTACATAGCCCTGTGTTAATTATGTTGCGGCGACGCACCGTCGCCGCAATACGCGAGGACATGCTGCGGTCTAAAAAGACGCGCCGCATGTCCGTTTACGCAGGTTTGCCACCTGCGTATTGTTACGCATAGTGGAGACGGGATTTCTTGAAATCCCCTCCACTATGCTGTAACATCTGGACGCTGCGTGTTTGGCGCTGCGCCAGCGCACAGCGCCAAACACGCAGCGTTTCCTGACCGTGGAAACTCACCCTAATGATCCCAGAGTCAGATCAAAATCAGCAATGCAAGTCAATGGGTCAGTGAAAAATCAGACTGCACTTGGATGACAGACTGCACTCAGACTGTCAGAATGGAGAAGGTGGAGAAACTTTTTTTAAAAAATTTCTCCACGTACGAGATGACACTCAATTCACATTCTGATCCAACTCTGACCAAAGTCTGATCAGAGTAATCGGTCTTAAAAAATCAGACATCTGAATGAGCCCTTATTCTGCTTCTTTCTTAATTGCAAGCACTCTTTGACCAACCTGATTTATGGCGAGTGGCTAAAGTAGAGCAAAAAGATTCACGGGACCAGGGTCCTAAGTAGAGCAAAAAGATTCACGGGACCAGGGTCCTAAGTAGAGCAAAAAGATTCATGGGACCAGGGTCCTAAGTAAAGCAAAAAGAGTCACGGGACCAGGGTCCTGGTGCCATGTCAGTAGTCTGTGGCCTCTGGACCAGAGCCCTGAGAATCTTCTGCTCCCTGCAGCGTCTTCCGTGCTTCCCTCTTCTGATTAGTAAGCCACTGCAATGTTGTTATGTTGTGGCGCGATTTGCATTTAGTAGGAGGTTTGCAGGGCGCTGGTACAGAAGCCATGGACTGCTGATGTAGCTGCTGGAGCAAGGTCCTGTGAATCTATTTGCTCAACTCTAGTATTGACAAATTTATAAAATCCATCTAAAAATATTAAGACTTGAGATTTTTCTGTTGTAGTTTTGCAAAATCCACAGTGGATTTAAAGATATTTTTCACTTTAAGAAAAGTACTTACTCTCCCCAGTTCCAGCGCCGGCTCTCCACCACTGCTCGGTGTTTCAACTAAAGCAGTGATGTCATGTTGACAACACACATAAACACTGGCGACAATCATCAAGCTCTTCGGCTCTGCCAATGTAGACTGTGCAAGGTGCCGAGCTCAGCGATTGAGGGCAGTGGTGATGTGAGCTATCGACTTCACTACTGCAGTCAAAAACCGATGCAGTGGTGGAGAGACAACTCAGGAACCGTAAAAGGGAAAGTATCTGCTCTATTTGCTATGTTGCATATATAAAAGGGTTTGAAGTCCACTTTTCCTAATCTTTAAAACCATTTTAATGCATATCTGACATATGTGAACATAGTCTTAGGCCAGGGTCAGACATGCAAGAAACTCGCATGAGTCTCACATGTCAATACCCGGCACTGCCACCGGCACTCAGACAGGAGCGTGCGGCTGCATGTATTTCTATGAAGCCGCACGCTCCGGTCCGGAGTGCCGGCGGCAGTGCCGAGTATTGACATGTGAGACTCGTGTGAGTTTCTCTCATGTCTGACCCCGGCCTTAATGTGAATGTATCATCAGATTTTAAATTTATTTATTTTTTTGGCAATGTTTTTTTTCACAATCTTTATTAAAAATTAAAATCTTGCATATTTCACCTTTTTTTTATATTATAACTTCTTGTTTCAGGAAAAATACTTATACATTAGCCACAATGAATGGACTCTGACCTAGTCTTCTGTATTGAAGCATCTAATGAGTGTGTGAATAGGTTTTGAATTGAGCAGGGTGAGCTGTGACATCACCTATTGTGATTCCTGTATAGTATGCTATAAGCTTTGTATAGAGGTGCCACATGTCATTATAATCCTGTTGATGATGATAGAGAAAATGCTGTAAACTCTTCCTTAACCCATTCACACCATGAACATTTTTCATTTTTGTTTATTCCTCTTCTACCAAAAACCATAACTTTTTTATTTTTCCACCAATATAGCAGAATGAGGGCTTGTTTTTTTTGTGGGACAAGTTGTTCTTTTGAATGACACAATTTATTTTATCGTGTGATGCACTGGAAAGCAGGAAAAAAATTCCAAGTACAATTTTTCTTTTTTAACCATGTTGACTATTTATTAAAACTGACCAGGCAATATGATCCTCCATATCAGTACGAGCACGCAGATACTAAACATGTATATTTATTTAGTTTTTATATTTAAGTAGTGAAAAAAGAAATTTGCAAGAAAAAAAAATTGCTTTTGTTGCCATTTTCCGAGACCCTTTTTCATTTTTCAAGATATGGGACTGGGTGATGGCTTATTTTTTTTAATCACATTGAGCTGAAGTTTTTACTGATTTTGGGGTAGATAAGATGTTTAGATCACCTCTTATTGTACTTTATTGCAATTGGTGTGGCAGACAAAAAAAAAGTTATTCTTTGCATTCTTTGCATTTTTATTTTTTTTTTTTTAGGTAAAACAAGCAGGTGTACTGAAATGATTGGCTCTGCTGTGAGACGCAGAGTGGCAGGATTTAGTTTGAGCAGTCATTCTGTGCTGCAAGTCCCTTTAAGAAACCTCCATCATATTTTTTTCAACCAAGATAAACTGATGAAACTCTGACCTAACTCTGATGCTAAAAACTGACATTCTGACCAAACTGATGAAACTATCTTAAAAAAACACTGATAAAACACATCAATTTTTGGCGTACAAGAAAAATCACTGACGTCTGAATGAAACCTTATTAAGCTACTTACAGTGGCTTTTGAAAGTATTCCCTTGGCATTTTTCATGTTTTGCTACCTCACAACCTGGAATTTCATTGTTATTTTTGAGGGTTTGCATCAGTTTTTTTAAAGAACATACCTACAACTGTGAACATTTGGTTTTCTTTTTATTGTGAAGCAAACAAATAAGACAAAATAATTGTAAACTTCAGTGTGCAAACTATTCCCCCCCCCCTTAAAGTGAGTACTTTGTAGGGCTTCCTTTTGCGGTAATTACAGCTGCAAGTCGCTTTGGATAATCTTGTCACGGAGATTTATGCCCATTCCTCAAGGCACAACTGCTTGAGTTCCTTTAACCCCTTTAATGTCCACTGACGTGCACAGTCCGTCATGGCAAGGTGCCAGTTCCGGCACCAGGACGGACTGTGCACGTCATGCCTTTGATCTACCACTGCGTGTAAACACGCAGTGGTAGATCAGTGCCGACAGCTGTCATAGACAGCTGACAGGCACGGCAAGCGGTGCGGGGACCTTTGCCGTCGGTCCCCGCACCCACAGCGCTGTGATTGGTCAGTCAATCTGACTGACCAAACACAGCAGCGATCGTGCAGGAGAAGCTGAAATTTCAGCTTCCCCAGCGCGATCAGTGCAGGAGCCGGCGCTGCAGTGGCCAGGCTTCCTGCACTGACAGCCAGGAGCGGAGCCCCCACCGCCCCTGGCTGTTAACCCCCTGACTGCTGCGATCCAGCGCGATCGCAGAGCTCAGGGGGGGAGGCAGAGGGTCGGGAGCTCCCTCTGCCTCAGATCGGCACCCTGCAATGTATTTGCAGGGGCCGATCTCTGCCTTGATGACCCGGGGGTTGTCATGACAACCTCCGGGTCATCTACCTACAGGAAGCTGCTGTGATCATGTCACAGCAGCTTTCATCATAGGTACAATGCATTGCAATGCTGGAGCATTGCAATGCATTGTAACTGCAATAAAAAGTAAAAAAAAGTGAAAGTCCCATAAAGGGACAAGTTAAAAAAAATCATTTTTTAAAAAAATTGTAAAAAAAATATTAAAAAATTAAAAAAATCCCCTAAAAAATACACATTTTTATGTAATAAAAACAAAAAAAATACACATGTTAGGTATCGCCACGTCCGTAAAAATCCCATCTATAAAAGCGTAACCCTAGTTAACCCCTTCAGTGAAAGCCGTAAAAAAAAAACACAAAAAAGTAGTAAATTATACTTTTTCCAAGCGGTATCATCATACCGCTTGGAAAAAGTGCAATAACACACGATCAAAAAGTCAGATATAAATAATCATGGTACCGCTGAAAACGTCATCTTATCCCGCAAAAAACAAGCCGCTATACAGCATCATCAGCGAAAAAATAAAACAGTTATAGCTCGCGGAATAAACTGATGCAAAAATAATTATTTTTTCTATAAAAAATTTTATTGTGTAAAAACTGCCAAAACATAAAAAAAAATATATAAATGAGGTATCGCTGTAATCGCAGTGACCCGAAGAATAAAGCTGCTTTATCAATTTTACCACACGCGGAACGGAGGAAAAAAAAAAAAAATTCCTGAATTGCTGGTTTTTGTTCATTCTGCTTCCACAAAAATTGGTATAGGTAGCGATCAAAAAACGTTATGTGCCCGAATATGGTACCAATAAATACGTCAGCTCGTCCCGCAAAAAATAAGCCCACAGATAACTCTGTCGGCCGAAATATGGAAAAATTATAGCTCTCAAAATACGGCGATGCAAAAATTTCTTACAAAAAATTATTCCAAAAAAAAGCGTCTTTTAGAGTGTGACAGAAGCTAAACATGAAAAAAGGGTGTAAATCTGGTATCGCCGTAATCGCACCTATCCGAGGAATAAAGTCGCCTAATCACTAATACCGCACGAGGAACGGCGTAAAAAAGAAAACCAATTCTTCACCTTTTGTAGATTTGTTCATTGTGCCTCCCAAAGATCGCAGTAAAGCGATCACAGTGGTTCCCCCCCACATATGGGGTATCAGCGTACTCAGGACAAAATGCACAATAGCTTTTGGGGTCCTATTTCTCCTGTTACCCTTCGAAAAATAAAAATTTGGGGCAAAAAGGTCATTTATGTGGAAAAAAATATGATTTTTTTATTTTCACGGCTCTACGTTATAAACTTCTGTGAAGCCTTGGGGGTTCAAAGTGCTGACCACACATCTAGATAAGTTCCTTGGGGGTCTAGTTTGCAAAATGGGGTAATTTGTGGGGGGTTTCTACTGTTTAGGCACATCAGGGGCTCTCCAAGCGCGACATGACACCCGCAGACCATTCCATCAAAGTCTGCATTTAAAAACGGTGCTCCTTCCCTTCCGATCTCTGCCATGCGTCAAAATAGTGGTTCCCCCCCACATATGGGATATCAGCGTACTCAGGACAAATTGCACAATAGCTTTTGGGGTCCTATTTCTCCTGTTACCCTTAGAAAAATAAAAATTTGGGGGCAAAGAGGTCATTTTTGTGGAAAAAAAATATGATTTTTTTATTTTCACTGCTCTACGTTATAAACTTCTGTGAAGCCCTTGGGGGTTCAAAGTGCTGAACACACATCTAGATAAGTTCCTTGGGGGGTCTAGTTTGCAAAATGGGGTCATTTGTGGGGGGTTTCTACTGTTTAGGCACATCAGGGGCTCTCCAAGCGCGACATGACACCCGCAGACCATTCCATCAAAGTCTGCATTTAAAAACGGTGCTCCTTCCCTTCCGATCTCTGCCGTGCGTCAAAATAGTGGTTCCCCCCACATATGGGATATCAGCGTACTCAGGACAAATTGCACAATAGCTTTTGGGGTCCTATTTCTCCTGTTACCCTTATAAAAATAAAAATTTGGGGGCAAAAAGATTATTTTTGTGGAAAAAAATATGATTTTTTTATTTTCACGGCTCTACGTTATAAACTTCTGTGAAGCACTTGGGGTTCAAAGTGCTCACCACACATCTAGATAAGTTCCTTGGGGGGGTCTAGTTTCCAAAATGGAGTCACTTGTGGGGGGTTTCTACTGTTTAGGCACATCAGGGGCTCTCCAAAAGTGACATGACACCGGCAGACCATTCCATCAAAGTCTGCATTTGAAAAAGGCGCTCCTTCCCTTTCGAGCTCTGCCATGCGTCAAAATAGCGGTTTACCCCCACATATGGGGTATCAGCATACTCAGGACAAATTGCACAATAACTTTTGGGGTCCTGTTAGCCTTTGGAAAATAACAATTGGGGGTGGAAAGATCATTTTTGTGGAAAAGATCTGATTTTTTAATTTTACTGCTCTACGTTATAACCTTCTGTGAAGCCCTTGGGGGTTCAAAGCTCTCACCACACATCTAGATAAGTTCCTTGGGGGGTCTAGTTTCCAAAATGGGGTCACTTGTGTGGGGTTTCCACTGTTTAGGCACACAGGGGCTCTCCAAATACGACATGGCGTCCAATCTCAATTCCAGCCAAAAAAGTCAAATGGTGCTGCTTCCCTTCCGAGCTCTGCCATGCGCCCAAATAGTGGTTTACCCCCACATGGGGTATCAGCGTACTCAGGACTAATTGCACAATAACTTTTGGGGTCCTTTTATCCTTTGGAAAATAAAAATTGGGATGAAAAGATCATTTTTGTGGAAAAAATATGATTTTTTAATTTACGGCTCTACGTTATAACCTTCTGTGAAGCGCTTGGGGGTTAAAAGCTCTCACAACACATTTAGGTAAGTTCCTTGGGGGGTCTAGTTTCCAAAATGGGGTCACTTGTGGGGGTTTTCCACTATTTAGGCACACAGGGACTCTCCAAATGCGACATGGCGTCCAATCTCAATTCCAGCCAAAAAAGTCAAATGGCGCTGCTTCCCTTCCGAGCTCTGCCATGCGCCCAAATAGTGGTTTACCCCCACATATGGGGTATCAGCGTACTCAGGACTAATTGCACAATAACTTTTGGGGTCCTTTTATCCTTTGAAAAATAAAAATTGGGATGAAAAGATAATTTTTGTGGAAAAAATATGATTTTTTAATTTTACGGCTCTACGTTATAACCTTCTGTGAAGCCCTTGGGGGTTAAAAGCTCTCACAACACATTTAGATAAGTTCCTTGGGGGGTCCAGTTTCCAAAATGGGGTCACTTTTGGGGGGTTTCCACTGTTTAGGCACACAGGGACTCTCCAAATGCGACATGGCGTCCAATCTCAATTCCAGCCAAAAAAGTCAAATGGCGCTGCTTCCCTTCCGAGCTCTGCCATGCGCCCAAATAGTGGTTTACCCCCACACATGGGGTATCGGTGTACTGAGGAGAAATTGTACAACAAATATTGTGGTTCATTTTCTCCTGATACCCTTGACAAAATTTAAAAAAAATTGTGTCGAAAGAAAAATTTTGGGAAAAAAAGTTAAATGTTCATTTTTTCTTCCACATTGCTTCAATTCTTGTGAAGTACCTAAAGGGTTAATAAACTTCTTGAATGTGGCTTTGAACACGTTGAGGGGTGCAGCTTTTAGAATGGTGTCACTTTTGGGTATTTTCTATCATATTGACCCCTCAAATTCACTTCAAATGTGAGGTGGTCCCTAAAAAAAATGGTTTTGTAAATTTTGTTGGAAAAATGAGAAATCACTGGTCAACTTTTAACACTTATAACTTCCTAACAAAAAAAAATGTTGGTTCCAAAATTGTGCTGATGTAAAGTAGACATGTGGGAAATGTTATATATTAACTAATTTTTGTGACATATCTCTCTGATTTAATGGTATAAAAATTAAAAGTTTGAAAATTGCAAAATTTTCAAAATTTTTGCCATATTTCCGTTTTTTTCATAAATAAACGCAAGTTATATTGAAGAAATTTTACCACTATCATGAAGTACAATATGTCACGAGAAAACAAACTCAGAATCGCCAAGATCCGTAGAAGCGTTGCAGAGTTATAACCTCATAAAGAGACAGTGGTCAGAATTGTAAAAATTGGCCTGGTCTTTAACCTACAAAATGGCTTGGTCATTAAGGGGTTAAGTTAGGGCCCCGTCTCACATAGCGAGATCGCTGCCGAGATCGCTGCTAAACAGCGATCTCGGCAGCGATCTCGCTATGTCTGACACGTACCAGCGATCAGGCCCCTGCTGTGAATCGCTGGTCGTGTCAGAAATGTCAGGACTTTTTTTTTGATCGCTGGTCTCCCGCTGGCAGGCACGCATCGCTGCGTGTGACAGGCAGGAGACCAGCGATCTCCTGGAAACCCGAAGTGTACCTTGGATACCAGCGCGCTGCTGCAGGGGAGCTGGTAACCAAGGTACACGTCGAGTTACCAGGCACCGCGCAGCGCCTGGAAACCCGACGTGCAGCTTGGTTACCAGCTCCCTGCATCAGGGGGCTGGTATCCAACGTATACTGCAGGTAACTAGGCGACGTTACCCGCAGTGTCGCTGTCCTGATCGCTGCCTGAGCTGCCTGTTTGGCAGCTCAGCAGCGATCATGTAGCGACACACCAGCGATCCTGATCGTTTCAGGATCGCTGGTGTGTTGCTATGTGAGACGGGGCCTTTAGGCCTCTTTCACACATCAGTGTGTCTGGTATGAGTGGTGACACTTTTCACACGTCCCGGAGACACATGTGTAGACCCATTGAAGTAAATTTATCTGTGCACATGTCAGTGTGTTTCCAAGGACCGTGTGTCCATGGGCAAAATACGCTGACATGTCCGTTTTTTAACAGCATCACGGGCCGCAAAATGTCCCGCACACGTGCACACGGATGAAACACAGGGATGTCATCTGTGGGACACGTACCGGCGCCTGGGATGCAGCAGTAAAGTTAGCGCTGTTCCCTGGCGCTGAGTGCTGAAGACCACTCATCTTTCTCCCCTGCTCTGCCGGTGATCAGCGCGAGCAGGGGAGAATAATGAGGGTTATATTTAACTGATAACAGTGACAGCAGGCGGCGGCTGATGGGACTATTACTCCCATCACCCGACGCCTGCGGCCGCTAATAACAGTGAGAGCAGGCGGCAACTGATGGAAGCTTACGCTATAAATAAATTGAAAAAACCCGGCGTGGGTTCCCCTGTATTTTCTATAACCAGCCAGGCAAAACTGACTGCTGGGGGCTGCAACCTCAACTGTTAGCGTTGGCAAGGTTGGTTATCAAGAATAGAAAAACACACTTTTCCATTTTTATTTAAAAATAACAAACACAGTTATACAATTCCTTTGAAGTCCTCGTCTCCTGTAATAAAACAAAAATAAAAAAGCAACAATATCCCTCACCTGTTCAACGTTCTATCCCACGCTGTAATCCATGTCTGGTGATTAATAGTTTTCAACCTGGACAGTGCCAAGATGCGACCGCCCAGACTGAGAAACACTGGTTAATGAGCTGCTGCGAATGTAGCATCAGTGATCAGCGGTGACTTCAAATGTATTTCCCGCTTATGAACTGGAACGACTTCCATGCACCGTAAATACATTTGCCGGCGCATGCTCACTTCTGCTTTTCCGCCATGCCCGCAGTTGGGCAAAGCATACTGCGGAAGCGCGAGATGCGATTTGTCTGTGCAGACGCAAAATTTCTCACGGCCATCAAGATGACGCAGGAGGTGTCATCCACATCCAGGACGCAGAGCAGCAGCCGGGAGGAGGTGTGGAGTGGCTCAAAGCCACGCTCATCAGACTGGATGGACCAAATTAGAATACAGTGAGGGAGAAAATCAAAAGATTTTTCAGGGCTATACAGAGGGAGGGTAAGGAATTAAGTAAAATTGACTGAATTCCATGTAGGGGCACTAACACAAACCAGTCAGGGCCATTTGTTGGTACTAATTGCCACTGCAAGAGACCAATCTGTATTCCCATTAACAAAATCTCCCTTGATGAACCCCAGAATGGAGGGGGAAACCCGTTGGGACGCTATACAAACTTCTATGGGTAATTTGTGAACAGGATATACTTGGGTACTGCCCTTGTAAGGGCGGGAGCATTGCAGGGTTACGACATGGTGTTATAGGGAAAGAATTGTAAATTAATCACCCCCTGCCACCATTGTTTCCCTCCTGCTCCTGTTTTGTGCATCCAGCACGGAAAACTACATTGGTGAAAGCAAAACAGATAACATAGTGTGAGACAGTGAGAGTATGTGTGTTGAATGGGGTGTACATTTCACCTAGATACTTTGCTGACTGGTATAAGGGAAATGTATGGCTTTGTAAACCTAGTGGTAGAGAAAGGTCACTACACCTTACATTCAGTACACACTTGCAGCTCAGGCCTGAAACCACTCAGCTGTTAATTAGGAGACCAGAAGTAGGTGTCTGCGAACACAGTCAGAGAGCTCGCTTAGTCTGGACAAGGAGTCCAGGCACAAGAAGGAGTCTCCAGGAGTATGAGCTGTCTCAGTCTGGGTCCTCGATGTACCCCGGACACAGGAGTAGTCTCTGTGAGAATCCATGCGGATAGCTGCTGAATAGGAGGGGAGCTCTCTCAAGTCTGGACGTTGAAGGTGCCTTCAGACACAAGGAGGAGACTCTGTGAAACTCCATTCTGGTAAATGCTGAACATATGTGTTGTTTTGGCCCAGGCTGGTAGAGTCTGGTCCCAGATAGATAGGGAAATCTATCTAAGTGTAGTAAGTGGCTGGACAAGCCCAGGTCTTATGTTTATGATTTGGTTTTGATTATGTTCTGTTTGCTGTAGACTTTAATAAAACTGGTTGCGGCCAGTTTTTACCAGAACTGCTGTCTGTGAATGAACTGTTTCCGTGCCACTCCGTCTACCCGGACGGCGATCCCAGAGCTATATCCCCTGAAAAGCTTACAATTGGTGCTGGAATGTGCGTGCAGCACAGTGGCGAGAGACAGCAATAAAGGTGAAGTCTGTTGAAGCAGCAGCAGAGAAAAAAAAAGTGTGTCAGCAAAAACATCTGATTGGAGCAGTCTTAAAGAGACAGTAGCCCTAATAGACTTTGCAAAGAAAAAAAAAAAAAAGTGTGTCAATAAAGGAGAAACGTCTGTTGGAGCAGTCTTTAAGAGACAGTGGCCCTAATAGAGTTTGCAGAGAAAAAAAAAAAAAGTGTCTGCACAGCAAGGCTGAATTTTCTGTGGAAAAGACTGTGGAGTGTGTATGTCTTGAGTGAAGACTGCCGTTGTTGAGACAGAGAAGTCTGACAGCATGGATGACAGCATGGAGGCGCTGTTTGAACAAATGGCGCAAGTTAATGTGCAACATAAGACTGCCGTGGTTGAGACAGATAAGTCCGGCAGTATGGAGGAGCTCGTTGAGTACCTGGTCCAGGTCCAGCGGAGCATGCAGCAGAGCATGGAGCGGCAGCGCCTGCAGCACCAGCAGCGCATGCAGCAGGCCCAGCAGCAATTCCTGCAGCAGCAGGAGAATAACCGGTTGTTTTTTGAGCAGGTTGCAGCACTACAAAAGACTTGCAGCGCATCGTCCCAAAGTAATGTTGCAAAGTCACCTGCATTGTCCGCTGTAAAGAAGGCGGTAAGACGGTCCCTGAAAAAGATGACACCTCGTGATGATGTGGAGGTATATCTCACTAGGTTTGAGGGACTGGCAGAGAAGGAGAATCTGCCCCTATCTGAATGGGCCATGATGGTCGCACCCTATCTGATTGGAGAACCCCAAAGGGCCTATGCTGACCTGAGCGAGCAGGACAGCCAAGACTATGCCAAGCTGAAAGCGGAGATTCTTACCCGGCTGGGTGTTACGGTGACAGCCCGTGCCAGGGGAGTTCATGACTGGAGATGCAGTTGGGAGTCTGCAGTCAGCAAACCTGATTATGGAGTTGAAAAGGTGATAGTGGACCGCTACACCCAAGCACGTCCTCCTGAGGTACAGCCAGAGGTCGGACAAGGAGACCACCAGGACGCCAATCGTCTGGTCAGCCTGATGGAGAGGGCCTTCGCCACCAAAGACTGCCTCCGTGACCAGCCGTCTGAGAGGTCGTCACTTCAGAGTTCCTGGACGCCGAACTCTCCCGGTAAGAGCGTTCCAGCTGTTGGGGTCGTGTGGGTGGGAGAGTGTGATGGACAGTGTTGGAGATGTCGTGAAATTTCAGCCAACTGTCCAATAGAGGGGGAGCCTATGTGTTGTGATGTTGGCGGATCCCTCTCTCCCTGCGCAGAGCCTGTGTGTGTGTCCACCTCAGCCGAAGAGACTGGACCACAGGGGTCCCCGGTGGTTGTAAATGACTGCCCAGCACAGGCCCTCTTGGACTCAGAGAGTCCAGTGACTTCCGTATGGGACAGCCTGATTGATAGGGACTTTATCCCTGATAAACACCTGAGTGTGGTGTGCGTCCATGGAGACACCAAAGTCTACCCAGAGACTGTCGTGGACTTGATCCCCAAACGCGGGGAGGTTTCATGTGAAGTGGGGGTAGTGAAGAACCTGGTGCACCCCGTTATATTGGGTAATGACTTTCCCCGGTCTAAGGATCTCTGGGGGAAAAATGTTTCTGATGAACAGTGTGATGAAGCTCCTACTGAGGGTGCGCAGTCCCGAGGGGCGGAACACAATGCTAGTGGGCTGTTAAACTTATGTGATAATAATGAGGATGATAATGATAGTGATGATGATGATAATGATAGTGATGATGATGATATTGATAATGATGATGACTGTGATAGAGATGAAATTCCTTTGCAGGTGATGGTGGGAGACGAGGATGGTGGTTCTCGGGAACCGAGTGTCCCTGACTTACCTGTGTCCTGTGACAATTTTGAGAGTGAACAATGGCGAGACCCCACTCTTAAAACGGCACAGGAAAATATAATTGTTCTAAATGAGGTTTCCCAAGAGCCTGGCTCTGAGGAGAGGTTTCCTCATGTTGCCATAAACACTAACCTGTTGTATAGGGAAGCTGAAGTCCAGGGAGAGGTCGTGAGCCAGCTCCTAGTACCTGAGCTATATAGAAGTATAGTGCTGGGGTTGTCACATAGTCACATACTTGAGGGACCAGATGGTGAAGTTAATGTTGTGGATGACATGTTAACTAAGGTTCCAGATCAGGATGTGAATGAGAATGAATTGTATAACCCTGAAAGTGAGCCGGATGTGGCTGAGAAAAAGGGGTCAGACAGGGATAGTGGTAGTGATAGTGAATCATCTGTGGACAATCAAGCAACCAGTGCAAATGAGGAAGGCATGGTAGCAGAGGAGGTTGAGAGTCCTGAGAGGAAGGCTGATGCTGACCTTGCAGCCGGACAGAAGATGGCATCTGAAGATGTTTTACAGTTGGCCGGTTCCCTGGCGAAGACTAGGGTGAAAGGAGGAGAGCTGAGCTTTAAAGGCAGGACTCTGAAACTGAACACAGCACAAGTGGATGCTGTTGAAGATGAGAAGTTATCAATGTATGGTATGGAGCTGCATCATGCCCAGGACTCTGAAGGTAATGCTGCAGAGGTGGAAAAAGCCATGGAAGTGGTGGTCACCAAGCCAGATGCCTCATCAGAAGCTGAGGTCTCAAGTGAAGCTGTGAGGAACAAGACTGAAGATATGGGGACTGACTCTGTCCAGGAATCTGTTTCTGCCAAGACAGCGGCGTGGACGGGTTACGGTCCGGATCAGTAGCTGCAACTCGTGAAGCTCAGGCTGGAAGTTCGGCGCCCGGAGCCCCAGCAGTGTTCCCGAGTGACACCAAGGATCTGGATAAATCACAAGATGAGATTTTGAGACATCAGGCTGGCATTGGTGAGCTCAAGCGCACTTTCATGGAGTCTACATCGGAGCCACGTCCCAACAAATGGGAAAAGCGGTGTGTCACTCCGTTGCCGCTGCAGACACACGGGAGCTCAGATGGGATGCAGAACGTGGTGGAAGAGAAGAATCCGGCGGGTTCTGAGTATACAGATGCAGCTATCAAGGAGAACTTGAAAGCCGGAATAAATGGAAATATTGGAGACCATAATGATGTGACTGAAGAGGTAGAATATAAGACTGACGGTAGGGCTTCTGAGCATGTTCTACCAGAAGAGCCTGAAGAAGGGGCCGAAGACATAAAAGACGTCCAACAGGTACCAGATGAATTGATGACTTCTCAGAAAAAACTCCAAACTGTGATGGAGTGTGATGAAAGCCATGAGCATCTTCGTGAGAAAGTCAATGAAGTAAAAGGAAGAATACAGGGAATCTCTTCGTTACAAGAGCAAATGCTGCTCAATAAGTCTAAGGCTCTATATAAGAATGCTGTTGTCACGGTAGAACATTACAATTCAGCTGGAGACTTAGCGGATGAATTATGTGTACTGCAAAAGAAAAACGATCTGCTCCTTCTACAGTCCCAATCATTTGAACAGAGTAGCTTAAAATGGTCAGAGACCATGGCAGAGGAGCTTAAGGTCTGTGAAATAGACTTTATGAGTCAACCGATATTCAAGAAAATAGATGTGCTAAAGAGGGTTCAAGAGGAACTAGGGAAAAGTGAAAAACCCCCTATACCTTCTGTGATAGTTGGTGACACATGGTCAGTGCACCAAGGACAGGAGGTACGTGAGTTTCTGAGGAAGAGTCAGCAGAAGTGTTCTGATGTGCCGGGTCGTACTTCTCTGGCCAGGCACTATATCGAAACTGAGCCCGGCCCTAAGGTCAAGATGAAACCGTGCAGGATACCCGAGGCCCGCAGAGAGCATAGGCCTGGGAGGGTACAGGGTAGTGCGGATGCTTCAGATGAAGAGAAAGCTGATGTTGGCTATGGCTCAGGTGAAGATACAGATGACAGTAGTGAAGATGAAGCTGATGAGGGCCATGACTGGTCTAGAGTTCACTGTCTCTTTTGGATTGTTGACCAGCCCTCCGGTCTGGATGACCAGCCCTCCGGTCTGGAGAAGAGGGGGGGGATATGTGAGACAGTGAGAGTATGTGTGTTGAATGGGGTGTACATTTCACCTAGATACTTTGCTGACTGGTATAAGGGAAATGTATGGCTTTGTAAACCTAGTGGTAGAGAAAGGTCACTACACCTTACATTCAGTACACACTTGCAGCTCAGGCCTGAAACCACTCAGCTGTTAATTAGGAGACCAGAAGTAGGTGTCTGCGAACACAGTCAGAGAGCTCGCTTAGTCTGGACAAGGAGTCCAGGCACAAGAAGGAGTCTCCAGGAGTATGAGCTGTCTCAGTCTGGGTCCTCGATGTACCCGGACACAGGAGTAGTCTCTGTGAGAATCCATGTGGATAGCTGCTGAATAGGAGGGGAGCTCTCTCAAGTCTGACGTTGAAGGTGCCTTCAGACACAAGGAGGAGACTCTGTGAAACTCCATTCTGGTAAATGCTGAACATATGTGTTGTTTTGGCCCAGGCTGGTAGAGTCTGGTCCCAGATAGATAGGGAAATCTATCTAAGTGTAGTAAGTGGCTGGACAAGCCCAGGTCTTATGTTTATGATTTGGTTTTGATTATGTTCTGTTTGCTGTAGACTTTAATAAAACTGGTTGCGGCCAGTTTTTACCAGAACTGCTGTCTGTGAATGAACTGTTTCCGTGCCACTCCGTCTACCCGGACGGCGATCCCAGAGCTATATCCCCTGAAAAGCTTACAATAGACAAAATAAGAAAAACATATCATAAGGAAACAGCCTTACCAAAACCTGTCAGATGATAAATGCACTAGCAGGATGCAGCTGGCCCTCACGATAAAGGCAGGGGAAGCACAGGTGCAAACTACTGATAGAAACAGCCACCCACACACCTACCAAATTATGGAGGGGTTGGCTGCCTAGTAGAAAAAATGCACACAAATGAGGCTTGAGTAGAACACCAGTCACACAGGTATGTGTGATGTAAAGCGTCCGGCTTACAGCCTATTGATGACTCCCATAATATTATTTCAGGAGGGCTGTCCAGCACTATATACATACACCCCACAGGGACAGACACCCCAGTACACCCAGCCAACGTATTGTGAGACCAAACCATTTTTTACATGAGCAGTGGTTATGAGCACTAGCACTTTATGTCTTGTCTGGATTGTTACATGTATATGTATGTTGGCCTTAATTTTATGGTACTAATTAAAAGTTATATTTTACTTAATTCCTTACCCTGCTGAAAACTAAGATATTAATTGGAAGGAATAGAGGCCAGTGATACTCAGTGTACTCTTCCTGGGATTCCTATACAGGCGGAGTCAGCGGGTTACATAAGCATTTAGGGAATGCATTGCAAACGCTGAGTATGATGATATTTTTAGCTGGTATGACACAAAAATTGGTGACAGCATCCTTTTAATGGTGTTGCAGCCTCTGTGGCCTTTCAGAACAGGTGTACAGTCATGGCCAAAAGTTTTGAGAATGACACAAATATTAATTTTTACAAAGTCTACTGCTTCACTTTTTCTAATGGCAATTTGCATATACTCCAGAATGTTATAAAGAGTGATCAGCTTAACAGCAATTACTTGCAAAGTCAATATTTGGCTAGAAAATGAACTTTATCCCCCAAAACACATTTCAACATCATTGCAGCCCTGACTTAAAAGGACCAGCTAACCTCTTTTCAGTGATTGCTCCATTAACACAGGTGTGGGTGTTGATGAGGACATGGCTGGAGATCAATCTGTCATGATTAAGTAAGAATGACACCACTGGACACTTTAAAAGGAGGCTGGTGCTTGGCATCATTGTTTCTCTTCTGTTAACCATGGTTATCTCTAAAGAAACACGTGCAGTCATCATTGCAATGCACAAAAATGGCCTAACAGGGAAGAGTATCGCAGCTAGAAAGATTGCACCTCAGTCAACAATCTATCGCATCATCAAGAACTTCAAGGAGAGAGGTTCCATTGTTGCCAAAAAGGCTTCAGGGCGCCCAAGAAAGACCAGCAAGCGCCAGGACCGTCTCTTAAAAGTGTTTCAGCTGCGGGATCGGGCTACCAGCAGTGCAGAGCTTGCTCAGGAATGGCAGCAGGCAGGTGTGAGTGCATCTGCACGCACTGTGAGGCGGAGACTCTTGGAGCAAGGCCTGGTCTCAAGGAGGGCAGAAAAGAAGCCACTTCTCTCCAGAAAAAAACATCATGGACAGACTGATATTCTGCAAAAGGTACAGGCAGTGGACTGCTGAGGAGTGGGGTAAAGTTATTTTCTCTGATGAATCCCCTTTTCGATTGTTTGGGACATCAGGAAAACGCCTCATTCGGAGAAGACAAGGTGAGCGCTACCACCAGTCTTGTCTCATGCCAACTGTTAAGCATCCTGAAACCATTCATGTGTGGGGTTGCTTCTCAGCCAAGGGAATTGGCTCTCTCACAGTCTTGCCTAAAAACACAGCCATGAATAAAGAATGGTACCAGAATGTCCTCCAAGAGCAACTTCTCCCAACCCTCCAAGAGCAGTTCTGGCGATCAACAATGCCTTTTCCAGCATGATGGAGCACCTTGCCATAAAGCAAAGGTGATAACTAAATGGCTCAGAGAACAAAACATAGAGATTTTGGGTCCATGGTCTGGAAACTTCCCAGATCTTAATCCCATTGAGAACTTGTGGTCAATCATCAAGAGACGGGTGGACAAACAAAAACCTAAAAATTCTGACAAAATGAAAGCATTGATTGTGCAAGAATGGACTGCTATCAGTCAGGATTTGGTCCAGAAGTTGATTGAGAGCATGCCAGGGAGAATTGCAGAGGTCCTGAAGAAGAAGGGTCAACACTGCAAATATTGACTTGCTGCATTAACTCATTCTAACTGTCTATTATATAAGCTTTTGTTACTCATATGTTTGCAATTATATTTCTGTCTGTGATAAAAACATCTGTCAAACACACATAAAAACCAGAGGGCAGCAGATCATGTGAAAATGTAATATTTGTGTCATTCTCAAAACTTTTGGCCATGACTGTATATACTGACAGACCATGTGACCCTTAGATTACACACAGGTTGACTTCCTTTCACTAAGCATGGGACTTATGAAGGTAATTGCTTGCACCAGAAATTTTTAGGGTTTTCATAGCAAAAGAGATGAATAGATATGCACATGCCAATTTTGAGTTATTTGATCCCATAAATGTAATTTATGCCTATATTTTTCTCACTTCACTTTACCAACTTAGACTGTTTAGTGCTGATACATCACACACAAATCGGATTACAAAAATATATAAACACAGGTTGAAATGTAACAAATAGGTAAAAAGCCCAAAGGGGGTGAATACTTTTGCAAGCCACTGTAGGTGTTGTCCCACAATTACAACTAACATCACTTACACACAGGATAAGTAATGAGTGTCTGATTACTGAGGATCTTACCCCCAACAATAACAAAATGGGGTCCTCTGACCTCTGTATCAGAGGAACTGCAGTTTCACGTGTTTATTCTCTATGGAGATGTTAATCCGGGTACTCATCTTCAGCATGCTTGTGTG
This sequence comes from Oophaga sylvatica, assembly GCA_033576555.1. NCBI lineage: Eukaryota > Metazoa > Chordata > Amphibia > Anura > Dendrobatidae > Oophaga > Oophaga sylvatica. The sequence continues at coordinate 113,708,030 of JARQOD010000003.1, forward strand.
ACAACTGCTTTATTTATTTGTAGACATAGGACCTCTATATTTCCCAGCAATATAATCCCCAGAAATCAAACACTTGAAGGCAATCTGTCAGCAGGTGTATGCTATTTAATCTGAGAGCAGCATGATATACAGTGAAGGAAATAAGTATTTGATCCCTTGCTGATTTTGTAAGTTTGCCCACTGACAAAGACATGAACAGTCTATAATTTTAAGGGTAGGTTAATTTTAACATTGAGAGATAGAATATCAAAAATAAAATCCAGAAAATCACATTGTATTGGGGACTTGTATACCAGGAAGGTACCCAGGATGGATATTAAAAAATGAGCATTTGCAGCAGCAGATGGAAGGAAAGGAGACACACTAGTTCATAACTAGTGGGTAGGCGGAGCCCAGATAGGATTGACACCTCAGATTAAAAAGAGTGTTGACTGGCCCCTCCAGCTCGGGCTCCTCCTACTCAGCTCTTCAGTCTTAAATTTGAGGTCCCAGAGGATGGTCGCTGCTGGAAGCAGCTCCTCAGAAGATTTTATTATTTTAAATCGGACAGGAGACTTGGATCACCAAATGTGGTCTAGAGGTCTCAGGGGTCTCAGCGCTGCTGGACCCCAACCTCTCCCTTGGCGGATCTGTATTACACTGATGATGGTCCCTGCAGAATCATGCGGCCCTGGGGGATGAGGATGGCTTCCCTGGCGGGGACGCAAACCGCGCACAGGGGTCACTGCGTTCCCCGCCCTGGGGGGAAGCATGGGCATAGCGCCAGAAACCCCTGGGGGTCCCTGTGGCGCTTCGGCTGGTGAGTACTCCACATTTTTATTAAAGTGATGTGTGAGTGATTTAGCGACTGCTGCGGCAGCCGCTGTACAATATACATGCCGGTGACTGGTATTTTTATGTCCGCAGGATGATGCCTGCAGGACAGGGGAAAGAGAGGAATGTCGCGCTTTTTTATTTTTGAATTTCGCGCCGCTCTGAGCGCGCGCGCTTTACTACAGTCTCCATTTCCGGCTCCTCTACATGGAGCACATCGGAGATAGAGCGCGGCGGCCATTGCTGATCAGACTGCAGGCTGAAAGCTCCCCGGATCGCTCCCCTCCCCTCCCGGCAAGAACCGTGACCAGCTGGGTGAGTCGCTTCTACCCGCCGGGCAGTAGCTTAACCCCTTCACCCCCACAGCGCGGGCGCTGTCTGGGGCACTAATGAGTGACAGATTGCGCGGTCCTGCAGCTGTTGTCGCATAAGGGGCTCGCACACTCTTTCAATATTAATAAAGAGGTTGTGGGGAGTCTGCGACATTAATACTGCCACTATACTAACGACGCATACTATACGATCGTTTGTGTGATAATTTTTTAATGTCACTAGTAGCTGCCAATCTGGGCGATCTCATTAACATCGCATAAGCGGTTAGCGATCTCCTTAATAACTTTGGCGGTCATTGCGTTATACAAAACAGCGCAATTTTTTAGCGATCTTGTGGAACGTTTTTTTTTTCTGTTTAGTGGGGCATAGCTGTCCTGCAGCTGCGGCCTTATAAGAGGCGCTTGCGGCTCGCACACCCTTTTTATTATCAAGGTTGTGGGGAGTCTGCGACTTTAACCCCTTCTTAGGCGGTAAACTCTTAATGGGAGACAGCTGGGGTAGCTCTCTCTTTAAGAGCTTTAACCCTTCAGCGTTTGTTTTTTTCTTTAAGAAACACACTGTTCTAGTTACTGACAGGTTTAACCTGTCATATACTGGCAATGTCGGAGTTCTCCCAGATCCGCTACAGGATCAGTCTCGCGTATCTGACACGCAGACCTCGACGGCGTCATGCGCAGCGGTCGGAGGTTCCAGTGGTGTCAAAATGGAGGCCCTCACTAGTTTCTATGATGGCCTGTCTGACCTTCTAGGTTATTGGGTGTCAGCTAGATCCTCTCAAGGAAGCGACACAAATGGTGCCTTCCTTCTCGCGTAGCGAAGATGTCCGATTCGGACAAGGAGGATCGGCAGGGACACTCTGCCTCTCTCATGGGCCGTACTAAGATTTCTATTGGAGCCATGAGGGCGTTACAGTTACCGGAAGAGGTAACTAGACGTCCTGGTAAGTCGGCCCGGATGTTTTCAGGAGTCGCATAGACGTGACGGCTTTACAAACTGTATCCGTTTTCTACGGAGTTGTTTGTTAATTGGACCCTTCTCCTGAAGTGAATGTCTCTTTATCCCAGCTTGGCAATCTTCCTGGTAAAGGGAAGGCGAGTCTGCAGCTGGACAGAAAAACGAAGATGGCAACAATATCCATCTGCGAAGCCTACGGTTAATGGATGTATACTTGTAAAGTTCCCCTGAGCCGGTTGGACCGTCTAAGGACGGCGTGGCAAGATGGATCCCCTCTATCGAGGTAGATGGGTTTTTCAAATTGAAGGATACTGCGTCACTGCTATCCAGGGCGTAATCCTCGGCAGTCACTGTCAGAAGAGCACTGTGGCTTAGACAGTGGAACGCGGTTTCCAAGCAGGGTTTGTTATCTTTAGCTTAGAAAGTGGTCAGCTATTTGAATCTGACCTCACGGAGCTGATTACCAAGGCAAAAGCAAAGAAACAGCTTTACCGCAGCGCAGAGCTGTGACTTCTGCGTCTGGCAGGACTAGTGCCGGTAGTTGTCGGCGGTCCTTTCGGTTCAGGGGATGATCCGGTCAACCCTCTGGGGGTTTCGGTCGTCCCCCTCTTTTTTAAAAAAAAAAAAAAGGGGGAATTCTCAGAAATTCCGCATACCCTGGAAACAGAACTTATGTTAAGACAGACAAAAAACCCGCTAAGGCGGACTGAAGTCTGGGTCTCACTCGAGCGCTCTCGAGTGGGGGGTTGTTTACTCTAATTTAAACCGACTTGGGTTTCCCGTGTGTCGGACGCCTGGGTGACACAGGTTGTGTTGGCAGGCTACTTCATAGAGTTTCTTTCTCGACCCCCGGACAGTTTTTTTTGCCAATCTCGCATTCCGTCAGAGCCGAACTATTTGCGCTCTACTGCGAGTGGTCGATTCTCTTCTGCAGAAGGGTGTGGTGATACCGGTTCCGCAGAGGACCGGGGAAGAGGATTTTTATTCCAACCTCTTTGTGGTCCCCAAAAAGGAGGACAAATTTCGCCCTATTCTGGAAGATTGAATCGGCTTGTCCACACCCGAACATTCCGCATGGAGACGCTTCGCTCCGTTGTGGCAGCCCTGTCGCAGAACGTCTTTTTGGTCAATCGACATTCGCGACGCTTATTTGCATGTTTCCGTCGGAAGGGCTCACCAGCGCTTCCTTCGTTTTGCCATAGGTCAGGACCATCACCAGTTTGTGGCTCGGCCTTTCGGCTTGGCCTTAACGCCCAGAGTTTTTACAACGATTCTGGCGCCTCTCATGGCAATTCTTCGTAGACATACGATTCTTCCCTACCTGGACGACCTTTCAATTGTGGCGTCCTCAAAGGAGGAGGCAGTGACGGCTCGCAATCTATTCCTTCAGCTCCTAGAGGACTTCGGGTGACTGGTCAATTGGGAGAAGTCGTCTCTGGAACCGTCACAGTCTATCCTATTTTTAGGAATGCATTTCGACACGGTACGGGCAGTGGTGTCTCTACCTCCAGACGAGCGGGCATGTCTCCCTCGACATGTACAGACCTTCTGGGTTTAATGGTGGCGTTCATGGAGGTACTTCCGTTTGCCCAGTATTCATTCCAAAGGCTCATTCTGAGTCATTGGGATCGATCGCAGGCTTTGCTGGATTGCAGTGTCATCATCTCTCGCAGGGTGCGAGAATCTCTGGGATGGTGGTTACGTCCAGGAAGCGTTATCCCTGGGGAAGTCATTCCTTCCTCCGAGGTGGTCGGTCATATCCACCGATACCAGCCTGACGGACTGGGGAGGTGTCTGGAACGATCTCTGAATTCAGGGAGTATGGTCATCGGAAGAGTTTTTTCTACCGATCAACATCCTGGAATTGAGGGCAATTTTCCTTTGCCTCTAACACTGGACGGTCCCTTTGAGCGGTCTACCAGTCAGAGTGCAGACAGACAACGCGACGGCGGTCGCGTATATCAACCACCAAGGCGGGACAAGGAGCTCCAGGCTCATGATGGAGGTGTCTCGGATCCTGCTATGGGCCGAGACCGGGGTTCCAGCCATCTCTGCGATTCACATTCCAGGAGTCCAGATTACACGGCGGACTTCCTCAGTCGCGAGAAGATGGATCCTGGAGAATGGAGTCTTCATCCGGAAATTTTTGCACTGCTGTGCTTCCGTTGGGGAACTCCCCAAGTGGACTTGATAGCATCCAGGTTCAATGCCAAACTACCGACCTTCATGTCCAGGTACAAGGACCCGAAGGCTGTGGCGGTAGATGCTCTGGTGGCTCCGTGGGACCATTTCGAGCTAGTCTATGTGTTTCCGCCGATATCTTTATTCCCTCTGGTGCTGCGTCGGATCAGACTGGAGAGAATTCCTGCTATGTTGATAGCCCCGGATTGGCCAAGGAGGACGTGGTTCTCGACACTGGTGTCACTTTTGGCGGCGCCGCCATTCCCACTTCCTTTTCGCCCGGACCTGTTGACCCAGGGTTCCGTTCGTCATCCGGACTTGAAGTCTCTGCGTTTGACGGCGTGGCTCTTGAGACCGAAATATTGACCCTTAGAGGTTTTTCAGCCAGAGTCATTGCCACTCTGCGAGCTGCCAGAAGTCCGGCTACTACTAGGATTTATCACAAGACTTGGGAAGCCTTCTTTTCGTGGTGTTCGGGTTCTTCAAGGAACCCGAGGATTTTTTTCCATTCCCAATTTGTTGGCTTTTCTGCAGTACGGGCTGGACAAAGGTTTGGCAGTGAGCACCCTGAAAGGTCAGGTTTCTGCTCTGTCCTTACTGTTTCGGAGGGCTATTGCCTCCCGTAGGGACGTGCGTTCCTTTTTTCGCGGAGTAACCCGTCAGTTTCCACCGCGGAAGGCGCCTGTGTCTCCATGGCGGCTCAACCTTGTCTTGGAGGCTCTTCAGCATGTGCCTTTTGAGCCTATGAGTTCTGCTAGCCTTTCTTTACTTTCTTGGAAGGTTGCTTTCTTAGTGGCAGTAACCTCTTTGAGAAGAGTTTCTGAGTTGGCGGCTCTTTCCTGCTCGCCTCCTTTCCTGGAGTTTTACTCTGATCGAGTAGTGCTTCGCACAAGGGGCGACTTTCTACCTAAGGTGGTGTCGCAATTTCATGTTAACCAGGATATTGTGTTGCCCTCGCTTTGCCCGGGCCCGAGGAATGCAAAGGAACGGGCCTTGCACACATTGGATTTTGTGCGGGCCTTGAAGTTCTATTGTCTATTACTCAAGGTTTTCGGAAGTCAGATTCTCTGTTTGTAATTCCAGCAGGTCGCAGGCATGGTCAATGAGCTTCCAAGGACTCTATAGCTCGTTGGATTCGGTCGGCCATTTTGGGGACTTACCGACTTAAAGGCGAACCTTGCCCGATTAAGATTCTAGCTCACTCCACGAGGGCTGTGGCTTCATCGTGGGCCTTTCATCAAGGGGCTTCGGCAGCTCAGCTCTGCCGAGCGGCGACCTGGCGCTCTGTCCACACATTTACAAAGTTTTATGAGGTGGACGTTAGTGCTTCCGCTTATGCGGCCTTAGGACGTAGGGTCCTGCAGGCAGCGGTAGTTTAAAGTTCTAGTTAACTTGTGTTTGGCGCCTGTTGCGCTTTTATCTAGGTTGTTGGGTTTCTGCCTATTTTGGTTTTGTTACCCACCCTAATTTTTGGACTGCTTTGGGACGTCCCACTAGTTATGAACTAGTGTGTCTCCTTTCCTTCCATCTGCTGCTGAAAGACGGATTTTGGTAAGAACTTACCTGTAAAATCCTTTTCAGCGAAGGAAGGAAAGGAGACACAGCTCCCTCCCATGGCAGAAGTGTGTTGTTGTATTTACAGATGCGGTGTGACCCTTCTCTGATAGCGATTATCTGGACTGAGGTCGACGCGCTACGGCTCTGTTCCAGCATTGCCAGCTTATCGCAGTAGTCAGGTTCAGTGAGTAGTACCTGTAACTGTGTGATTTTTTGCCAAATGCATGCATAACCTGTACTCTTATATTTTTTCTCTGAAGTCCTTCAGAAGGGGTTATGTTGCTTCGCTGGTGATATTGTTCTTCCTTAAGCTTGGGTACGACTGAAGAGCTGAGTAGGAGGAGCCCGAGCTGGAGGGGGCGGTCAACACCTTTTTAATTCGAGGTGTCAATCCTATCTGGGCTCCGCCTACCCACTAGTTATGAACTAGTGTGTCTCCTTTACTTCCTTCGCTGAAAAGGATTTTACAGGTAAGTTCTTACCAAAATCTGTCTTTTGGCATTACCGCATACATTATATAAATCCAAAATAATCCCAATAAAATTGCAGCAGGCCAAGCCCTCACACAGCTCAATAGAAGAATCAGGCTATGTGCACACGTTCAGGAATGTTTGCAGAAATTTCCTAAGCAAAAACGGACTTTTTCAGGAAAAAAAACGCATGTGAAATTTTCCTGAACATTCTAGGTCAATAATATAGAGGGAAAAACGCAGATTTAACGCGAAATTAATGAACATGCTGAGTTTTTTTCCGCGATGCGTTTTTTTTTCGCGAATAAAACGCACCATGTGCAGAAAAATTGCGGAATTCATTCTAAATAATAGGATGCTTAATTCATGCGTTTTTTAAGCTTTTTGCCGTGAAAAACGCGAAAAATACGCAACGTGTGCACATAGCCTCAAAGTCACCCGTCTCTGAAAGCTAAAAAATTATTATTTTTTTTACAAAGGTCATATTTTTTTTAAACCAGTACAATTTTACAAATAACAATATAAGTTTCACATTGTTGCAGCATCATACTGGCTTAAACAATCAGGTTCCCAGCTTATCTTGTATGTTGTAAAAATGAAACCTTAAAAACAATGGCAGAATTGTGCTGTTTTCACCATTGCACCCGCGTTAATTTTTGTTCCTATTTCCCATTATATTGTAAACTGAATGGTGCCATTCAAAACTACAACTCGTCTTGTCGGTTCAGGATAAATACAGTAGAATGTCTGTGCCTCTGGTTCCTCCCTCTCCCCATAGAACTTTATGAGCACCAACTGCCATCTCCTTTGTCATAATTGGGAAAATCTGTCTTCATCAAATACTTATTTTACAAGTGATCTGAGAATGAATAATCAGTCTAAAAGTAGAAAGAAGCAGATTTTTCTGATATGATATATTACAAAGCTGCTTATTTTCATGTGTACTATTGATTTATAAAATTAAAATTCATCTTTTATGTAGGTTCTAACAGCTTTTAGAAATAATGGTAGAAACATAAGCTGCACTTTGATATCCTTCCAGCAATTTAAAAGCAATCTACAGTGAAAGTAAAACTAAAATCTGTGCTTTATGCTTCCTTATATATTTCCATAGTACGGTGAGTGGTAACAGTCTCTGTATAGCGCTGTGGGATATGTAAGTAAAAATTACAATAAAACTTTCCAGAAAATAATGTAAATCCCGTCAGCGCAGTTTACAATCTCTACAATTTCTGCTATGAGAATACGACAGTTCTTTGCCAATTATCTTAAAAGCTTCTGTCACCCTGGAAATGATATAGATACATAATAGTGCTGTAAAATAGAACTGTATAATGAGTTTCAAATTCTTTGACTTTGTGAATATATTCGTATTGTTATGCCACATTTGGCCACAAGATGTCACTGTAATCCTTATCACAAAACTGAAGGTAATGTTAAAGAACCCACAGCACTCTTCTGTCCTGCAATAAAAGTGTTTTTATTCATCAGCTCTACATTTCGACCCCTAATACTGGTCTTACTTAAGCAGATAACATTGACACATCATCGAGTTGTGCAAATAAGTCAATTGAAATTAGTATCCATATCACTCATATAAAATTAAACAGTTGAAAACTGGGATATTTCATCTCTGTCCAAGAGAAAGTGCTTATTTTTACGAAACACATATGCAGAACCTGTATCTAACATTGGTAGACAGTAAGTAATTATATTGAATTGTCAACTAAATTGGCTTGTTGATTTATGCTGGCAGGTAAATACATATTGTTTGAGAAGTGAGAATCAAAGGGTATCACCAAAAAGGTGATAAAGTTTTTGCACAGAACTCTATCCAATGGCCGGGGTCACACATGCGAGAAACTCGCACGATTCTCATGCGAGTCTCTCGCATGAACACCCGGCACTGCCGTCGGCACTCGGCCCGGAGCGTGCGGCTGCATGTATTTCTGTGCAGCTCACGCTCCGGTCCTAGTGCCGGGTGTTCATACGAGAGACTCACATGAGAATCGTGCGAGTTTCTCGCATTTGTGACCCCGGCCTAATAAGTAAACTCCCCTCACCCTGTGCAGAGTCAATCTGAAGGCAGATAGGCACATATATGATATCCAATCCACTTGGGGATAGCACTTGGCATTCCAAGTATATGCTGTAAATACACAGCGGGTGAAATAAGTATTGAACAAGTCACCAGTTTTCAAAGTAAATATATTTTTTAAGGTGCTATTGACATTCACCAGATGTCGGTAACAATCCCTCCACACAGGCAAAGAAATCAAACCAACCATAGATGTCCATAAATTAAAGGAGTTGTCTGGTCAAAACCGATAAGTCTGCAGTCACTCTGTGTGACTGTAGACTTATGAATCCCCCCAGCGCACATATTGTGCATTGTGGGGATTCGCCGGTTTCAGACCCAGGACTGGAGGGTATGTATGAGTTACTTATACCCCCGGCCAGTGGGCATGGTCTCGCTCCATACACCTGAGCCGAGCCCCATTTTGGTGCGCAACTGGCCAGGAGCGTGTCCAACTAGAGAGTGCGGCCTCGTGCCATACAAGTGTATGGTGAGAGAGGTCGCGCCCACTGACCGGGGGTATGTATAACTCATACATACCCTCCGATCCCGGTTTTGAAATCGGCGAATCCCCGCAGCTCAAAGTGTGTGCACTGAGGATTCATAACTCTGAAGTTACACAGACTTGCTGAAAAGTAATTAATACTTGGTACAAAAGCTTTTGCTGGGGATGACAGTTTTACGACTCTCCTGTATTGAGAAACATGCATTGCTCAGGTGTGATATGGGCCCATTCTTCCACACAGACACTCTTCAAATCCTGAAGGTCCCGTGAGCTCCTTCTATGAACTCTGAGCTTTAGTTCATTAATATAGCGCCATTTATTCCATGGCGCTTTACATGTGAGGAGGGGTCCACATAATAAAAACAAGTACAGTAATCTTAAACAATTCAAGTCACGACTGGTATTTGAGGGAGAGAGGACCCTGCCCGCAAGGGCTCACAATCTACAAGATTGACAGTTTCCCTGGCTTTGTGTTTAGGATAATTGTCTTGCTGAAATGTCCACCCTCGTTTCATCTTCCTCATCCTGGTAGATGTTAGCAGATTTTTATGAAGAATGACTCGTTATATTTTTCCATTCATACTTCCTTTAATTATATGAAGTTTGCCAGTGCCATATGCTGAAAAACAGCCCCACATCATAATATTCCCACATCCAAACTCACTGTTGGTATGGTGTTATTAGGGTGATATGTGGGTGATTTTATGGCTTTCAAAGAGTTTAATTTTGGTCTCATCTGACCAGACTATATTCTTCCAGTATTCCACAGTCTCGTCTAAATGTTGTTGAGCAAACGTTAAACGTGCTCTTTTTATTCAGCAATGGAGTCACAGAAGCATTTAAGTTGCACTTACTTGCACTGAGTTCAGGCCATTAAATAAGCACGATCGACAATATTGAAGTCATTTGGCGCTTTTTTCCTGGCCTATTTACACAGGCTGATGAAGAATGATGGGGACAAAACAATCACTAATAGATCAAACTGTGCTCATATCATGTTATCGGCAGCAGTTCTGCAATGCTTTTTGTTCCACTATAAACCATCCAATCACCTGATGCATGAGTAGTATTTTGCTCGATCGTTGTGAGTTTGCCGACATGTTTACACCTATGAACTCTCATCTGTACTGCCGGGATTTATAAATACAACAAACTGCAGCCAGATACAAGCATTTTCTGAAAGGAGACAATTCCCTTAACCTTCGTCCGGCTGAGTAGGTACAATTGTAACTATTCCGTTTTAAAATTGCAATAACTTTTTTTTCGAAAAGCCGTAGAGGGCTGAAATTTCGTGACATCTCTGCAGTTTTGGTCCAGAATATATTGGCCAAATTTCAATAAAATATCTCCACCCCCTTCCGTGATAAGGGGTCGAGATATTTTTGTAAAATTATTTAGCCTGACGAAGGGTAATCAGCAGAGTAATCAGTAGTCATGACAAGCTTAAAACAGGATTGCAGTCTTTAAAGGGTTGTCCACTACTCAGAAAACGCCTTCTGAATTAGCACGTTTGCCCCCAGAAAAATAACACTTATACTCTCCTCCGGTGCCGAGACCGTTCCAGTAGTGTCGGAACGAGCTCCCCCTGGTATTGCATGACATTATGTCACGCGATCCTTTCTGCCATTCAGCACTGGCTTTACTCTAGCCGCCTTTGGATGAATCAGGCATTAATTAGAAGTCAGAGGTGCAGTTGGCCACTCACCTCCTCATGATGTATGAATCTGAAGGCGGAGAGAGTGAAGCCAGTGCTGGCAGCAGATGGGAGTATTGTAGGTGTTGTTATTTTACTGGGGGCACACAGGATTGAGAAGGAGTTGTCCTATTAGTGGATAACCCCTTTAAACTCATTACACAACCTCAGGGTTACAAAGATTTCAACTCCAAGTTGTTTTCAGACTATCCACAGTACATTTCTTCCTTATACCGTTAATTGTGACTCATCAGCCCACGTTTATTAAGACCAGTGTTTCATTCGGTCACATGCCTCTATAAATTTGGCACATTTGTTATTACATCAAAGTCAGTAATTGCTCCCTGAAATGCACACCATTTTCAATGATTGTGTGGGTATGTGAAAATTTGTGTGCAAGACAATGTGAGTTATGGTGTAGTTTGAAGGTCAAAAACTGCAAAATCACAGTACAAATCCATTGACTAATGTGTCCATATTTGTCAAAATGTCATGGTATTGGAAACTTGATCAATAGCTTACGAATCATCAGTGGCATAACTCTAGTGGGTGCAGGGGTTGGCATCGCACCTGACCCCTATAGGCTCTTATAGCTAATATATTCTAAGATATAAAGACTAAGGGCTCGTTCACGTGTCTGATTTTCTCGTACAAGTGCTCTTTGTGTTTTCACGGATAGCACTCGTACATAATAGTCTATGGGGCTCTTCACCTGTCCAATTTTTTTCCTCAGACCGAGTAATCCTGAGAAGACATCAGACACATATCTGATTTTGATCTGAGATTCTAATCAAAATTGGCACTGTAAGTCTATTAGTCAGTGAAAATATCAACCTGCACTCGGATAACATTTGAATATGGTCCAATTTTCCCATACTGTCATTATGGAGAAGGTGGAGAAACATATTTTTTCTCTCTGCATTCGAGAAAAACGGTGTCATGGGTGTATCGCCACGAAGATCGTCGCGATTGCACATTCTGACTTCTCGCAGCTGAGTTGCTGTTTCTTTGTGTTTGGTAGTGAAGGAGTTAATTTTACCTAGCTCTTGGCTAAGACTAGGTCCAGCCTCGCCCGGCTGCTTTGGATTATGCTCTAATTAGCTTCCTTTATATACCTGCCAGTCTGCTTGTTAGATGCCGGTGAAAGCATTCATACAGACCAGTAGTTTGGATCAGGTCATGAGAAGACTTAAGTTAAGAGTTCCTTTGTGGTTTCTCCTCTCCTCGATTATAGTTTATCTCCTAGACCTTCTGTGTTCCCTCTGTGTTTAAGTGTTGTATGCAAGACAGTGTTTGCTTTGTCCCCTGTCTGTCTCGTTTGTCTGTACTGTTAGTTAAGCAGTAACCTGCCTATTCCCTGTGTGGTAATCAGGGTCCTTCTGAGGACTAGATTACAGTTGTCAGGGATTTATAGGAGACAGGGTTACGTTGGCGGCCTGGACCTCTGTACCATTAACAGTACCTCCAGGTTGAGGGACTAGTCAGGTCCCCAGTTTAGGGTCAGCATAGACCCCGGTCCACCTGCAGCCTGAGTACAGTATTATACGTCTTCAGGATTCACCCACAGTACAACGGATATTATGTCAGGTAATACTATACTTTATATACATGTTGAGATTTCCTATTTATATGTTATATTGCATGTTGTCCCTCTTAGTATTGATTACTGACATCATATGTGTATCTGTGATACAGCGTGACATTTTCACCGGCCCAAAAAGATTCTCCCCAGCTACCATGGATCCAGTTGCCCAGCTTGCCCTGCAGTTGCAGAGTTTATCCATGAAGCTGACGGACATTAAGTCCAGGATTTTGTCTCCCCCGGAGCAAACCAGGTCTGAACCTAAAGTTGCTCTCCCGGACAGGTTCACTGGTGGGCGGGACAAATTTTTTACCTTCCGGGAGGCATGTAAATTATATTTTCGGCTTCGGCCTCAGTCATCGGGGAGTGAAGAGCAGAGGGTGGGAATTGTCATCTCGCTCTTACAAGGGACCCTCAATCCTGGGCGTTCTCTCTTCCTCCGGGCTCCCCGGCCCTCCAGTCAGTAGATCAATTTTTTACTGCCCTGGGTCTGGTATATGATGACCCGGATCGGGTCTCCCTTGCTGAAATGAAGTTACGTAAGATACAGCAGGGAGATCGTCCAGCGGAGGAATTTTCTTCTGAGTTCCGTAGATGGGCCACAGATACTCAGTGGAATGACCCAGCTCTTAGGAGCCTGTTTTGCCAAGGGTTATCTGACAAATTAAAAGATGTTTTGGCTCAGTATGATTCTCCTCCGTCACTGGAGGCTGCTATGGCCCTTGCTATTCGTATTGATAGACGGCTTCGGGAGAGGTGCGAGGTAACTCCGCCCCCTGTTGTGACTCCACCTACTACTAAGGTCCCTTATATTGAGGTTCCCCTGGTCTGTTCTGAGGAGCCTATGCAGTTGGGAGGGACATCATTTCGTAGGAGGGGATCGGCGGTGCGCCGCAAGACAAGAAGGTGTTTCTTCTGTGGGAAAGAGGGACATTTTGTTGAGGGGTGTCCATCCCGTGCCTCATTGAGCAGAAAAGTCGCCGGAAAACTGTTAATCCCAGGTTGTGTGGTGGACGACAACCTGGGAGTATGTATTTCGTCCCTAAGTCCGTCTCAATTTCTCGTACCTGCGGAGGTGGTGGTTGGTACGAGAGTTGAGAGGATTTCTGTTCTTCTTGATAGTGGGTCTGGGGCTAATCTGGTGGACGCTCGGTTTGCCCAGGTGCAAGGTATGCAACTGAGTGTATTGGCCAAACCGATCCCTATATTCTCTATTGACGCCAGACCTCTCGGTCAAGGAAGCTTTGTACAAGCTGTTCATAACATAGACCTTCGAGTAGGGGCAAGACATAAAGAACAATTGTCTTGTTATGTGTTGGAGGGTCTTCCTACTCCTATTGTGTTGGGACTTCCTTGGTTGGCTAAACATAACCCAGTGATTAATTGGCAATCCAGAGAGATAAGCCAGTGGGGTGAATTTTGCAAGAATAACTGCATGAAAACGGTCATCAGTGCGGTCGTGCCTAGAACCTTGCCTCCTTTTCTGGAGGACTTTGAGGATGTGTTCGCAGAGGAGGGGTGTCAAGAGTTACCTCCTCATCGTGCGTATGACTGCTCAATTAAATTGCTTCCTGATGCTAAATTACCTAAATCTAGGTTATATAACCTTTCTGGTCCTGAGAGGCAGGCTATGAAGGATTATATTTCGGAAAGTCTGGCCAAGGGGCATATTAGACCTTCATCTTCCCCAGTGGCCGCGGGGTTCTTCTTTGTGAAGAAAAAAGATGGAGGCCTACGCCCTTGCTTGGATTTCCGTGAGCTTAATCGGATTACGGTCCGAGATCCGTATCCGCTCCCACTTATTCCTGATCTCTTCAATCAGATTGTGGGCGCCAAATGGTTCTCTAAGTTGGATCTCAGGGGGCGTATAATCTGATTAGGATAAAGGAGGGGGATGAGTGGAAGACGGCGTTTAACACTCCGGAAGGACATTATGAGAACCTTGTCATGCCTTTTGACTACTGCCCCGGCGGTGTTTCAACATTTTGTTAATGACATCTTTCGCCACCTTGTGGGGCAGTTTGTGGTCGTTTATTTAGATGACATCTTAATTTACTCGCCAGATCTTGTGTCTCATCAGGAGCATGTGAGACAGGTGTTGCAGATCTTGCGAGATAATAAGTTGTTCGCCAAATGGGAAAAGTGTGTATTCGACGTACAGGAACTTCAATTTTTGGGTTTCCTGGTGTCAGCTTCCGGTTTCCGTATGGACCCTGAGAAAGTGAGAGCAGTGCTTGAATGGGATCGGCCAGAGGATCTTAAGGCACTGCAGCGTTTCCTGGGGTTTGCTAACTACTACCGGAAATTTATTCGTAATTTCTCATCTGTTGTCAAACCTCTCACTGACATGACTAAAAAAGGGACGGATTTTTCTAGGTGGTCTGACAAAGCTTGTCAAGCATTTTCCTCCTTGAAAAAATGTTTTGCTTCGGCCCCCATACTCATCCAACCTGATGCATCACAGCCGTTCATTGTGGAGGTAGACGCGTCTGACGTAGGGGTGGGTGCAGTATTATCCCAAGGTCCGTCCCCTGGTAAATGGCGTCCGTGCGCTTTCTTCTCCAAGAAATTGTCGCCCGCCGAGAGGAATTATGATGTCGGCAATAGGGAACTCTTGGCCATTAAGTTGGCTTTTAGAGGAGTGGCGTCACTTTTTGGAGGGGGCAGTCCACCCGGTCACCGTTATTACTGATCACA
>JARQOD010000003.1:113722991-113777484 GCA_033576555.1 Oophaga sylvatica
ATTGTACCGTACTGTGGCCTCAACATGTGAACGTCTGATAGGGGAAGGAAGGGCTCTACTAATATGACTGCATTGTGGTTAGGTGATCTGGAGCATCTTAGGTCACATATGAAGAACAATGTGTCTCAGTCCTGGCTTGTAGACTTAATAATCAAGGTTTTGAGCCCAAATATTGATCAGTTTGTTGTGGCATTTTATGCACCGTACTCGGGGACTGTTCCACATTTTGTATAATTTTTTCATTACAAAATCTCTAATAATAAATTTCTATGCACATTGCATGTCGTTTGTTCTGTATTTAACTAAAATTAAGATCGATAAATTTGGGAAATTACTTCTCCTGTACTGATACAGAGTTACATCCTGAATTATACTCCAGAGCTGCATTCACTATTCTGCTGTTGAAATCACTGTGTACATACATTACATTACTTATCCTGTACTGATCCTGAGTTACATCCTGTATTATACTCCAGAGCTGCACTCTCTATTCTGCTGGTGGAATCACTGTGTACATACATTACATTACTTATTCTGTACTGATCCTGAGTTATATCCTGTATTATACTCCAGAGCTGCACTCACTATTCTGCTGGTGGAATCACTATGTACATACATTACATTACTTATACTGTACTGATACTGAGTTACATCCTGTATTATACTCCAGAGCTGCACTCACTAGTCTGCTGGTGGAGTCACTGTGTACATACATTACTTATCCTGTACTGATCCTGAGTTACATCCTGTATTATACTCCAGGGCTACACTCACAATTCTGCTGGTGGAATCACTGTGTACATACATTACATTTATACTGTACTATACTGTACTCCTTATTATATCCAGAGTGCTCACATCGAGGTCACTGTACTACTACATACTTATCAGTACTGATCCTGAGTACATCTATATATGCCAACTGCACTCACTATTCTGCTGGTGGAGTCACTGTGTACATACATTACTTATCCTGTACTGATCCTGAGTTACATCCTGTATTATTCTCCAGAGCTGCACTCACTATTCTGCTGGTGGAGTCACTGTGTACATACATTACTTATCCTGTACTGATCCTGAGTTACATCCTGTATTATACTCCAGAGCTGCACTCACTATTCTGCTGGTGGAGTCACTATGTACATACATTACTTATTCTGTACTGATCCTGAGTTACATCCTGTATTATACTCCAGAGCTGCACTCACTATTCTGCTGGTGGAGTCACTGTGTACATACATTACTTATCCTGTACTAATCCTGAGTTATAACCTGTATCTCTTTTATTATAAAAGTACAAAACTAAACTTACAGGCAAAACATAGACAAAACTTACAAACTCACTAAAAAACATTATTCATAAAGCCCAAAAGTCCAATGTCCAGCAGATTTATGCAAATAAAACATTCCTCCATTTCATTAATACCCCCCAGCAAGGGAAGAGACCTTAACCTGTGTACTTATCCATCCCCTCGTATACACATACCCACGCATTCACCCTAGAAAAAAGAAACAAAATTCAGCCAAATGCCCTAAAGTAAATAGGCCACCTGGCCCAACTTAACTATATACACACATTATATATATATATATATATATATATTATATAACACACATATACCTTTTTTTTTTTTTTCTTCTAAACTAACCCACCACCATTCCCCCAAAGGTCCCACGAAAGTTTGTGGCCTATCACACCAGGGCCACGAAAGTTTGTGGCCTATCACACAGGTCCCAAGAGAGTTTGTGGCCTTTCCTTCACAGCAAATCTTGGCATCCCGCCGGACGTCCATTCTCCAAACATCCATCCCCCTCCCCCCAAAAAAACCCACACCCCACCTAAACTAAATCCCCCGTACCCGCATCATAGTACACACAACACACATATATATATACAACCTTATAATAACATAGTATTAATAACATATATGAATAATAACACCTCAATAATAACACCATCTCAATAATAACAACTACACACCTTAACCATGACCAAAAAACAGTCCCAAGTTCAATGCTTGCAAGCCCTATACCCGGGTACCAATTACAAAACAAAAATCTATAAGTGAGGGTTACAGCCCACCACCAGGAACTGGAGACCATAGAGGCTCTCACCCTAAACTACCGCACATCACCCTGACCCTCTCTAACAACACAAAAGAGAAAATCCTGTCCCTATAGCCCTACCAATCTCTCCCTACCTGCCCCTAACTGTCCCTCACTGACCCTCACTACCAACCTAATACTAACTACCTGTTTCTAAAGACTGTCCCTATCTGTCCCTACACGTCTAACTGACCCTACAAAATAAAGATAAAAGGATAAAATAGACTACCTCAACCCTGTCACAGGTACACAGAACCTAACTCACCCTAGGGCACATTAAAGGAGAAACCCCTCCATAGGAGAGAGGCCCTCCCTGCACCCAGCCTCTCAAACTCCAGGGAGCGCACTTTTGCCAGGTCACCCAGGATGTTCCTAATCACCTCTTCCCTGGGGAGGACTAGAAACCGTGCATTCCACGTGCAGAATCTAGTTACTAAACTAAGAAAACAGTGCCCCGGTCTCGGCCACCAAGGGACCTGAATGCCCCATAGGCCCACTCCGCATAGGAGAGGCCTGCCAGCCTGGGCCAGCCTATGGAAGCACCCACCGTGCTGTAGACCTCTGTATTAAAGGGACACCGAAGCAAGAAGTGCTCTATGCTTTCAAGCATGCCACCACACTCCTCACGGGGACAATCCCGGTCATCAGAGCTCCTGCACTTCAGGTTGTCCCTCACACACAGCTTCCCATGGAAGCAGCGCCAAGCCAAGTCCCAAAACTTCAAGGGGATCCGCTTAGAGTTCAATAACCCGAGCCCCACCTCCAGATCCCGGTTTGGGCAATCCCTGAGCGCCAGGGGCTTCTGAAAGTGGGTCAACAGGACCCTATTGTCAAGAAACCTTCTTGACATGATCCTGATCTCCCACACTCCCAGACCCCACCGACGGATCACCTTCAGAACCGGGGTAACGTAAGCCGGAAGATGCCCATGAGGTGTACGAAGGTCCTTCACCTGCCCTCCTGTCTCCCATTCCTGGAAGAAAGGCCGAAACCACCCCTAGAGGAGAATACCCACGGAGGAGCCTTCTCTGACCAGAGGTTGGCGATGTTTGCCTTAAGAAAGGTGTTCACTAGAAACACTACTGGGTTGACCATACCCAACCCTCCTAGTCTCCTCGTGCGGTACGTGACCTCCCTCTTGATTAAGTTCAGCCTATTTCCCCATAATAATTGGAAAAACAGGCTGTAGACCCGTGTCCAAAGAGGCTCAGACAAGATGCAGACGCTGCCCAGATATATTAGCAAAGGAAGCAAATAGCCCTTGGCAAGACTAACCCTTTCCTGTTGTGAATGTGTTACAAATTAATTCTGAGCAGAAGCTCCCTCTGGTGGTTACAAACAGTACTGAACCATTCAATGAGGATTGGCAATCAGGAGTTACAGACTGGTCTTATATAAGGGAGGTTCCCTCCCATCATGGTTGCCGGTGATCAATTGTTCTTGTCTCAACTGTGGTTCCTGGTTCACTTGGAAGCTTGCTGAGTCTTGCCTGCATCTTCTGCTATCAGATAATATATTTTCTGCTTTTATTTTTGTTCTTGCTTTTTGCATTGTTCCCTGCACTTCGGTGGAGGTCAGCCAGGTCCCCTCCGGGGGCTTGTGCTCCTCTCAGTTTATCTGAGCCACTGTTATTTGTTCATTTGCCTTTTCCAGTTTTTCAGTGGCTGCGGCTTAGTTTTGTGACACCAGAGAACTAATTTAGGTGGTAGAGGTCGTGTGATCTCAGGTGTTTTTGCAATTAGTAGAGTTGGTATTTTTTAGGGTTTTTTGGATTGCAGTAAGTGTCCTTCCTATCCTTTTCTTTCCAGGTAGATTGGACCCCAACGTTTGCTCATACTATTTTCTGTCTGTGTCTGTATTTCCTCTTGTCTAACCGCCATTACATGTTTGGGGGCTTCCTATGTTCTTTGGGGATCTGCTCCGGGGCAGATAGCTTTCCTCTTTCTATCTTTAGGTGTAGTTAACCTCTCAGGCTGTGACGAGGCGTCTAGGACCAATGTAGGAACGCTCCACGGCTGCCATTAGTTGTGGTGGTTAGTCAGGGTACTGCAATCCAGTAGATTCCAACCTCTCTGGTGTATTGCCGTTTTTGCCTGCTCTCCTCAGCTACCAAATCTTAACAGTATCACCGGCCAAACTGAAAATTATATGGTACTCAACAGAAGGGAAAAATAGTAAAAGGAAAAAGAAAAAAGGAAGTTGTCAGAAATTTTTTATTTATTTTTTTTTTTCTGTTTGTTGCATTTTTTCCTTCTTTTTCTCTGAGTGCTGAGGAGGATTTTTTTTTCTCTCAATGGAGTTTGCACAGTTGTCTGGCCGTGTGGATCAGCTTGCCACTGAAGTTCGGAGTATTGCTACCTATCTTGCTAGTTGCCAGTTGTGGAACCTAGGATCCCCATGCCAGATTTATTTTTGGGGGATCGAGCTAAATTTCTGAATTTCAAAAATAACTGTAAGTTGTTTTTTGCCTTAAAACCTAAGTCCTCAGGGAACGCAGCACAGCAGGTTCAAATTGTCATCTCTCTCCTGCGCGGCGATCCTCAGGATTGGGCTTTTTCCCTGACACCTGGGGAACCTGTTTTGAGTAATGTTGATGCATTTTTTCTGGCTCTGGGGTTATTGTACGATGAACCTAATGTCACTGATCAAGCTGAAAAAACCTTGTTGGCATTAAATCAGGGGCTTGAGGACGCTGAGTTGTACTGTCAGAAATTCCGAAAGTGGGCAGTCCTGACCAAATGGAATGATGCTTTGGCAGCCCTTTTTCGGAAGGGTCTGTCAGAGAATGTAAAAGATGTTATGGTGGGTTTCCCTGCTCCCTCTGGTCTCAATGATTCTATGTCATTAGCGATTCAAATTGACAGACGTTTGCGTGAGCGTAGAGGTATGCGTGGAATAGTGTTGCCTTGTGAACCAGCTTCTGAGTCCATGCAGTGTGATAGAGTGGCTTCTGGGGCACAGCGTCATGAGTTTCGAAAACGCAATGGGTTATGTTTCTACTGTGGTGACGCCTCTCATGCTATTTCAGTCTGCCCTAAGCGGGGAAGATGTTTTGCACGCTCAGTTGTCTTGGGTAGTGTTCAGACTAAATTTCTGTTGACTGTTACCCTGATTTGCTCCCTGTCCACATTTTCTGCTCAGGCTTTTGTTGATTCGGGAGCAGCTATTAACCTGATGGATTTTGATTTTGCTAAACGTTGTGGGTTTCCCTTGATACCCCTACGGAAGTCTATTCCCCGACTGGGGATTGATTCTACCCCTTTGGCTGAGAATAAACCCCAGTTCTCTACTCAGGTGATAATGAGGGTTGAACCTGATCATCAGGAGAGTTGCAAATTTTTGGTGCTGTATAATCTGCATGACATTATTGTACTGGGTTTCCCTTGGTTACAGTCTCATAATCCTGTTTTGGATTGGAAATCTGTGTCTGTGACCAGTTGGGGCTGCGAATGTGTTAATGCCAACACTCCTGTTTTTTCTGCCTCTCCCCAGGCTCAGGATGTTCCTAACTTTTTGACTGATTTTTCTGATGTGTTTAGCGAAAGTAAATCTGCATCCTTGCCCCCCATAGGAGCTATGACTGCGCTATTGAATTAGTGCTTGGTAGTAAATTCCAGAAAGGTCGCCTTTTTAACTTGTCTGTACCTGAACATGACGCTATGCGGTCTTATATCAAGGAGTCATTGGAGAAGGGTCATATCAGACCATCCTCTTCACCCTTGGGTGCCGGTTTTTTCTTTGTGGCCAAAAAGGATGGTTCATTAAGGCCGTGTATTGATTATCGTCTCTTGAACAATATCACTGTGAAATATCAATATCCGTTACCCTTGATTTCTGACCTGTTTTCCAGGCTGAAAAGTGCTACTTGGTTTACCAAGCTTGACCTCAGGGGGGCGTATAACCTTATTCGCATTAAGCACGGGGATGAATGGAAGATGGCGTTTAATACCCCAGAGGGGCATTTTAGAGTACCTAGTGATGCCCTTTGGGCTCACTAATGCTCCTTCCGTCTTCCAGTCCTTCATGAATGACATTTTCAGGGATTTTGTGGATAAATTTCTGATTGTTTATTTGGATGATATCTTGATTTTTTCCAATGACTGGGACTCTCATGTGAAACATGTTCGGACTGTGTTCCAGATTTTGAGAGAGAATGCTCTGTATGTGAAGGGATCAAAGTGTCTTTTTGGCGTACAGAGGATCTCATTTCTGGGATTCATTTTGTCTCCGTCTGTTATTGAAATGGACCCGGTCAAGGTTCAGGCCATCTGTGATTGGGTCCAACCTACTTCATTAAAGGCTCTTCAGAGATTCTTGGGTTTTGCCAATTTTTATCGTAAATTTATTGGTAATTTCTCTGTTATTGTTAAACCATTGACTGATTTGACCAAAAAGGGTTGTGATGTGGTGAATTGGCCTCCTGAGGCAGTCTCTGCGTTTCAGGAACTTAAGCAGAGATTCACTTCTGCTCCTGTTCTACGGCAGCCTGATGTTTCTCTGTCATTTCAGGTGGAGGTTGATGCCTCTGAAATTGGGGCAGGTGCCGTTTTGTCCCAAAGAGATCCAGAGACCTCTAAAAGTAACCCTTGTGCCTTTTTCTCTCGAAAATTTTCTCCAACTGAACCTAATTATGACGTGGGTAATCGGGAGTTATTGGCCATGAAGTGGGCTTTTGAAGAGTGGAGACATTGGCTGGAGGGAGCCAAACATCAGGTGGTGGTCCTCACGGACCATAAGAATCTAGTTTATCTGGAATCAGCCAAGCGACTTAATCCTAGACAGGCCAGGTGGGCCTTGTTTTTCACACGTTTTAATTTTATGGTTTCCTTTCTTCCTGGCACTAAGAATGTTAAGGCGGATGCCCTCTCGAGTAGTTTCCTTGCGGACTCTCCTGAGTTATCTGATCCTGCTGTTATTTTGAAAGAGGGTGTAATTCTTTCCGCCATCTCGCCCAATTTGAGACTGGCTCTGGAAGGGTGTCAGGAGGATAAACCCGAGCGCTGCCCTATTGGGAAATTGTTTGTCCCAGACCGGTGGAAAAAGAGTGTGATGTCTGAGATTCATTGTTCCGCGTTGGCCGGTCATCCCGGAATTTTTGGTACCAGAGACTTGGTTAGTCGGTCCTTTTGGTGGCATACTTTGTCTCGTGACGTCAGGGAATTTGTGCAGTCCTGCAGGACTTGCTCTCGCTCCAAGCCTTGCTCTCGCTCTAGTGGTTTGTTGATGCCATTGCCTGTGCCCAAGAGACCATGGACCCATATCTCTATGGATTTCATTTCCGACCTCCCTGTTTCTCAGAGAATGACCGTTATCTGGGTGATTTGTGATAGGTTTTCCAAAATGATACATCTTGTGCCATTACCTAAGTTGCCTTCCTCCTCTGAATTGGTGCCTTTGTTCCTTCAGCACGTGGTTCGGTTACACGGCATTCCTGAGAACATTGTGTCTGACAGAGGAGTCCAGTTTGTTTCCAGATTTTGGAGGACTTTTTGTTCTAAACTTGGTGTTCATTGTCTTTCTCCTCGGCTTTTCATCCTCAGACCAATGGACAAACTGAGAGAACAAACCAGACATTGGAGACTTATCTGAGATGCTTTGTCTGCTGATCAAGATGACTGGGTCTCTTTTTTGCCTTTGGCTGAGTTTGCTCTTAATAATAGGGCAAGCTCTGCCACTTTGATGTCTCCATTTTTCTGCAATTTTGGGTTTCACCCTCGATTTTCTTCGGGACAGACGGAGGCTTCTGTCTGTCCAGGTGTTGACTCTGTTGTGGAGCGTATGCAGCAGATTTGGGACCAGGTAGTGGAGAGGTTGTCCCTCTCTCAGGAGAGGGCCTAGCAGTTTGCCAACCGGCATAGGACTGATGGTCCTCGGTTTGAAGTGGGGGACTTGGTCTGGTTGTCCTCAAGAAATATCCCTATGAGAGTTGCATCTCCTAAGTTTAAGCCTAGGTTCATTGGACCTTATAAGATCTTGGAGATTCTTAATCCTGTTTCCTTTTGTTTACTTCTTCCAGGGACATTTAAGATCCATAACGTGTTCCACAAGTCCTTATTGAAGAGGTTTGTTGAGCCAGTGGTTCCTATGGCTGTGCCTCCTGACCCTGTTTTGGTTGAGGGCAATCTGGAGTATGTGGTTGAGAAAATATTGGATTCTCGTTTTTCTAGACGGAAACTCCAGTATTTGGTTAAGTGGAGAGGTTATGGTCAGGAGGACAATTCTTGGGTGTTTGCTTCGGACATCCATGCTAGGAGACTGATCCGTGCGTATCACAGAGCTCATCCTGACCGACCTGGTTGCCCAAATGAGGGTTCGGTGACCCCTCCTCAAGGGGGGGTACTGTTGTGAATGTGTTAGAAATGAATTCTGAGCAGAAGCTCCCTCTGGTGGTTACAAACAGTACTGAACCATTCAATGAGGATTGGCAATCAGGAGTTACAGACTGGTCTTATATAAGGGAGGTTCCCTCCCAGCATGATTGCCGGTGATCAATTGTTCTTGTCTCAACTGTGGTTCCTGGTTCACTTGGAAGCTTGCTGAGTCTTGCCTGCATCTTCTGCTATCAGATAAGATATTTTCTGCTTTTATTTTTGTGCTTGCTTTTTGCATTGTTCCTGCACTTTGGTGGAGGTCAGCCAGGTCCCCTCCGGGGGCTTGTGCTCCTCTCAGTTTATCTGAGCCACTGTTATTTGTTCATTTGCCTTTTCCAGTTTTTTTCAGTGGCTGCGGCTTAGTTTTGTGACACCAGAGAACTAATTTAGGTGGTAGAGGTGTTGTGATCTCAGGTGTTTTTGCAATTAGTAGAGTTGGTATTTTTTTAGGGTTTTTTGGATTGCAGTAAGTGTCCTTCCTATCCTTTTCTGTCCAGGTAGATTGGGCCCCAACGTTTGCTCATACTATTTTCTGTCTGTGTCTGTATTTCCTCTTGTCTAACCGCCATTACATGTTTGGGGGCTTCCTATGTTCTTTGGGGATCTGCTCCGGGGCAGATAGCTTTCCTCTTTCTATCTTTAGGTGTAGTTAACCTCTCAGGCTGTGACGAGGCGTCTAGGACCAACGTAGGAACGCTCCATGGCTGCCTTTAGTTGTGGTGGTTAGTCAGGGTACTGCAATACGGTAGATTCCAACCTCTCTGGTGTATTGCCGTTTTTGCCTGCTCTCCTCAGTTACCAAATCATAACACTTTCCCTTAGAGTCAAAGTCCAACCCTTCCACTGATCCACCTTCTGGGTGGCAATCTTAAGTCTGCCCTCCCAGTTTTGCTGGGGATAGACCTCCGGGCCGAAACTGATGCCTAATATTTTTGCTGTACATATTTAAAAACTGACCGGCACATCCAAACATAGATCTAGTGTGAACAGGTGCTAAACCTAGAGTCACCAACTCATACACATTCAAGAAAAAAAAAAAAGATAGCACACTGTAGCACTATAGCTTGCGGACACAAAATATGAAATAAGATGAAAAATGAATTGCATCACTGCCTTAGAAATGTGAAAAATTGAGAAGTCTTAGAGCATAAAAAGGCCAATTTATGTGTACCTGGAAGCCACGTTAAGGCTCTTCTCGTATTCCAGGTCCTAACTATGCCAATCCTCACTTAGAATAGTCTGTCTGCATGGGAACATATGAATCATCTCTTCAGACTAAAATCTACATCTCTGTAGAGGGGTAATGAACCTGGTATAATTAAAACGCCTGTGACCAACAGGTGGAGTGCTCAGGTAGAAGGTAAATGAATACATATTTAAAAACTGACCGGCACATCCAAACATAGATCTAGTGTGAACAGGTGCTAAACCTAGAGTCACCAACTCATACACATTCAAGAAAAAAAAAAAAGATAGCACACTGTAGCACTATAGCTTGCGGACACAAAATATGAAATAAGTTGAAAAATGAATTGCATCACTGCCTTAGAAATGTGAAAAATTGAGAAGTCTTAGCGCATAAAAAGGCCAATTTATGTGTACCTGGAAGCCACGTTAAGGCTCTTCTCGTATTCCAGGTCCTAACTATGCCAATCCTCACTTAGAATAGTCTGTCTGCATGGGAACAGACTAAAATCTACATCTCTGTGGAGGGGTAATGAACCTGGTATAATTAAAACGCCTGTGACCAACAGGTGGAGTGCTCAGGTAGAAGGTAAATGAATACATATTTAAAAACTGACCGGCACATCCAAACATAGATTTAGTGTGAACAAGTGCTAAACCTAGAGTCATACACATTCAAGAAAAAAAAAAAATGTGTATGAGTTGGTGACTCTAGGTTTTTTTTTTTTTCTTGAATGTGTATGAGTTGGTGACTCTAAGTTTAGCACCTGTTCACACTAGATCTATGTTTGGATGTGCCGGTCAGTTTTTAAATATGTATTCATTTACCTTCTACCTGAGCACTCCACCTGTTGGTCAAAGGCGTTTTAATTATACCAGGTTCATTACCCCTCCACAGAGATGTAGATTTTAGTCTGTTCCCATGCAGACAGACTATTCTAAGTGAGGATTGGCATAGTTAGGACCTGGAATACGAGAAGAGCCTTAACGTGGCTTCCAGGTACACATAAATTGGCCTTTTTATGCGCTAAGACTTCTCAATTTTTCACATTTCTAAGGCAGTGATGCAATTCATTTTTCAACTTATTTCATATTTTGTGTCCGCAAGCTATAGTGCTACAGTGTGCTATCTTTTTTTTTTTTCTTGAATGTGTATGAGTTGGTGACTCTAGGTTTAGCACCTGTTCACACTAGATCTATGTTTGGATGTGCCGGTCAGTTTTTAAATATGTATTCATTTACCTTCTACCTGAGCACTCCACCTGTTGGTCACAGGCGTTTTAATTATACCAGGTTCATTACCCCTCTACAGAGATGTAGATTTTAGTCTGAAGAGATGATTCATATGTTCCCATGCAGACAGACTATTCTAAGTGAGGATTGGCATAGTTAGGACCTGGAATACGAGAAGAGCCTTAACGTGGCTTCCAGGTACACATAAATTGGCCTTTTTATGCTCTAAGACTTCTCAATTTTTCACATTTCTAAGGCAGTGATGCAATTCATTTTTCATCTTATTTCATATTTTGTGTCCGCAAGCTATAGTGCTACAGTGTGCTATCTTTTTTTTTTTTTTTTCTTTAATATTTTTGCTGTGGCCTGAGGCCCTGGAAGGGTGTCCGGGAGATCAAAACTTGGATCTCCCCCTCTCAGCCAGAGACTCTCACACTTGTCCCGGTTGATCATGGACCCGGATGCCACCGAGTAGCGTTCAACCTCAGACATCACCCAATCCGCCTCCTCTCTCGAGGATACAAAAAGGGAAACGTCGTCAGCGTACGCCACTACCGTCAAAGCGGCCTCTGGCTCCGCCTGGTCCATCACGACTCCCACCAACGGTCCACGCACCACCCTCCTTAAAAGGGGGTCGATCGTGAACACGTATAACAGTGGGCTCAGAGGACAGCCCTGGCGGACACCAGACCTCACCTCAAAAGGGTGTCCGACCCAACCGTTCACGAGCGGAAAAGTCTCTGCCCCATTGTATAAAACTCTCAACCAATCAACAAACCTCCCAGGCAGACCATACCTCAGAAGGACAGACCAGAGGTACTCATGGTTAACCCGGTCAAAGGCCTTTGCCTGGTCTAAGGACAGCAAGTACCCCTTCCAGTGACCTGCCCTGCTCCACTGCCTCTCGGACACCGAGCACAGCACTAAATGTACTGCGGCCTGGAACAGAGCAGTGCTGGGCCCCCGAAAGGAGCCGGGGTGCAAACTTCACCAACCGATTAAAAAACACCTTTGCCAGAACCTTTCGGTCCGTATTGAGAAGCGCTATGGGATGCCAATTCTCAATACGGGACGAGTCTTTACCCTTTGACAGAATAATCAGGGCTGACTTCCTCATTGAACTGGGCAGAGTGTCCGAGGAGAGGCACTCATTAAACACCTCAGTCAAGAGGGGGACCAAAGAGTCCCGAAAAGTCTTGTAGAACTCGGATGTTAAGCCATCCGGACCGGGCGACTTTTTGGGCCGTAGCCCATCAATCGCCCGTCTCACTTCCTCTTCCCTAATTGCTTCTGCCAAAACATGAAGAGATGGGTCATCCCCCGGCTCAGGGATGGTTTCAGCCAGGAAAGCCGACATCTCATCCTGATCAGGATCCCTCCTCCCCAAGAGGTGCGAGTAGAAGGATCTGACCACCTCCAGGATCCCTGATTTGGATCTGTTCAGGGACCCCGTACTGTCAATCAGTCCTGTCACCATCTTACAATTCACTGACAACCTGCAGTTTCTGTAAGGGTCGGGCGAGCGGTACCTCCCAAAATCCCTCTCAAAAACCAAGGATGTGTGCCTATCGTACTGGCACCCCTTGAGCAAGGTCTTCCCCTGGAGATTCCTCTCGTCCCCTCCAGTCGAGACGAGCTGCTCGAGTTTCCTCCCCAGCTGCCGATACAGGCGATACCTGTTCAGGCCCCTGAGGCTCGAGAGCTGACGGAAGAACCTTGCGACCCTTCTTTTGAAGATCTCCCAGCACTCAGACTTACTGCTACAAAGACCCAAGAGAGGTACCTGGCTCTGAAGAAATTTCTCAAAGGACTGTCTTACTTCCACTTCTTCCAGAAGGGACGAATTCAGCTTCCATAGGCCTCTCCCCATCCGGGGAGTCTCTGTAACATTCAAAGTAAAGAAAATTAAACAGTGATCGGAGAACTCCACCTCAACAGCGGACACTGCAGAAGAGACGGCTTCCTCCTTTAAAAAAACCTATCTATTCTAGACCTACTGCTTCCCCTATAAAAGGTGAAACCCTCGTGACCTGGGGTGTGCCGGATGTGGACATCCACCAGGCGAGCTTCGCTTACTATGCTATTCAAGGCTACACTATCATAAGTCAGCCGGTCTCCGGGGCCTCCCCTATCACGGAGTCTGGTTATAGTATTAAAATCCCCACCGAAGACCACCTGCCGGCTCGTAAAAAGATAGGGCTTGATCCACAGGAAGAGACATTTATGGTCCCACTTAGATTGTGGGCCATAGATATTGATGGCCTGTCCCCTCATGAAGACGTCAAGGACTAAAAATCTCCATTTCTAACTCGATCACCCGTCTGCATTCCACCTCCGCAGTCTTAAAAAGGACCGCTACCCCGCTATACGGCTCGGCCGCAAGAGACCAGTATGAGGGCCCACTCCTTCATTCCCTCTTTGCTTTGTGAATGGACCCCAGGTCCGTTAGTCTGGTCTCCTGCAAAAATAAAATATCAGCCTCAACCCGGGTGAAAAAATCAAAGGCCGTAAATCTAGCCGTATCCGACTTTATGCTGGCGACATTAATCGACGCCAGAGTCAACGGGGTAGGTTCCGCCATCATGGGTGATTGAGTTAGACGGCCTGTTTTTTAACCGTACCCCCAGATTTCCTCTCCCCCTCTGAGGAGGAGCCCGACTCACCCCTTCTCTTTAAAGACACCGAGGTGTCCATATCTTCTTTAACAGCAGTGGACACCTCCTTCCCAGTACTAGATTCCTCGCCCCGGACCCCGAGGTAGTCACCCCCCAGAGGAGTGTGAATCCCCCAGAGGACGGACCTCGCCACTCCCTGAAGGCACCCCAGATGTTGCGTCCGGCCCCTCACCCCCGACCTCCGACACAGCAGAGTCATCGAGGGCTTGGAACCAGTTGGAGAGGGGGATCAGAGGGGAGCCGGTGAGCCCTTCCGTAGGCACCCTAGCGGTCAGGGGGGGGCATTAGATTTTTTAGCCTTGTTCTTCCTCTTCTTCCGCCTCTTACCGGTGCGATTGTCACCCGTTTTTTTAGGCTGCTCCACCACCTCTTCATCCACACTTTCATACTGAAAAGCGTTATCAGAAGCAGTCAAACCCTCCCTCTCCATCCTCCGGATCTCCTAGCTCACCGCCTTCTCCCTCAGGGCCTCAGAGGCTTCGGCTGCCGTCTCCAGGGTGGGGGCAGTCATCACCCCAGTTGCCTGAGGCTTATTCTGCCCCCTGCCCTTACGGTGCCTCACCTGTTGCCAGTGGTGGGCAGATGTACCAGCCTCGCCTTTCCTCACTGACCCCTCAGCTCCCCTCACGCCTCCACCCCCAGCAGAAGTTGCACCACCGGGGACCCCCCCCATGGCTCCCCCCCCGCTGGGCCAGAGATGGTGCCGGAAAAGGAGCGGGGGCAGCGGCTATACGGGGACCTAGGTCACCACACAGGTGACACCTAATGTCACCACAGGCCGCGGCAAGATGACCTACCCCGCCACACAAGGCACACTTCTGCACCTTGCAGCCTGCGCTGAAGTGGCGGGGATCACCGCACCTGTGGCAGACCTTCGGTTGCCCCTAGAAGATCTGGATTCTGTCCCTCCCCAGAAATGCTGAGGAGGGATGTGGGTGACCGTACCTCCTGAAACCTTCAACTTTACCATGAAGGTCCAGCCCCCTGACCAAATGCCAAACTTGTCCATATTTTTCTTAGGGACGTCCGTGACTTCCCCATAACGGGAAAGCCACGTCATGATGTCGACCCCAGAGAGTGAGTCGTTACTTGTCAGAACGGTCACCCTCTTTACACTATTTTGGCGAGACACTGCCTGTACGGCAAAGTCTCGCCAGCCGGGCTCCCCCTTTGCCAGTTCGAAATTCGACCAGAAAAGCTCTAGGTCCTCTGGCCGAACAAAACTGACATCGAAGAAGGAGGTGCCAAACGGATGAATCAGGGCAAAGATGTCCGTCGCCCTGAAGTCCATCTTCAGAAGGAGCTCCACAACCCTCGCCCTTGGCAGGCACGCTTCACTGCCCCTCCACCGAAGACGGACCACATTCCGCCTGGCTACACCCTGCCCGGCTGTCGGGAGGGACCAAACCGTTTCCCCCTCCCTTTTATCTTGGAAGGCAGCCAGGCCGTATCTATCCAGCCAAAAGGCCAAGTCCACCTCTCTGCCATCTACATTGATCGTCCGTTCTCCCTTTATGAGGGCCTCCAGGAAACGGCGCCGCAAGACGCCATCCTTGAGGTCCAGAGGCGAGGAAACCCCCTGACCAGACCGAGGCTCCAGCCACCGCCCCCGAATAACTCAGAGGAGCGGCGGCTGGGGGGGGGGCAGATGGACCGGCCCCCTCCCCCCTCTATCCTCAGACACCCCATTCACACTTGCCACTTTAGATACACTGCCACCCGCATCCTCAACCACAGACACTTCCATACCCACACCCTCCTCATCCACTCCCTCAGTCACCCCACTTTCACTCACATGCACACTGGGGTCAATATCATGCCTCACTTTTTGGGTATTCCCAGGATTGATTGTTTCTCTGCTTCTACTGCCACCTACTGGTGGCATATTCCCTGCCGGGGGTTCTGTCCACACAGTGCTGCTGGCCCATTAAGATTTCTGCTGCCATCGGGTTTCAGCAGCACTACCTCCACAGAGCTTCCTTCTCTCTCAGTGGCAGAGATTAAGCCAGGAGCAGTCCTGCCTTCAGCTCCATCCTGGCTTGTCGCTGGTGCCCCCACCACAGGTAAGCCCCCAGACTCAGGGGACCCGGTCAGGCATGCGCCCTTGCTGCTGTCTGCAGCAGTCTCTGCTCCATTGCTGATCTTTACCATTTTTTTTCCTTTGGCTGGGAAGCCACGCCCCCAGCCTCCAGCTTCACAGCACAGAGATCAGCAGCTGCACCCACATGAGCGGCGGGTGCCGAGGAGGCTACGCCCCCCGAGACCGGACGCAGCGAGACCCCCGGAGCCGACCCGGAGCCGGGACCACCCCCAGGGGCCCCCCCGGCGGCACCAGTCCCCCGGGGCACAGCGCCCCCAACCACCACACCTTGGGCCACAAACAGCTTGGGCACAGCAACTCCGGCGGCCGGCCTCAGGCTAGGCCACTCCCCCTCAGCGTCTAACGGCAGCGGGGCCCCCAGCCCAGACTTCACCGCAGACCCCGCCAGGGGAGCCGACCCCACCAGTTGTTTTTTATGAGCCGGTCTCTCGGAGCCGCAGGCCCCGCCCCCTTCACTTTACTGGGTGCCTAGGCCCCCAGAAGCGATCCAGTAACAGATCCGTAAGTGGGGGACCCAGACACCACAGAGCTCACCACCGGAGATGCGGTCCCGGCTGCCACTCTCTTGCCCACCACTGGGCCGCCCTCCACACCATGCTCCATATCAGACACACCACTACCCCCTCCGTTACCACAAACAGAGGCGGCGCCCTGCGTGTCATGGCCTGCAATCTCCCCGCTCCCTTGCTGCGGACCCACAACAGAGTCCGAGCCGGGTGGGTAGCGGGTGCCGCACAGCGGGACTGGGGGGCTCCAGAGAGGGGGACATACACAAATTTCTGGACAACAGCTGTTTTTTTTAGCTTTTCTCTTCATCCCCCTCCTGGTTGCCTCGTCATCGCAGATCTCATCCCCGAACCTCAGCTGGTTAAACCGGACCGGGGGCTCGATCTGCCGGATCTGCTGCATGACGAGGCAGCCCCCCTCACTGCTACTGCTACCACCATCCTCATCCTCCCCCTCGCACCCACTGCCCTCTGAAGAGCCAGAATCTGGCGGGAGAAGCCACTTGCTCGGGGGCTATCCCGCTATGCGGCGCCTGGAAATCTCTTACCAGGCCACCAGGCGGTGGGTAGGGCACGACCTCCTCCTTGCATTCCTCCTCCACCGCCTGGCCGGGGCTCCGTGACCACTCTGGAGCCCCTCCGGCCATGGCTCTGAACCGGTCGTCATTCTCCAGCTTTTCATGGAAGGGCCCACTGCCGGCCAGGATCTCGCACCTCCGGCTTGCCAGGTCTTCTATGGCTTTCTGTATTTTCCTGACCGCGGCGGATAGCTCGGCCTTCTTATTGCCGAAGGCCCTGTTGGACCTCTCCTTAGCTACCCTCAACTCCCCCCAGAGGGTTCTTAGCTTCTTTGAGGCATCCTCATACTCACAGAGGTGCGCATGGACACGGGAACCATAAACCACGGTGGTTTCCTTCGCCGCCTTGGTGCCCCACTTAAGGGGTCCCGCTGCAGCACCCCTGCTCGTACTCGGCCTACCTCCGGGGGAAGGAGCCGCCGCGGCCATGGCCTCGGGGGTACTGCGGGTCTTCATACTGGATCCTTGGCCAGATCTTGTGACCCTAGCCGGATTGGGAGTCCTCACACCCCCCGCCGGCTTGGATCGGGAGGTGGGAGACGGGGGCCCAGCCCCGGAGGCCAGTCCCAAGATGAGCCTTCTTTCCCGGGAAGGTGGCAGACAAAAAGTCCCAGATGGAAAAACTTTACCTCCCTTCCCGGGCAGCACACAGAGGCACCACACTCAGACCGCACGGCAAGCTCCGCCCCTTCCTGTGGGATGGTCCAGAGCTGCACTCACTATTCTGCTGATGCAGTCACTGTGTACATACATTACATTACTTATACTGTACTGATCCTGAGTTATATCCTGTATTATACTACAGACCTGCACTCACTATTCTGCTGGTGCAGTCACTGTGTACGGTACATTACATTACTTATCCTGTACTGATCCTGAGTTACAGTACAGACCAAAAGTTTGGACACACCTCATTTAAAGATTTTTCTGTATTTTCATGACTATGAAAATTGAACATTCACACTGAAGGCATCAAAACTATGAATTAACACATGTGGAATTATATACTTAACAAAAAAGTGTGAAACAACTGAAAATATGTCTTATATTCTAGGTACTTCAAAGTAGCCACCTTTTGCTTTGATGACTGCTTTGCACACTCTTGGCATTCTCTTCATGAGCTTCAAGAGATAGTCACGGAAATGATCTTCCAACAATCTTGAAGGAGTTCCCAGAGATACTTAGCACTTGTTGGCCCTTTTGCCTTCACTCTGCGGTCTAGCTCACCCCAAACCATCTCGACTGGGTTCAGGTCTGGTGACTGTGGAGGCCAGGTCATCTGGCGTAGCACCCCATCACTCTCCTTCTTGGTCAAATAGCCCTTACTCAGCCTGGAGGTGTGTTTGGGGTCATTGTCCTATTGAAAAATAAATGATGGTCCAACTAAACGCAAATCGGATGGAATAGCATGCCGCTGCAAGAAGCTGTGGTAGCCATGCTGGTTCAGTATGCCTTCAATTTTGAATAAATCCCCAACAGTGTCACCAGCAAAGCACCCCCACACCTTCTCCTCCATGCTTCACGGTGGGAACCAGGCAGGTCGAGTCCATCCATTCACCTTTTCTGCGTCGCACAAAGACACGGTGGTTGGAACCAAAGATCTCAAATTTGGACTCATCAGACCAAAGCACAGATTTCCACTGGTCTAATGTCCATTCCTTGTGTTCTTTAGTCCAAACAAGTCTCTTCTGCTTGTTGCCTGTCCTTAGTAGTGGTTTCCTAGCAGCTATTTTACCATGAAGGCCTGCTGCACAATGTCTCCTCTTAACAGTTGTAGAGATGTGTCTGCTGCTAGAACTCTGTGTGGCATTGACCTGGTCTCTAATCTGAGCTGCTGTAAACCTGCGATTTCTGAGGCTGGTGACTCGAAGAAACTTATCCTCAGAAGCAGAGATGACTCTTGGTCTTCCTTTCCTGGAAGCCAGTTTTTTTGTAGCGCTTGATGGTTTTTGCAACTGCACTTGGGGACACTTTCAAAGTTTTCCCAATTTTTCGGACTAACTGACCTTCATTTCTTAAAGTAATGATGGCCACTCGTTTTTCTTTACTTAGCTGCTTTTTTCTTGCCATAATACAAATTCTAACAGTCTATTCAGTAGGATTATCAGCTGTCTATCCACCAGACTTCTGCAAAACACAATTGATGGTCCCAACCCCATTGATAAGGCAAGAAATCCCACTTATTAAACCTGACAGGGCACACCTGTGAAGTGAAAACCATTCCCGGTGACTACCTCTTGAAGCTTATCAAGAGAATGCCAAGAGCGTGCAAAGCAGTCAGTAAAGCAAAAGGTGGCTAATTTGAAGAACCTAGAATATAATACATAATTTCAGTTGTTACACACTTTTTTTGTTAAGTATATAATTCCACATGTGTTAATTCATAGTTTTGATGCCTTCAGTGTGAATGTACAATTTTCATAGTCATGAAAATACCGAAAAATCTTTAAATGAGGTGTGTCCAAACTTTTGGTCTGTACTGTATATCCTATATTATACTCCAGAGCTGCACTCACTATTCTGCTGGTGCAGTCACTGTGTACGGTACATTACATTACTTATCCTGTACTAGTACAGAGTTATATCTAGTAGTATACTGCAGAGCTGCACTCGCTAGATCCTGTATTAATCATGATTTATATCCTGTAGAATGCTGGTGGATCCTATCTGTATACAGATTATGCATCTTCTCTAGATGCAGAGTAAGGCCAGTGTCACACTTGAGAGAAACTCGCACGAGTCTCGCATGTCAATACCAGGCACTGCCGCCGGCACTTGGGACCAGAGCGTTCAGCTGCATAGAAATACATGCAGCCGCACACTCAGGTCCCGAGTGCCGGCGGCAGTGCCTGGTATTGCGGTGTCAGACTCGTTCGAGTTTCTTGCAAGTGTGACCCCGGCCTAAAGGCTCATTCAGAAGACCAAGAAAAAAAAGGACAAAAAATAGTCTTACTTTCATCATTGATTTTGTTCAGCCTGTCATCCGGATTTCATCCATGTTTGTTCCAAATGAATAAAATTTTCACAAGGGAAGAAACAAAAGTTTCTCTAACTTCTCTTATCTAGTAGTCTGTAAAAAGCAGACAGCAGTCACATGGCATAAAAGTGCTGTCCCATTTTTTTAACTGTAAATTGAATATGTGAACAGCTCCATAGACTACAGTCATGGCCAAAAGTTTTGAGAATGACACAAATATTATATTTTCACATGATCTGCTGCCCTCTGGTTTTTATGTGTGTTTGACAGATGTTTTTATCACAGACAGAAATATAATAATTGCAAACATATGAGTAACAAAAGCTTATATTGAAAGTTAGAATGAGTTAATGCAGCAAGTCAATATTTGCAGTGTTGACCCTTCTTCTTCAGAACCTCTGCAATTCTCCCTGTCATGCTCTCAATCAACTTCTGGACCAAATCCTGACTGATAGCTGTCCATTCTTGCACAATCAATGATTTCATTTTGTCAGAATTTTTAGGTTTTTGTTTGTCCACCCGTCTCTTGATGATTGACCACAAGTTCTCAATGGGATTAAGATCTGGGGAGTTTCCAGGCCATGGACCCAAAATCTCTATGTTTTGTTCCCTGAGCCATTTAGCTATCACCTTTGCTTTATGGCAAGGTGCTCCATCATGCTGGAAAAGGCACTGTTGTTCGCCAAACTGCTCTTGGAGGGTTGGGAGAAGTTGCTCTTGGAGGACATTCTGGTACCATTCTTTATTCATGGCTGTGTTTTTAGGCAAGACTGTGAGAGAGCCGATTCCCTTGGCTGAGAAGCAACCCCACACATGAATGGTTTCAGGATGCTTAACAGTTGGCATGAGACAAGACTGGTGGTAGCGCTCACCTTGTCTTCTCCAAATGAGGCGTTTTCCTGATGTCCAAAACAATCGAAAAGGGGATTCATCAGAGAAAATAACTTTACCCCAGTCCTCAGCAGTCCACTGCCTGTACCTTTTGCAGAATATCAGTCTGTCCATGATGTTTTTTCTGGAGAGAAGTGGCTTCTTTGCTGCCCTCCTTGAGACCAGGCCTTGCTCCAAGAGTCTCCGCCTCACAGTGCATGCAGATGCACTCACACCTGCCTGCTGCCATTCCTGAGCAAGCTCTGCACTGCTGGTAGCCCGATCCCGCAGCTGAAACACTTTTAAGAGACGGTCCTGGCGCTTGCTGGTCTTTCTTGGGCGCCCTGAAGCCTTTTTGGCAACAATCGAACCTCTCTCCTTGAAGTTCTTGATGATGCGATAGATTGTTGACTGAGGTGCAATTTTTGTAGCTGCGATACTCTTCCCTGTTAGGCCATTTTTGTGCATTGCAATGATGACTGCACGTGTTTCTTTAGAGATAACCATGGTTAACAGAAGAGAAACAATGATGCCAAGCACCAGCCTCCTTTTAAAGTGTCCAGTGGTGTCATTCTTACTTAATCATGACAGATTGATCTCCAGCCATGTCCTCATCAACACCCACACCTGTGTTAATGGAGCAATCACTGAAAAGAGGTTAGCTGGTCCTTTTAAGGCAGGGCTGCAATGATGATGAAATGTGTTTTGGGGGATAAAGTTCATTTTCTAGCCAAATATTGACTTTGCAAGTAATTGCTGTAAAGCTGATCACTCTTTATAACATTCTGGAGTATATGCAAATTGCCATTAGAAAAAGTGAAGCAGTAGACTTTGTAAAAATTAATATTTGTGTCATTCTCAAAACTTTTGGCCATGACTGTACATAATGTATGAAAAAATAATAATGTGTTTTAAGTCCAGGCCTACATTCCCCTGGTTGATCCAAAGAAAGTCAGAAAATAATTAGGGAAAAATATTCCTTTCTGTCCACATATCAGAATAACAAATCTCCTACCTCAATGAGTTTGATATCTTGTCTTGGTAGTGTTATCCACACACGCTCTCAAAGAGAACCTGTAATCACAGATAAAGATATTAATGAATAGCAAGTGGATAGGAAGTGACACCTTATGAATAATTGTGACACTTTTCAGGTGATATTAACCCCTTAATAATCAGGCCTGAAAGAGCCTTATTAATCTGCATTCATTTTTGTTGTTTTCCCTTTTTGTTTTTCAGCAGCCATAACTTGTATTTAATGTTTTTTTCACTGATGTGGTTGCATGAGGCTTTACAGAATAATTTCTATCATTTTGTTTAACAATGTAAATAATAAAATAGCAATTTTTGTTTTTATATTTTTACATTTAACACTTAATAACCTGTGGAGTGAACACTTAATAACCTGTGGAGTGAAACCTCCTGTTGCATAGACACCCTAAAGTAGGTTTTTGTTATTTTTTTGATATGTATGTGATAAGAATATATTTTATATGAGAAAAACAGTTATTTTTCTCCCTATTTTTGCATTCTTACTTTTCATTTCTTGCATGTTTTATGAATATATTTTTTTACATAATTTGTTACCCCAAGATCATCAAACATCTCTGGGGTACATTTTGTTTTTTTTTGATTTATACATAATTTATCACTTTTTCCATGGTAATTCGGGCATCCATAGTAGCCCCAGTTACTGAGGAAAAGAGCCCACTACAATGACAAGTCAATGCCAGAGCTGAATTAGGTCTTCTAGGATCCAGCAGTTCGGCTATGCCACCAAACACGGATCATATGATCGCCAGATCCTACCGAAGCATCGGCAGTGCTACTGCTTCTGTCGCTACGTTACATTCATTGACTGCTATGAAGTGGGTGAAATAGAAGGCAGCCAGTGTCTGACAGCCTGAGACCACACCTGCTTCTGCTAGACTGCAGGAACTTTAACCCTGTCCAATAAATGTATAATAGCGCAGGATTAAAGCCCAAGATCAAGCCCCCTAAATTTATGCCACTTGGTCCTTATGAGATTAAAAAATCAGTTCTACAAACTTAGCTAACATCAGTGCATAAGTGAGAGTCTCCTGAAATTAGACTTGCTGTAAAGGGATTTTGTCAATAACATCAACCACCCAATCTTCATATACAGTGGTGGCCAAAAGTATTGGCACCCCTGCAATTCTGTCAGCTAATACTCAGTTTCTTCCTGAAAATGATTGCAATCACAAATTATTTGCTATTTTTATCTTCATTGAATTTGCTTGCAAGGAAAAAACACAAAAGAGAATGAAGCAAAAATCAAATCCTTGATCATTTCACACAAAACTCCAAAAATGGGCCAGACAAAAGTATTGGCACCCTCAGCCTAATACTTGGTTGCACAACCTTTAGCCAAAATAACTGCGAACAACCGCTTCCGGTAACCATCAATGAGTTTCTTACAATGCTCTGCTGGAATTGTAGACCATTCTTCTTTGGCAAACTGCTCCAGGACCCTGATATTTGAAGGGTGCCTTCTCCAAGCTGCCATTTTGAGATCTCTCCACAGGTGTTCTATGGGATTCAGGTCTGGACTCATTGCTGGCCACCTTACAAGTCTCCAGTGCTTTCTTTCAAACCATTTTATAGTGCTTTTGGAAGTGTGTTTTGGGTCATTGTCCCGCTGGAAGACCCATGACCTCTGAGGGAGACCCAGCTTTCTCACACTGGACCCTACATTATGCTGCAAAATTTGTTGGTAATCTTCAGACTTCACAATGCCATGCACACGGTCAAGCAGTCCAGTGCCAGAGGCAGCAAAGCAACCCCAGAACATCAGGAAACCTCCGCCATGTTTGACTGTAGGGACCGTGTTCTTTTCTTTGAATGCCTCTTTTTTTTTCCTGTACACTCTATGTTAATGGTTTTTCCCAAAAAGCTCAACTTTTGTCTCATCTGACCAGAGAACATTCTTCCAAAATGTTTTAGGCTTTCTCAGGTAAGTTTTGGCAAACTCCAGCCTGGCTTTTTTATGTCTCGGGGTAAGAAGTGGGGTCTTCCTGGGTATCCTACCATACAGTCCCTTTTCATTCAGACGCCGACGGATAGTACGGGTTGACACTGTTGTACCCTCGGACTGCAGGGCAGCTTGAACTTGTTTGGATGTTAGTCGAGGTTCTTTATCCACCATCCGCACAATCTTGCGTTGAAATCTCTCATCAATTTTTCTTTTCCTTCCACATCTAGGGAGGTTAGCCACAGTGCCATGGGATTTTAAACTTCTTGATGACACTGCGCACGGAAGACACAGGAACATTCAGGTCTTTGGAGATGGACTTGTAGCCTTGAGATTGCTCATGCTTCCTCACAATTTGGTTTCTCAAGTCCTCAAACAGTTCTTTGGTCTTCTTTCTTTTCTCCATGCTCAATGTGGTACACACAACGACACAGGACAGAGGTTGAGTCAACTTTAATCCATGTTAACTGGCTGCAAGTGTCATTTAGTTATTGCCAACACCTGTTAGGCGCCACAGGTAAGTTACAGGTGCTGGTGATTACACGAATTAGAGAAGCATCATGATTTTTCAAACAGTGCCAATACTTTTGTCCACCAACTTTTTTAGGTTTGGTGTGGAATTATATCCAATTTGGCTTTAGATCAATTCTTTTTGTGTTTTTTCATTGAAGACAAATTAAATGAAGATAATAATACCAAAGAATTTGTGTTTGCAATCATTTTCAGGAAGAAACTGAGTATTATCT
Organism: Oophaga sylvatica; assembly: GCA_033576555.1. Classification (NCBI taxonomy): domain Eukaryota; kingdom Metazoa; phylum Chordata; class Amphibia; order Anura; family Dendrobatidae; genus Oophaga; species Oophaga sylvatica. The sequence goes on from JARQOD010000003.1 coordinate 113,747,332, forward strand.
GACAGAATTGCAGGGTGCCAATACTTTTGGCCACCACTGTATGGGCATTCAGGTATTTGAAAACTAAATCCATCAATATCTTTACATCTTCAAACTGTTGCTGCATTCCTGATAAATCAGTGTTTTAATTGTGAAATGTTAAGTGCTTTGGGTGTAACAGAGCACTACTCGATTTTAGGTTTCACAAGGTTGTTTCCCTGCCTAGATTTAGCCTCTTTTCCTTGACTGGTAGCTCACTGCCCAATGTCCTTGCCGGTCACCTGACGTCACACACAGTGAGCCATCAATCAAGCTAAGGAGGCTGGTGCTTTGCGTGCCCAGAGCACGTTGTGCTTCATTTGTGTAAAACACTTATTTACTCTGATTGCAGCAACAAATAGAAGATATAAAGATGTTATGGATTTAGCTTTCAAAAACCTTCATCTATATAATCGTCTAATTCTGTCTGTCTGTAACGGAAATCCCGATTGATTGGTCGCGTCCGGCCGTGCGCGACCAATCAGCGACAGGCGCAGTCCGGCCGCGAATTGGTGCAGGATTTGAACCATGCACGCCACTGCTATCGTCGGGAGATCAGCGGCGCCAGCCGGTTATCTCCCAGCTGCTCGCAGCGGAAGTACCCCGACTGGCGGCCTCCACGTAAACCCCAGCAGCAGCCTCCACGTACACCCCACCAGCAGCAGCCTCTACTATATACCCCAGCAGCAGCAGCCTCCACATATACCCCAGCAGCAGCCTCCACATATACTCCAGCAGCAGCCTCCACATATACGCCAGCAGCAGCAGCCTCCACATATACCCCAGCAGCAGCAGCCTCCACATATACTCCAGCAGCAGTCTCCACATACACCCCAGCAGCAGCCTCTATATACACCCCAGCAGCCTCTATATACACCCAGCAGCCTCTATATACACCCTAGAAGCCTCTATATACACCCCAGCAGCATCTATATACAGCACCAGCAGCCTCTATATACACCTAGAAGCCTCTATATACACCCAAGAAGCAGCCTCTATATACACCCCAGCAGCCTCATATTTTGATGATATGTTTAATAAATTCGTTCAGTTGTATTAAGTTCTATGACCAATAAAATTTAATGATAATGTATATATTTTACCCGGAAAATCCTGTGTATTCATTGCATTATTCTTAAATCTTCATAAATAAACCACATACATATTCTAGAATACCCGATGCGTTAGAATCGGGCCACCATCTAGTGCCTATATGCAGTTTGGGGGGTTGATCTTACTGACAGACTGTCTAATCTTAGTTGCCCTTCTCTACAACCACTTTTATTCAGCTACCTCTTTCCTCCATGTCCAAACTTCAGCACCCAAAATCTCTCAACATCCCTTACTATTTGGTGTCAGGAAAAAAAGCTTGATCTGGCAATTTGCATTCAGGGAAGTATCCAGTTTTTAACCCAGGTACTGTATAGTAATCTGATATAGGAAAATAAACTGTGCCTGTGCATTATAGGAACTCAGCTAAGCTGCTAGTTGTGTCTTCGAACAAGCTTCTTGACTGTTTCCAGTGACAACCAGTATACACGTAAAGGCCAATTTACACAGGACAATAATTGAATGGTTCATGTAAACATGCCATGGTGCTCAGAAGTAATTACTGTGAACTGACCGTCTTAATTACATGGATTAAAAAAGGAAAAGATGAGCACTAGCGCGAATATAAACACGATCCTTTGAAAGCTGCATACTCAGAAGCACACTTTGCCCTGGTAAACACAGGATAATGTCCAATGAAAAAATGACAAAACTAAATCTGAGATGCGCTCACCAGAATTATCAGAGAATGTTCAACAATATAGGAAAGGATAGCCTGAGTTGCTTCCTTACCTGTTGGCGTTATGCTGCGGTGATGATCCGTCCCAGATGCTGATGAAGCTGGTCGCAACCGCAGAAACGCGTTGGATAAACGAACACTCTGCTTCCCAGAGAGAGTCAGTACTGCATAGTGACGTCACACGCCTGCAAGTCGCCAATTTGTTTGAACATGTGACTGTCCGGCACTATGCCAATGCAGTTCATTATTGGCAACATCATTCAAGGCACTTGAAATCTTTCCACAAACCCAGTGTGGTTTCTAACAATCAGCAAAACTTTTCGCCATCATAGTGCTGCAGAATCCCCTGCAGCCAGCTGGACGTAACAGCATCTAGGACGGATCATCATCACAGCATAACACAAACAGGTAAGGAAGCCACTCAGGCTATCCTTTCCTATATTGTTGAACATTCTCTGATAATTCTGGTGAACATATCTCAGATTTAGCTTTATTTTCAATTACATGACTGCTCTGGGCTACAATAAAATGGAGCTGGGTTCCACCTACAGATGTGAACTTGGAATATACACATATAAATCTGTGTGCATGTTTTTATAGTGTACTGTGTATGTGTTCAGGGCCGGCATCAGCACCCGGCATACCTGGGCAAGTGCCGGGGCCCTGAGCAGGCGGGGGGCCCACTCGCTGTTGGGCACCCTGGCGCCCATCAGTGGAGGAGAGCGGTGCCAGCGCCGCAACTGGCGCCCCCCGCTTGCTCAGGGCCCTGGCAGCAGCCGCCGCAATACTTACCTCTCCCCGTGCCTCCGCTGCTGCAGCTCCGGGCTCCAGGGGGTGCCTGCAGGGCGCCCGCGCTTCCTCTCACAGCAGCGCCGCTGAATGACGCCGGACAGGTGAGATGTTGTGTGTGTATGTGAGAGAGTGCTGTGGTGCTGTATGTGTGATGGGGGTGGGGGGAGGCAGTGATGATGATGATGGGGAGGCGATGATGATGGGGAGACAATGATGATGATGGGGAGACGTTGATGATGGGGAGGCGATGATGATGGGGAGGCAATGATGATAATGATGGGAAGGCGATGATGATGGGGAGGCGATGATGATGGGGAGGCAATGATGATAATGATGGGGAGGCGATGATGATGGGGAGGCAATGATGATGGGGAGGCAATGATGATAATGATGGGGAGGCGATGATGATGGGGTAGGCAATGATGATGGGGAGGCAATGATGATGATAATGGGGAAGCAATGAAAATGATGATGATGGGGAGTCTTTCCACAGCGTCCTTTCCTGAGCCGTAACAGCGCAGAATGCAGCACAGTGCAGAGGAGAGCTCCATATTTTGTATGGAGCATTATATGGAGACCAGTATCCTGTATGGAGCATTATTTGGGGTCCAATATTCTTTACGGAGCATTACATTTGGCCCATAATACTGTATGGAGGACTATGTGGTGCCAATAATATTGTATGGAGGACTGTACTGTCCGGTCTGTACTGTGCGCTGTGAGGATTTGGCGGTTTCTGAGCTATTGTAGAATTTACAATAGATATCACTCATGTAATGGAAGAAGTGAAGTGTTTGGCATTGTACTATACCTATATTTCTCTGCCGTATAGGAGCATCATGAATCGTGGTCTGTGTTAAAGGGCCCAATTAGACTCTTTCGCCCGGGGCCCATAAAAACCTGGAGCCGGCCCTGTAATGTGTTAATATACCGTACTCACCTACCGCCACCTTCTCTAGGATCCAGCGCTATTCCGCTTCTTTACTCAGTGACGTCACCACTTTCCAGACTAAAAATGGTAATTACGGCACTCCTGTGGCTGCCAAGAAGGATCCTATCCCATTTAAATCTTGTAGAAAACTTGGCGCACAGGTAAATGTTGTAAGCAATTTTATTTTGTGCAGGCAATCCAAAAATAAAGAAATGTTTTGGTCTTACAATGAACTTCATCAGTCAGACAGATTGCAGTGTGGGGGCCGCGTGGCGTGAGACCCTATATACCTCATCATGGGTAAGGAACTACTAGTTATGGGGTGGTGGTAATTGCATGGAGCACTTATACTCTGGATACTAGTATGATTATTGCTTGCCACCCTATTACTTTATGCACTAAGCACTTAATTATATAACAACATGTCCTAATCGGGGTCACACACCGCTGCTTACCTGATCTCTTCTCTAAATATGTCTCTTGTACTGATTTTTATTGTAAGTTACATGCATTAATATGAGTGTTACTATGATATTTTAGTAATAAAATTATACCTTTTTATATATTATCAGTTGGACTTCTGCTCCATATTGTCTTTCTGCTATAGATTGCAGTGTGCACAAGGTTACAGGCAGAAACGAACGCTCAGGATATGCAGAACATGCTGCAGCAGTGCGTGTGTTCAGACTAGCTGTCTCACTCTGGAAGTCTCTTTTACAATATAAGTCTATGAAGCTTCGTTCTGAGACTCCACAGGCTTATATTGTAGAAGTCACTTCTGTGTCACACAGAGCACAGTATAAGGCCGGGGTCACACATGCAAGAAACTCGCATGATTCTCGTGCGAGTCTCTCGCATGAACACCTGGCACTTGGACCATAGCGTGCGGCTGCATAGAATTACATGCAGCCGCACACTACGGTCCGAGTGCCGGCGGCAGTGCCGGGTGTTTATGCAAGAGACTCGCACGAGAATCATGCGAGTTTCTCGCATTTGTGACCCCGGCCTAACCCTGAGAGTCTGAAGAGCAGATGTCACTCAGAAGAGGAGCAGAATGGCACTGGATCCTGGAGAGGGCAGCGGAAGGTGAGTATATTAATACACACACTACACTGAATGCACATATAAACCAATGAAGTAAAAATAAAATTTCAAGGAGGGCTACTTTAACATTGGAAAAGGAATTTGTCCTTTTATTATTTATTAAATTGTTCATGTAAAAACTAGATGTTACACGGATGTACAAAGCAGACATGGATTACCGTACATATGGATGTCAATATGGAGGAAAAGTCAAGTTTTTTTTTCTAGGTGAAAAAAACACACAATTTGGCATTCTCTCATGTAAGCCCAGCCTAATTGAGGTTTAGTAGGGGATATGTTATAGAATAGTTATGGTGCTCGGTAGTTTCTGTTTCTGAGTTGTACCGAGATTTCAAACACTTATAAGGCTTGTGCACACATTGCGGATTTGCCTGCGGATTTTTCCGCACAGAATCCGCACCTCTTGGCAGAAAACGCAGGTGCTTTTTTTATGCGTTTTTTCATGCTTTTTTCTCATGCGCTTTTGTCAGCTAAATAAAGATATGTTATTTAACAAAAAAAAAAAAGATTTGTGATGTCATTTCTTGTCCAACCTCCTCTTTTACATTTGTCCAACCCACACTCCATTACACACACAGAAATAGGCAGCACTGCCATATGTGGGTGAAATAAATATCCACTATCTGCATTTTCTATGGAGTGCTGCCTATATTTTTGATATTGATGTGGGCAAATGTTGGAATTTTTGCCAAACAGGATTGCACCCAACAGTTATTTTTTTATGCTGCTCCAATTTTTCTATATATAGATAGATAGATAGATAGATAGATAGATAGATAGATAGAAAGTACATAGACAGATAGATAATAGATAGTTAGAAAGATATATAGAAAGATATATATATATAGATAGATAATAGATAGAAAGATATATAGGTTAATAGATGATAGATAAAATGGTACATAAATAGTTAAAGAGACACACACACACAAAATCTTAATGCAATGTAGTAAATAAAAAAAAATAATGGGAAAAAAGACCGCGTGGGCTCCCGTGCAATTTTCTGCGCCAGAGGGGGAAAGCCGACAGCCGGGGCCAATATTTCTAGCCTGGGAAGGGGTTAATACCCATAGAGCTTCCCAGGCTATGAATATCAGCCCGCAGCTAGCCTTTACTGGCTATTAAAATAGGGGGACCCCCCAAAAAAAATGACATGGGGTCCCCTTATAATTTATAGCCAGAAAGGCTAGGCAGGCAGCTGCGGGCTGATATTCATAGCCTAGGAAGGGGCCATGGATATTGGCAAACCCACCTGGCTAAAAATACCAGCACCCAGCTGCCCCAGAATTGGCGCATCTATACGATGCGTCATTTCCGGCACTTAGCCCCTCTTTTCCCACTACCTGTAGTGGTGGGATATGGGGTAATAAGGGGTTAATGTCACCTAGCTATTGTTAGGTGACATTAAGCCCGGTTAATAATGGAGAGGTGTCAATAAGACGCCTCTCCATTATTAATTTTATGGTTTGAAAGGGTTAAAAAAAACCACACTCATAAGAATAAAGTATTTTAATGAAATAAAACACAACATGGTTTTCATATTTTTATTACACGCTCAGATCCAAGCGACGCCCTAGGTCTCCTGTAATAAAAAGTAAAAAATAAAACAACCGTATACTCCCTGTCTGACGCAGTCCAATTAATAACGAGTGTCCCACGACGATCTCCCCTTTAAAGCAGTGACATCAGGTGATGCCACTGCTCTATAGGGCCTCCCAGTGATGCACTGACAGGAGACAATGGCTCCTGCAGTGCATCACTGAGGTTACCTGAGTTAATTCTCTCACTTTATTTCAATGCTGCGTGGGAATTTTCTCACCCAGCATTGCCGGTGAGAGAATGAACTGTAGTGATGTCATTCTCTCCCGGCGGAGCCATACACAGGAGTGTATCGCAGGAACGGTGTAGAGCGCTGACATCACTAGATGTCAGTGTTCTATACCGTAAATAGTCGTGGGACACTCGGTAATAACTGGACTACGGCGGACAGGTGATGTATAGGTTGCTTTATTATTTTATTTTTTATTACAGATCGATGGCTTCGGGGATTAGGTGATTGGTGAGTATGTACTCTATGTTATGTGTTGTATGTCATGTGTATGTTCTGTATGTTATATGTTCTGTGTATGTAATGTATGTGTTTTTTTTTTTTACATTCAACACATTAGCCGGATGATGGGACTACTACTGTCCCATCATTGGCTAATGTGTCAGTCACTGTCACTGTAGCAGGCATAGCCGGATAGGACTTGTAGTCCCATCCGACGATGCCTGCAGATGCAGAGACACACACACAGGCCTGCAGACCCCCACACAGCCCCGCAGACCCCCGCGCATACAAAGATCACGCACACAGGCCCACACACCCCCGCACATACACAGATCATGCAGACATCGGCACACACATACACGCACACAGTCACCACCCACACACTATGCACGCACACAGTCACCACCCACACACATATTGCCACACACTATACACGCCCACACTCCGCCCACACACTATACACGCACACAGTCACCACCCACACACTTCCTTCCTTCCGAACTGCAGCGTTTGACCCGCAGCAAAACCGCAGATCTTTTTTAGACCTGCGGTTTTGCTGCGGAAGTGCCCGACTCAATGCAAGTCAATGGGCGCAGAAACGTTGCAGTTCCGGACAAAGAATTGACATGCTGCGGAAAATAAAACGCTGAAAATCGGCGTTTTTTTTTTCACAGCATGTGCACAGCAAACCTGCGTTTACCATAGAATTACATTGGATGTGCACTGTGCTGCGGGTTGGATGCGTTTCTGCACGTTGAAAAACGAAGCGGAAACGCATCTAAAAACGTAACGTATGCACAGGGCCTTAGTCTATAAAAAAAGCAAAAGGAGCATTCTGCCAAAAATAACAAACATAATACAAAACTCCATGGTGTACCAGCGGTCTTTGTTTATTTGACTGCATTGATATTACGTAATATCCACACTGTCATCTGCACTGCGGTCAGTGACTGGTGGTAGAGGTCACATAACAGCTTTATCTCTTAGACCAAGTAAACAAAAACTGTCAGAAATCACATAAACATTCAAGTTTGAAGAGTTCAATTAAAGGGGTTTTCCACTATTATAATATTGATATAATTTGAATAGGAGCTGAGCTGCAGTAACCATGAGCCGCCACTACAAAGCGCAGGAGCAGTCCTGTTCTGGACTCGTACACTGTACATTTGGCCACTGCAGGTCCCCAGTGTCCCTCTTTGGATAGGTTAGCAATATCATAGTAGTGGAAATCCCTTTAATAAGCTAATTCCCACAGGACATTTCATAAATGCCTGATAAATGTGAGCCCCTGCCTGTACCTGTGTGGAGAACAGGGGTTAAAAGAGGCTTACAACGCTTTTGTGGAAGAGAATGAATGGAAGTGTGGCAGCGCACCTCTCTCCTTTTACTGGTATTCAAATATCTGGGCTAGTAACTTTCATTTTCAGCCTGAATGAGCAGCCTGCCACCAACAAGCCCCTTGTGTCTACAGTCATGGACAAAAGTTTTGAGAATGACACAAATATTAATTTTTACAAAGTCTACTGCTTCACTTTTTCTAATGGCAATTTGCATTTACTCCAGAATGTTATAAAGAGTGATCAGCTTAACAGCAATTACTTGCAAAGTCAATATTTGGCTAGAAAATTAACTTTATCCCCCAAAACACATTTCAACATCATTGCAGCCCTGCCTTAAAAGGACCAGCTAACCTCTTTTCAGTGATTGCTCCATTAACACAGGTGTGGGTGTTGATGAGGACATGGCTGGAGATCAATCTGTCATGATTAAGTAAGAATGACACCACTGGACACTTTAAAAGGAGGCTGGTGCTTGGCATCATTGTTTCTCTTCTGTTAACCATGGTTATCTCTAAAGAAACAGTGCAGTCATCATTGCAATGCACAAAAATGGCCTAACACAGAAGAGTATCGCAGCTAGAAAGATTGCACCTCAGTCAACAATCTATCGCATCATCAAGAACATCAAGGAGAGAGGTTCCATTGTTGCCAAAAAGGCTCCAGGGCGCCAAGAAAGACCAGCAAGCGCCAGGACCGTCTCTTAAAAGTGTTTCAGGTGCGGGATCGGGCTACCAGCAGTGCAGAGCTTGCTCAGGAATGGCAGCAGGCAGGTGTGAGTGCATCTGCACGCACTGTGATGCGGAGACTCTTGGAGCAAGGCCTGGTCTCAAGGAGGGCAGCAAAGAAGCCACTTCTCTCCAGAAAAAGCATCATGGACAGACTGATATTCTGCAAACGGTACAGGCAGTGGACTTCTGAGGACTGAGGTAAAGTTATTTTCTCTGATGAATCACTTTTCGATTGTTTGGGACATGAGGAAAACGCCTCATTCAGAGAAGACAAGGTGAGCGCTACCACCAGTCTTGTCTCATGCCAACTGTTAAGCATTCTGAAACCATTCATGTGTGGGGTTGCTTCTCAGCCAAGGGAATCGGCTCTCTCACAGTCTTGCCTAAAAACACAGCCATGAATAAAGAATGGTACCAGAATGTCCTCCAAGAGCAACTTCTCCCAACCCTCCAAGAGCAGTTTGGCGATCAACAATGCCTTTTCCAGCATGATGGAGGCCCTTGCCATAAAGCAAAGGTGATAACTAAATGGCTCAGGGAACAAAACATAGAGATTTTGGGTCCATGGCCTGGAAACTCCCCAGATCTTAATCCCATTGAGAACTTGTGGTCAATCATCAAGAGACGGGTGGACAAACAAAAACCTAAAAATTCTGACAAAATGATAGCATTGATTGTGCAAGAATGGACTGCTATCAGTCAGGATTTGGTACAGAAGTTGATTGAGAGCATGCCCGGGAGAATTGCAGAGGTCCTGAAGAAGAAGGGTCAACACTGCAAATATTGATTTGCTGCATTAACTCATTCTGTCAATATAAGCTTTTGTTACTCATATGTTTGCAATTATATTTCTGTCTGTGATAAAAACATCTGTCAAATACACATAAAAACCAGAGGGCAGCAGATCATGTGAAAATATAATATTTGTGTCATTCTCAAAACTTTTGGTCATGACTGTACGTAGGTGTAGAATCAAAACAAAACTTGGCACTCAAATATTGAATAAATGAACTAAAAATGAAGGTAGTTGCTGTGGTTATTGTCTTTTTATTTGCATCCGTGAACGCTGAAGGTGACGTACATAACAGATGATGAACGTTTTCGGCTCTACAACATAAGCCTTCCTCAGACAATATGTACAAATTTTGCACTTAGAAAAGACGGATGTGGAAAATAAAATGAATACAACCACAGGAGATGAGCAACTTGGAATGCAAAAATTGGGGACAGCGCGCTGATAGCCAACGCTAATAACGATAAAGCGCTATAAATTGATGCTTTGTATCCTACCAAAACGAGGACGCCCTACCTCCTGACGGCCACAACTGCTTCGGCAAGCTTCTCAAGCGCTCACTCTTTGCTACCACTGTAGCCCACAGCGCTTTTCCTTTATCTCAATGTGGCCTCCTCCTCCCCCAGTCCTCGTTTTGGTAGGATACAAAGCATCAATTTATAGCGCTTTATCGTTATTAGCGTTGGCTATCAGCGCGCTGTCCCCAATTTTTGCATTCCAAGTTGCTCATCTCCTGTGGTTGTATTCATTTTATTTTCCACATCCGTCTTTTCTAAGTGCAAAATTTGTACATATTGTCTGAGGAAGGCTTATGTTGTAGAGCCGAAAACGTTCATCATCTGTTATGTACGTCACCTTCAGCGTTCACGGATGCAAATAAAAAGACAATAACCACAGCAACTACCTTCATTTTTAGTTCATTTATTCAATATTTGAGTGCCAAGTTTTGTTTTGATTCTACTATTTGGGCTGGAGACCCTACTTGTGCACCGATTTCTATACAGTTTTGTTGAGTGCCATGTTTTTGTAATGTACGTAGGTGTAGGTCCCAGTGGTGGGACATCAATCAGACATTTATAACATATCTTGTAGATATGCCATAGGTATCTAAGGTGGGAAAAAAAAATTCAGATAGGGAACTTGTGGTAGTATAAAATAATTACCGTATATTATGATCTGGAAGTTCCACCTGATTCCCTCTCATGGTGACATTGGGGAAAATTAACCCATTCCCAACGGATGTACATTTACGTCTTATGTTGGGTGTGGGCTCAGCAACAATACTTCATGAGTTCATTTTTTTTAGGGAAAAGGGGTGTGATTCTAATTTTTATTTTTTCCATTTTTTTTTTACGTTTTGTATTTTTACTTTATTTTTTCGTCTCCTTAGGGGACTTGTACCTACGATCATTTGATCTCTTATACTACATATTGGTCTCTTAGGAACGCCAGACACAGGTTGGTCTTTAATTGAGCACTGTTATGGCAGAAATCGGTAAACACAGCACAGAGAAAATAAAACAAAATGCCAAAGTTGCGGTACTTTGGTCACAGCAACGCCGCAAAATAATGCACCGGGTTGTCCGGTGTAAAATAGCAAGTCTGCAGTCACTCTATGTGCACTACACTGTGTTCCAAATTATTATGCAAAAATTGTTTAGGAGTGATAAGGTAAGAATTTTTTTGTTTGTCAGTTAAACTCATTGATGATAATGTGTGTCAGGGCTCTTTATATCACTGTAAGCAATTGCAGACACCTGTGCTAATTAGTTTGGCAGGTGTGTCCAATGAAAGGCAAGACTACTTAAGAAGGCTGTCCCACATTATTAAGCAGTCTACATTTTCTGCCAAAATGGGAAAGAAAAAGGATGTGTCGGCTGCTGAGAAGTAACAAATTGTGGAGTGTTTAGGTCAAGGCATGACTACAATCAACATTGCCAAGACACTTCATCGTGATCATCGCACAAACAAGAAGTATGTAGCTGATTCACAGTACACACTTGTGCGCGCTGATAAGGGAAAATTGAGGACTCTTTACAGGCAATTACGTCAGGTTAAAAGAGCAGCGGCAAAAAAGCCTTGTCATAGCAGCAGACAAGTTTTTGAAGCTGCTGGTGCCTCCAACGTCCCCCGAACAACAAGATGCAGGGTCCTTCAGAGGTTTGCAGCTGTGCGTATGCCATCCTGTCGACCTCCTCTATCCACTGCACACAAGCAGAAACGGCTCCGGTGGGCCAAACAATACATGAAGACTGACTTCAAAACTGTTTTGTTCACCGATGAGTGCCGTGCAACGCTCAATGGTCCAGATGGATGGAGTGGAGGATGGCTGGTTGATGGACACCTCATGCAAACACGGCTACGGCGCCAACAAGGAGGAGGTGGAGTAATGTTTTGGGCTGGAATCATGGGGATAGAGATTGTCGGCCCCTTTTGGATCCCTGAAGGGGTAAAGATGAACTCCATAGTGTATGTTGAGTTTCTCAAACAGCACTTCCTGCCATGGTTCAAGAAGAACCGTGCATTCCGCAAGATCATTTTCATGCATGATAATGCACCGTCTCATGCTGCACATAACACATCTGCATCTCTGGCTGCTATGGGAATAAAAGGGGACAAACTTATGGTGTGGCCCCCCATGCTCCCCTGACCTCAACCCCATTGAGTACCTCTGGAGCATCATCAAAAGGAGTGTCTATGATGGCGGGAGGCAGTTCACATCTAAGCAACAGCTCTGGGAGGGTATTCTGTCCTCATGCAAAACAATTGAAGCAGAAACCATCCAAAACCTGACAAATTCAATTGACGAGAAAGTTCAGAAGCTCCTTTCGAACACGGGGTCCTATGTGCAAATGTAACATCACCTAGAATAAAGTTTTGAGTTGAAAACTGTTTGATTTCAGTTTGTAATAACCTGCTAATGCTTATAATTTCAAAAATGACCATTTTTTTGTTCTTTATTAAAATGAAAAGGTAGAAAACTCTGTTGTGCATAATAATTTGGAACATGCATTTTGAGTGCAGTTTGAGTGTTTTATTTTTAAAAAAATATACTGTTATCATAGGCAGTTTGTACAAAAACCTTTCAATTGTACTCTAATAGTTATTTGACTGGAAAATTACAATGACTGCAATTCATATAGGTAATTTGGGAAAATCTGTGAAAATATTATTTGCATAATAATTTGGAACACAGTGTATGTGCTGTGAGCATCGAGAATGGTGGTCACGTGACCGTGCGATATACTGTACATATTCCCAGCCAGAATCCGACTAGACTGTTATGGATTCGCATTGAGCATACCAAAAACAGTCTAGTCGGAGTCTGGCTGGGAATATGTACATCACATATTCGCAGTCACGTGACTGCTGTTCCTGGTGCTGACATCGGCAAGTCCTCATAGTGCGCAGTACACGTTATTTGAGGATTCACATAGAGCAGACCTGGGCAAAGTGCGGCCCGCGGGCCACATCCGACCCTCTGGCTGCTCCAGTTCGGCCCGCGGACCGAGACAACCGAGGGGCTAAAAATAGTGGCCCAAGGTCCGCACTGTGTCAGACGCTTGTTGTCTCCGCCCGCCCACAGTCTCTGAGGTCTCCAACCACACAGACTGCATTGGTGGAGGAGGGGCCTCTGGCCACTTCCTCCACCAATCAGCGTGTAAAATAGCTGACGCGATGACATCATGTTGAGTCAGCTGTGTACTGCGGAGAGTCAGCGCAACAGAGACAGAAGCATAGAGTCATGGGAACGGGAGAAAGGTATGTGTTTTTTTAATTTATTTATGTGTATGTGATGTTTGGCTGCACATGGGGAGGCTGTATGGGTCTTATGGACATGGGGAGGCTATATGGGTCTTATGGACATGATGAGGCTATATGGGTCTTATGGACATGGGGAGGCTATATGGGTCTTATGGACATGAGGAGGCTATATGGGTCTTATGGACATGGGGAGGCTATATGGGTCTTATGGACATGAGGAGGCTATATGGGTCTTATGGACATGGGGAGGCTATATGGGTTTATGGACATGGGGAGGCTATATGGGTCTTATGGACATGAGGAGGCTATATGGGTCTTATGGACATGAGGAGGCTATATGGGTCTTATGGACATGGGGAGGATATATGGGTCTTATGGACATGGGGGGGCTATATGGGCCTTATGGACATGGGGAGGCTATATGGGTCTTATGGACATGGGGAGGCTATATGGGTTTTATGGACATGGGGATGCTGTGTGGGCCTCAGATGCTGGACATGGCGAGGCTGTGTGGGCCTCAGATGCTGGACTTCCGCAGCGAGTCGGTCATCTCCCAGCTGCGTGGCCGCTGACCTCCATGCGGCAGGAGATGACCCGCCCGATAGCGGTGGCGTGCGTGGTTCAAATCCTGCGCCAATTCGCGGCCGGACTGCGCCTGTCGCTGATTGGTCGCGTCCGGCCGGGCGCGACCAATCAGCGACGCGGGATTTCCGTTACAGACAGAATTAGACGATATATATATATATGTATATACAGTATATATTTGTAATAGCAAGCCCGAGGTTTAGTAATGAACAGTGTCAGCCAGATACCCTCATTAATAAAACAGCACATAAAGAATTAAATAAAGACACACACACACAGACATCAGCCTATGTAGGAGCATTACCATAATTAACCTACATAACAAAAACAGCAAATGTCAGAAATCTGCGTAAGGCCGGCGTCACACTGCCGAGTTTGATGCGAGTTAGTCGCACGACTTTCTCGCATCAACACCCGGCACGGCCACCCGCTCTCGGACCCGAGTGCGCGGCGGAATAGAAATACATGCAGCCGCACACTCGGGTCCGAGAGTGGGCGGCCGTGCCGGGTGTTGATGCGAAAAAGTCGTGCGACTAACTCGCATCACACTCGGCAGTGTGACGCCGGCCTAAAACGCAATATCTGTTCAAAAAATTTTTTAAAAAATTGCGTTGGCTCCCGCATAATTTTCATAACCAGCAGAGGGAAAGCCGACGGCTGATGTTATATTTCTGAGAAGGAGCCAATAGCCATAAAGGTTCCCAGGCTATTAATATCAGCCCACAGATGTTTGCTTAGCCTTTACTGGTTAGTTTACAGGGGAACCCCAGAATAAAAATTGACATAGGGTCCCCTTATAAAATCGAACCAGCCAAAGGATAGACAGACAGCTGCGGCTGATATTAATAGCCTTGGAAGGGGCCATGTATATTGGCACCCCCAGGCTAAAAATATCAGCTCTCAGTCGCCCCAGAAATTCTGGAACTTAGCCTCGCTCTTCCCACTTGCCCTGTAGCGGTGGCAAGTGGGGTTCATATTTGTGGGGTTGATGTCACCTTTGTATTGTCAGGTGACATCAAATGCACAGGTTAATAATGGATGGGCGTCTATAAGACACCTATCCGTTACTAATCTTATAGTTATATGGTAAATAAACACAGCCAGAATACAGTCCTTTACTTGAAATAATCACACAGACTCCTTTATTGAATCTAAATTTACCATACTTACTGAACGCCTAATCGTCTCCTGCAAACGATCAAAAAATAATAAACCAACATATAATACTATCCTGTCTGACGTAGTCCATTAAATACTGAGTGTCTCACGGTGATCTCACATGTAGAACAGTGACATTGGGAGATGTGACTGCTCCACCCGGCCTCCGGCGATACACTGACAGGAGGTAATCGCTCCCGCAGTGTACCACTGCGCTGCCGTGAGAGAGGTCACCAGAGTTCATCTGCTCCGATGCTGTCACGGCACTAAAGCTGTGTGAGAAGTTTCTCACGTTGCGGTGCCGTGAGAGCACCGGAGCTGATCAGCTGATGTACTCAGGTGATGTACACTGGTGAACTCTCAGGTCGGCTCAGTGATACACTGCGGGAGCGATTACCTCCTGTCAGTGTATCGCCGGCGGCCGGGTGACATCGACATGGGACACTCGGTATTAAATGGACTACGGCGGACAGGGAGTATATGTTGGTTTATTATTTTTGATTGCTTGCAGAAGACGCGGCATTGGGGATTAGATGTTCGGTGAGTATGTATATTGTATGTGATTATCTAAGGCTATGTGCACACGTAGGAGAATTTCCGCGGCAATTCCGCACCTCCCTGCCGTGGGAAATACGCATTTTATAGGTATGTGTATTTCCGCCAGAAACTAGCGTTTTGCAAGCGTAACTAGCGTTTCCCAAGCGATCTGTAGCATCGCTTGGAAAACTGATTGACAGGTTGGTCACACTAGTCACACATAGTGTTTGACAAGTGTGACCAACTTTTTACTATTGATGCAGCCTATATCGCATCAATAGTAAAAAGATCTAATGTTAAAAATAATGAAAAAAATAATAAATCGTGATATTCTCACCTTCCGGCGGCCCCCGCAGCCTTCCCGCCTCTCAGCGACGATCCCGGCCAATCCTGTTCCCAAGGATGCTTAGCAACAATGACCCCAGATGACGTAGCATCACGCAAGACCGCTACGTCATCTGGGGTGATTCTTGCAATGCATCACTGGGACCGGGATTGGCCGGGAGCGTCGCTGAGAGGCCGGAAAGCTACGGAGGCCGCCGGAAGGTGAGAATGTCACTATTTTTTATTTTAATTATTGTTTTTACATGGATATGGTACCCAGGGCCTGGAGGAGAGTCTCCTCTCCTCCAGACACTGGGTACCATCCGCACATGAACCGCTCACTCTGCGCATAGTGGGCATGGCCACATGCGGAAAGTAAGCGGTTCTATGCATTTCTATGGCGTTCCGCCGCGATTCCGGAAAAAGAATGAACATGCTGTTTTTTTCTGCGATGCGTTTTTTTCCGTGGAAAAAAACGCAGCATGTGCACAAAAATTGCGGAATGTATTCTACTAATAGGAAGCTTAATGCATGTGTTTTTTTCAGCGGAAAACCGAAGCCAAAAAGCTAAAAAAACGCCAAAAATCCGCAACGTGTGCACATAGCCTTAATGTTTTGATTTTTTTCCAATTGAACTCAGGTGCCAGATGATGAGACTATTCTCCCATCATCGGCTCATGCTGTCTGTTATATGTGACAGCAGACATAGCCGGATGGGAGTAGTAGTCTCATCAGACGACGCCTAAGTACAATCACTATGGGCTGTTCATCGCATGGGCACACAAACACACAGAGACCAGGAGACAGACACAAACAGACAGGCACATATTCTTTGCTCACACATATTCTCCACCCACACACTCTCTTCCTCCTTCTGACATAATTTCCTTTGACAATTCAGCAGCGTTTTGGCAAATCCGCAAACCTTTTTTACACCTGCATTTTTGCTGCAGATTTGACTGACTCATGAAATCATGAGTCAAAATGCTGCAGAAATGCAAAAAGAATTGACATGCTGCAGAAAATAAAACGCTGCAAATACGGACGGAAATTTACGGATCATGTACACAACACTTCAGGATTGTCATTGCATCACCTTGCTTTAGTATTCCATTGCTTTTTTAGGAGCATTTACGAGCGTAAAACAAGCCGCCAAAATGCATCAAAACCGCAATGTGTGCACATAGCCTTGCAGCACAATGAAGATTGTAAAAACAAAACATAAAAAAGACAATGGTGTAATTTTTTTTTTTCACACAACTTTTATCACATTTTGAAATTGTCCCCCTTTTTCATTAAAAAGGTGTTATTTAAATAAAAATGTCTTGCAAAAAACAAGCCCTCAGAGCAATGTCATGGGAGAAATAAAATATAATAGCTCTTGAAATAAGGGGAGGAAAAAAACGAACGCACAAAAGATGAAAATCAGAAAGCGGATGGGTGTTCCAATTTTACTAATGATAGAGGGTCCGAGCCCCCTGTGACCACACATCTATGACCCTCACTCCCTGATTCTAAACAATTGGCCTAATTTCCTAATTCCAATAGCCCTCAGTGGAGAAGAGACAACATTATAGCAGAGCTAGTGGCTATAGTCTAATAATGGTCCTATGAACCTCGCTGTCCTCAGATGTGGCTCCAGGAGGGTGAGCCCCATTTAAGTGTCCACTGCCATGTGTTAACAGCTTGTGAAACTGCAGAGAATACTAATGAACACACTATGGAGCCCCATGTATGTTATGTCAAGGTTTCCATATATTTCTGTGCAGTTATAATAAGGTAGGGCATACACTGAGGTAAAGTGTCCTTATTCCTAATATAACAGTGCTGTCTGGAAACAAGAAGTGATGTCGGCCACAACCGCGGCCGTCCGTCACACAGACAGAAGTAGCAACTTACCTCAGCTTTTTAAATCGCGGCCGTCATAACGCTGAAAGAACACGACGCCTGATTGGCTGGATTAGGCGGAGACCTGCAGCAGGCCACGCCCCCGGCACTGACATAATTTATGACTGCGCAATGGCGGGAAACCCGTGCCGTCCTCCCCTGAGGTAACGGACACCTCCGGCTGTATCTGAGAGATAACGTCACAGGCGCTAATTACCGCACCGGAGACGGAGTGTGTGACTAAGGTAGGCTGTTGAACAGCTGGTGACTGAAGAGCATGTAGACAGCATTAATGGTCACCTTGTCCTTTGTGACCTTAGAGTCTTGCTCTGTATATGTGTGACTACCAACATGGCCGCCATTGTGTTGAAGTGTCCCCCAGCTGTCTCATATGGTTGCTTTTCAACCGTTTGCTGCTGTGACAAGTTTTCTTTAGCTTTTTTTTTTTTTTTTCTGCCCTATAACTTTCCTATTTTTTTTTCAGTATACACACCTGATTTTGGAATTTTTTTTTCTGGACGAGTAGTTTTTTATGTTTCCATCTATTTTGTCATGAAAAAAAATCAAGTGAAAGTGAAAAAAGTTTAATTCCACTATTATTATTATTTTTTTTGGGGGGGTGTTGTTGTTTTATGCCGTTCATTGTGCAAAATGATTCTCAGTTCCATTATGAAATTTAAGGAAAAAATTTAGTGTGAGGGGGCGAGCTGCAGATTTGATTGGTATCATTGTGGGGTACGTACGCTATTTGGATTTCTGATTTTTTTTTGGAAGGATCGGTGTGGCAACTGAAAAGTGTACATTGTGGCGTATTGATTTTTACTGTGTTTACTGCATGAATTAATGTTCTAATTTGGTAGATTGGGCTTTTAACGGATGCGGCAATACTAGATATACTTTTTTTTTTTATTTTTCAAGGAGTTAGCCGAGAATTTACTTTTGTGCATGGGGCTAAGAACTTACCAACAAGACGTTGCTAACTACCGTTTTAGGCTCAGGCAGAAATTTTCCGGCTTAATTTGACCTCACATCAGCAGAGCTGCTACTTTTTCCCCTCTGCTCTGTCAACTGCTGATGTCATGTTGATTGACAAGGCAGCTCCCCGCAGTTATGCAGCAGGGGGTCAGCAGTCAATAGGTATTACATTGGCACTGCTGCTCCATCAACGGGGCAGAGCGAAACAGAAGAGTCTGCTCTGTTGATGTGATGTCACTGTTGATGTAATACTTATTGACAGCTGGCTCCCTCCTGCATAACTGCAGGGAGCCAGCTGTCATTCAGCATGACTTTGGTAGTAACGCCCTGTCCACAGAACAGCTTGGAAAAGGAAAAGCTGCTCTGTTGATGTGAGTTCAAATGAATTCCTGAGCTGGGAGATATCATCAAAGGACAGAAGAAGCAGGTAGTTAGCAACCAACTGCCAGTAAATTCTTAGATTCATATGGAAAAAGTAATCAAAGTTTAACCACTTCATGACCTTGCAAATTTCTGTTTTTGTGCTTTTTTCATTTTATTTCAAGAGCTATAATATTTTTATTTTTCCGTCCCCATAGGCGTATGAGGGCTTGCTTTTTGCGGGACAAGTTTTACTTTTGAATCACACCATTCATTTTATCATGTGATGTATTGAAAAGCGGGAAAAAAAATTACAAGTGTTTTGAAACTGCAAAAAAAATGCAATTCCACAATGTTTTTTTTTATTATTATTTCTCATGTTCACTGTATTGTAAAACTGACCTGCCAATATGATTCCCCAGGACGGATCTGTCGGAAATTTTGTGTCGGGAGGCGAAGCACAAAGCAACGTCTTTTGTCTCCGTCGGAAAGTCGGACTGCGATGGATCCGTCGCTGTCCGTCGTTTTTTATAATGGAAGCCTATGGACACCGGATCCGTCGTCATCCGTCAAATGATGGATCCGTTTTTTTAACAGAGCATGCTCCTGACAGGTTAAAACACAAACAAAAGAATACATATATACACATAGAATATATATACAGTGGTGGCCAAAAGTATTGGCACCCCTGCAATTCTGTCAGATAATACTCAGTTTCTTCCTGAAAATGATTGCAAACACAAATTCTTTGGTATTATTATTTTCATTTAATTTGTCTTCAATGAAAAAACACAAAAAGAATTGACCTAAAGCCAAATTGGATATAATTCCACACCAAACCTAAAAAAGGGGGTGGACAAAAGTATTGGCACTGTTTGAAAAATCATGTGATACTTTTCTAATTCGTGTAATCACCAACACCTGTAACTTACCTGTGGCACCTAACAGGTGTTGGCAATAACTAAATGACACTTGCAGCCAGTTAACATGGATTAAAGTTGACTCAACCTCTGACTCAACCTGTGTCCTTGTGTGTACCACATTGAGCATGGAGAAAAGAAAGAAGACCAAAGAACTGTCGGAGGACTTGAGAAACCAAATTGTGAGGAAGCATGAGCAATCTCAAGGCTACAAGTCCATCTCCAAAGACCTGAATGTTCCTGTGTCTTCCGTGCGCAGTGTCGTCAAGAAGTTTAAAGCCCATGGCACTGTGGCTAACCTCCCTAGATGTGGAAGGAAAAGAAAAATTGACGAGAGATTTCAACGCAAGATTGTGCGGATGGTGGATAAAGAACCTCGACTAACATCCAAACAAGTTCAAGCTGCCCTGCAGTCCGAGGGTACAACAGTGTCAACCTGTACTATCCGTTGGCGTCTGAATGAAAAGGGACTGTATGGTAGGATACCCAGGAAGACCCCACTTCTTACCCGAGACATAAAAAAGCCAGGCTGGAGTTTGCCAAAACTAACCTGAGAAAGCCTAAAACGTTTTGGAAGAATGTTCTCTGGTCAGAGACAAAAGTCGAGCTTTTTGTGAAAAACCATCAACAGAGTGTACAGAAAAAAAAAGAGGCATTCAAAGAAAAGAACACGGTCCCTACAGTCAAAAATGGCGGAGGTTCCCTGATGTTTTGGGGTTGCTTTGCTGCCTCTGGCACTGGACTGCTTGACCATGTGCATGGCATTATGAAGTCTGAAGACTACCAACAAATTTTGCAGCATAATATATTGTCCAGTGTGAGAAAGCTGGGTCTCCCTCAGAGGTTATGGGTCTTCCAGCAGGACAATGACCCAAAACACACTTCGAAAAGCACTATAAAATGGTTTGAGAGAAAGCACTGGAGACTTCTAAGGTGGCCAGCAATGAGTCCAGACCTGAATCCCATAGAACACCTGTGGAGAGATCTCAAAATGGCAGTTTGGAGAAGGCACCCTTCAAATATCAGGGACCTGGAGCAGTTTGCCAAAGAAGAATGGTTTACAATTCCAGCAGAGCATTGTAAGAAATTCATTGATGGTTACCGGAAGCGGTTGTTCGCAGTTATTTTGGCTAAAGGTTGTGCAACCAAGTAATAGGCTGAGGGTGCCAATACTTTTGTCTGGCCCATTTTTGGAGTTTTGTGTGGAATGATCAAGGATTTGATTTTTGCTTCATTCTCTTTTGTGTTTTTTCCTTGCAAGCAAATTAAATGAAGATAGAAATAGCAAATAATTTGTGATTGCAATCATTTTCAGGAAGAAACTGAGTATTATCTGACAGAATTGCAGGGGTGCCAATACTTTTGGCCACCACTGTACCTAATATAGTATTCCTGAAGACGGTGGCTAAATTAATTTTTTCCTTTTCTGTAAAAAAATATATATATATATATATCATCATCATATGTATTATCTGACAGAATTGCAGGGGTATAACAAATGGAAATATATAACTAAATACTGGCCTATCCAGATACTAAACCACACTGTGGAAGCCATGTAGATTGGACTACTAATGTGAACCCATCGTCAATTGAACTGAAGCAAAGTGATGTTCCCACCACAGAAAAAACGATATAGGGTCCAAATATATAAACAATGTACAAATCTTTATTAGAAGATACTTAATGTGACAATAAATAGCATGGACATATAACAAGGACAGCTAATGGTCAGCGCTGGTGACCGCACAACCTGAGAGAGAAAGGTAGACACACTGATCCCAGTCCTCATAATCATAAATTATAGGGAACAATGTCCTGTAGCCAGCAGTACACAATATATATATATATATATATATATATATATATATATATATCAACACACCTTTAACAATAGCTGAGTAAACTTATGCCCACCAGAATTATATCATGTGAACAAGTGCATGTAAAAGGTGTAGCTATCATCAGAAATTCAATGCAATAGACTGCTGCTAACTGGGGAAGAAACCAAAGCAGGAATTGCTACAACATATGGCAAGATTGCCGCATAAATTACCGGTAAATTACCTCACTGCTTGGAATGCACCCGAGGGCTGGGACCAGCGCGTCTGCCCCAACGCGCGTTTCGGAATGGAATCCTTCGTCAGGGGGCGTGCAAATTACCGTGACCGGAAAGTTTAAAAAGCGGTGAACCGGATATTGCGCTCCGTGGTCCGGAAGTGACGCCCCTGTTGCCGTGACGACTCCCTATGCCGAGCGGCGCCAGCGTCATGCAGGAGGCAGGCAGACATCCAAGATGTCATGACAACCAGCCGCATAGAGACACCGGGAACCGCGAGGTACGACACAGGGGCGGGCGGGCCAACGGCTGCGCAACACCTCCAAAGAAAAAAACTGCAAGTGGATCAAAGACACACAATACTACTAGATATAAGATATGGAAGAATGAAGACATGCAAAAAATTGGGTGATATTCAGGACCAGATGTTTTTGAAAATACATATATGGATACCTCATGACACCAAAACAAGACACAACAAAATGTAAATCATGCAAAAATAAACAACTATAAATGAATACATAAGAACCAAAAAGAGGGGTCATCAAAGATAGTAGCAATATTCTGCCAAGTGGCCAGACCATTTGCTCAAAAAGTTCAATGATCCAAATCAAGATGATATGCATGAAGTACAAATAAAAATAGAACAGATGAAGAAACATAAACAAAATAACAAAAAATTACAAATATTACAAAAAAATATTCAAAATAATAAAAATAAAATAACAAAAACAGAATAATAACATAATAACAATCAAATATAAATGAGTGATGATGTTCTGTCAAGGTTCATCCGGATGTATTGAAGACCACCAAGGAGGAGGAACACCAATTTTGTTCAAGAATGTGAGTAAAAAACCTTATAAACATAAAAAAGAAAAATTAAAAACCGGTTAAAAGAAACGTACTCAGGATAGTGAGGGCACCCACGCAGACCCACACACAACAACAAGGTGGCGATCACAAGAAGGGAACGAAGCTCAAATTCTCGTTCAATCCCGATGGCTGGACCGTGTTGAGGGTCCAGATCCATCTTGTCTCCATTTGCGCTAAGCGTTGAGACACTTTACCTCCCCGTATGCCTAGGTCGAGGCAGTCGATCCCTCTTACTCTAAACCCCTTACTCTAACAATTATGATGTAATTTGAAGTGTTTAGGTATTGTCTTTAACATGGAAGAATCCACTTCACTTGCTGCTGCCTCAATGCCTAGTACGTGCTCCCTGATCCGTATTTTAAGTTGTCGTGTGGTGAGTCCCACATAGATCAGGGAGCACGGACAAGTGGCATAATAGATAACTGATTTAGTGGTACATGAGATATTGCTCTTTATCTTGAAAGATTTTGTACCAGAAGAGTCAGTAAAAGAGTAAGCACGGTCCATGTTGACACATGCCACACATCGTCTGCAGGGAAAGGAACCCATACGGACGCTATGGGCACTAAGGAAAGTAGTCGGTGGATTACCCGTATAGTGGCTCCTAGTCAGGAAGCCATGTAGATTTTTAGCTCGCCTATAGGTGATGAGGGGTCTATTAGGGATCAACTTAGACAAAATTGGGTCGGTTTTGAGAATGGGCCAAGCTTTAGTCAATGCCCGTCTGACTCGTTCTGATTGAGAATGGAAAGATGTTACAAAACGCACAGGTTCTGCTTGAATGGCATCACCTCGCGTTTTATATAGTAAAGAATTCCTCGGGCTATGTTTGGCCCTATTAAATACTTTTTTGACCGCCCTACGACTATAGCCTCTTTCATAGAAGCGCTCCTTCATGGTTTCAGCCTGAATTTCAAACTCAATATCCGTCGAGCAGATTCTACGTAACCGTAGAAACTGCCCAATGGGAATGGAGCTGATCATGTGCTGTGGATGGGCGGAGGAGGCATGTAACAGAGCATTGGTAGCAGTGGGTTTCCTATAGATAGTGGTCTGAATTGTCTGATCCGAATCTCTCTTCAACGTAACATCTAGGAACTCAATTTTATTAGAGTCAAAATTGAAAGTCAAATTATTGTTAAGGTCATTGCTATTTAAACATCCAAAAAATGAATCCAACGAGGCTAAATCACCCGCCCAGATCAACAGGATATCATCTATGTACCGCGTCCAAAGAAGGACACGGTCCATAGACACCTGACGATCTGAGAGGAAGAGGTCCCTCTCCCACAGACCCAGGAACAGATTGGCATAGGAGGGCGCAAGAGTAAGAAACTCATTGATGGTTACCGGAAGCGGTTGTTCGCAGTTATTTTGGCTAAAGGTTGTGCAACCAAGTATTAGGCTGAGGGTGCCAATACTTTTTTCTGGCACATTTTTGGAGTTTTGTGTGAAATGATCAAGGATTTGATTTTTGCTTCATTCTCTTTTGTGGTTTTTCATTGCAAGCAAATTAAATGAAGATAAAAATAGCAAATAATTTGTGATTGCAATCATTTTCAGGAAGAAACTGAGTATTATCTGACAGAATTCCAGGGGTGCCAATACTTTTGGCCACCATTGTGTGTGTGTGTGTGTGTGTGTGTATGTGATATATATATATATACATACACACACACACGTGTCTGGCTACCGCAGTATTTTCTCCACCAGAGAGGGAAAGCCAGTGACTGAGGACAGATACAGTGCCTTGCGAAAGTATTCGGCCCCTGGAACTTTTCAACCTTTTCCCTCATATCATGCTTCAAACATAAAGATACCAAATGTAAATTTTTGGCTGAAGAATCAACAAGTGGGACACAAATGTGAAATTGAATGAAATTTATTGGTTATTTAAAATTTTTGTGGAAATACAAAAAACTGAAAAGTGGGGCGTGCAATATTATTCGGCCCCTGAAATTTCAGTGCAGCAAACTCACTCCAGAAGTTCATTGTGGATCTCTGAATGATCCAATGTTGTCCTAAATGACTAATGATGATAAATATAATCCACCTGTGTGTAATCAAGTCTCCGTATAAATGCACCTGCTCTGTGACAGTCTCAGGGTTCTGTTTTAAGCACAGAGAGCATCATGAAGACCAAGGAACACAACAGGCAGGTCCGTGATACTGTTGTGGAGAAGTTTAAAGCCAGATTTGGATACAAAATGATTTCCAAAATTTTAAACATCCCAAGGAGCACTGTGCTTGCGATCATATTGAAATGGAAGGAGTATCATACCACTGCAGATCTACCAAGACCCGGCCATCCCTCTAAACTTTCATCTCAAACAAGGAGAAGACTGATCAGAGATGCAGCCAAGAGGCCCATGATCACTCTGGATAAACTGCAGAGACCTACAGCTGAGGTGGGACAGTCGGTCCATAGGACAACAATCAGTCGTACACTGCCATATGGCCTTTATGGAAGAGTGGCAAGAAGAAAGCCATTTCTCAAAGATATCCATAAAAAGTGTCTTTTAAAGTTTGCAACAAGCCACCTGGGAGACACGCCAAACATGTGGAAGAAGGCGCTCTGGTCAGATGAAACCAAAATCGAACTTTTTGGCAACAATGCCAAACGATATGTTTGGCGTAAAGGCAACACAGCTCATCACCTGAACACACCATCCCCTCTGTCAAACATGGTGGTGGCAGCATCATGGTTGGGGTCTGCTTTTCTTCAGCAGGGACAGGGAAGATGGTTAAAATTGATGGGAAGATGGATGGAGCCAAATACAGGACCAATCTTGAAGAAAACCTGTTGGAGTCTGCAAAAGACCTGAGACTGGGACGGAGATTTGTCTTCCAACAAGACAATGATTACAAACATAAAGCAAAATATACACTGGAATGGTTCACAAATAAACGTATCCAGGTGTTAGAATGGCCAAGTCAAAGTCCAGACCTGAATCCAATCGAGAATCTGTGGAAAGAGCTGAAAACTGCTGTTCACAAACTATCTCCATCCAACCTCACTGAGCTCGAGCTGTTTGCCAAGGAAGAATGGGCAAGAATTTCAGTCTCGCGATGTACAGAACTGATAGAGAAATACCCAAGCGACTTGCAGCTGTAATCGCAGCAAAAGGTGGCGCAACAAAGTATTAAGTTAAAGGGGCCGAATAATATTGCATGCCCCACTTTTCACAAAAATTTAAAATAACCAGTAAATTTCGTTCAACTTCACAATTGTGTCCCACTTGTTGTTGATTCTTCACCAAAAATTTACATTTGGTATCTTTAGGTTTAAAGCATGATATGTGGGAAAAGGTTGAAAAGTTCCAGGGGGCCGAATACTTTCGCAAGGCACTGTAATCATAGCCTAGAGAGGGACCATTGTTTTTGGCCCCCACTGGCTACAAACATCTGGCCCCAGCCACCCCAGAAAAGGCACATCTATTATTAAATGCGCCGTTTCTGGCACTTAGCCCAGGGGTCGACAAAGTTGTTCAGAATCTAGGAGCCAGCCAAAAAATTTAGGAGCCAGAATTTTTTTTTTTAACAAACTTGGTTTTTAACCCCTTCACCCCCAAGGGTGGTTTGCACGTTAATGACCGGGCCAATTTTTACAATTCTGACCACTGTCTCTTTATGAGGTTATAACTCTGGAACGCTTCAACAGATCTTTGCGATTCTGAGATTGTTTTCTCGTGACATATTGTACTTCACGTTAGAAGTATAATTTCTTCTATATAACTTGCGTTTATTTTTGAAAAAAACAACAAATATGGCGAAAATTTTGAAAATTTTGCAATTTTCAAACTTTGAATTTTTTTTCCATTAAAACAGAGAAATGTCACACAAAATAGTTAAGAAATAACATTTCCCACATGTCTACTGTACATCAGCACAATTTTGGAACCAAATTTTTTTTTTTGTTAGAAAATTATAAGGGTTAAAAGTTGACCAGTGATTTCTCATTTTTACAACAAAATTTACAAAGCCATTTTTTTAGGGACCACCTCACATTTGAAGTCACTTTGACTGGTCTATATAGCAGAAAATACCAAAAAGTGACACCATTCTAAAAACTGCACCCCTCAAGGTACTCAAAACCACATTCAAGAAGTTTAATAACCCTTCAGGTGCTTCACAGGAGCTGAAGCAACGTGGAAGGAAAAAATTAATATTTAACTTTTTAGCCACAAAAATGATCTTTTACAAACTTTTTTTTATTTTGACAAGGGTAAAAGGAGAAAATGGGCAGATAAAGTTGTTGTGCAATTTCTCCTGAGTACGCCAATACCCTATATGTGGGGGAAAACCACTGTTTCTGCACACGGCAGAGCTCGTAAGGGAAGGAGCGCCGTTTGACTTTTTCAAACTAAAATTGGTTGGAGTTGAGATTGGACGCCATGTCGTGTTTGGAGAGCCCCTGATGCGCCTAAACAGTGGAAACCCCCCACAAGTGACACCATTTTGGAAACTAGACCCCCTAAGGAACTTATCTAGATCTGTTGTGAGCACTTTGAACCCCAAAGTGTTTCACAAAAGTTTATAATGCCTGGGTGTGAAAAAAAAAAAAAAATTTCCACAAAAATGATTTTTTAGTCCCAAATTTTTGATTTTTCCCAAGGAAATTGGACCCCAAAAGTTGTTGTCCAATTTGTCCTGAGTACACTGATACCCCATATGTGGGGGGGGAAACTGGGCGCAGGGCTTGGAAAGGAAGCAGTAACATTTTGGAATGCAAACATTGATGGGGGTCATGTTCCGTTTGTAGTGCCCCAGATGAGCCTAAACAGTGGAAACCCCCCACAAGTGACCCCATTATGGAAGCTAGACCCCCCTAAGGAACTTATCTAGATCTTTTGTGAGCACTTTGAACCCCCAAGTGCTTCACACAAGTTTATAATGCCCGGGCATGAAAATAAAAAAATCCTATTTTTTCCCACAAAAATTATCTCTTAATCACTAATTTTTTATTTTCCCATAGGTAACAGGAGAAATTGGACCTCAAAAGTTGGTGTCCAATTTGTCCTGAGTACGCTGATACTCCATATGTGGGGGGGAACTACTGTTTGGGCGCATGGCAGAGCTCGAAATGGAAGGAGCACCATTTGACTTTTTCCAACCAAAATTGGCTGGAATTGAGATTGGACGCCATGTTGCATTTGGAGAGTCCCTGATGTGCCTAAACAGTGGAAACCCCCCACAAGTGACCCCATTTGGGAAACTAGACCCCCTAAGGAACTTATCTAGATCTTTGGTGAGCAATTTGAACCCCCAAGTGCTTCACACAAGTTTATAACGTAGAGCCGTAAAATTAAAAAATCATATTTTTTCCACAAAATTGATCTTTTCACCCCAATTTTTATTTTCCAAAGGGTAACAAGACTCCAAAAGTTATTGTGCAATTTGTTCTGAGTACGCTGATACCCCATATGTGGGGGTAAACCACTGTTTGGGTGCATGACAGAGTTTGGAAGGGAAGGAGCGCCGTTTGACTTTTTCAACGCAGAATTGGCTGGATGCCATGTTGTGTTTGGAGAGCTCCTGATCTGCCTAAACAGTGGAAACTCCCACAAATGACACCATTTTGGAAACTAGACCCCTCAAGAAACTTATCTAGATGTGTGGTGAGCACTTTAAACCCCAAAGTGCTTCACAGAAGTTTATAACGTACAGCCGTAAAATAAAAAATCTTTTTTTTTTTTTTTTTTTTTTTACAAAAATGATTTTTACGCCCCCAATATTTTATTTTCACAAGGGTAACAGGAGAAATTGGACCCCAAAAGTTGTTGTCCAATTTGTCCTGAGTACGCTGATACCCAATATGTGGGAGTAAACTACTGTATGGGCGCACGTCGGGGCTCGGAAGAGAAGTAGTGACGTTTTGGATTGCAGACTTTGATGGAATGGTCTGGGGGCGTCATGTCGCATTTGGAGAGCCCCTGATGTGCCTAAACAGTGAAAAACCCCCACAAGTGACCCCATTTTGGAAATAGACCCCACAAGGAACTTATCTAGATGTGTGGTGAGCACTTTGAACCCCGAAGTGCTTCCCAGAAGTTTATAACGTACAGCCGTAAAAATAAAAAATCCTTTTTTTTTTTTTTTTACAAAAATGATTTTTTTCGCCCCCAATATTTTATTTTTACAAGGGTAACAGGAGAAATTGGACCCCAAAAGTTGTTGGGTATCAGCGTACTCAGGACAAGTTGGACAACATGTGTGAGAAAACGACTGTATGGGTGCACGTCTGGGCTCGGAAGGGAAGTAGTGACGTTTTGGATTGCAGACTTTGATGGAATGGTCTGGGGGCGTCATGCGCATTTGGAGAGCCCCTGATGCGCCTAAACAGTGGAAACCCCCCACAAGTGACCCCATTTTGGAAAATAGACCCCACAAGGAACTTATCTAGAAGTGTGGTGAGCGCTATGAAGCCCCAAGTGCTTCACAGAAAATTTATAACATACAGCCGTAAAAACAAAAAAATCATTATTTTTTTTTACAAAAATGATTTTGTCGCCCCCAGTTTTTTTATTTCCCAAGGGTAACAGAAGAAATATGACAAATTGCACAATAACTCTTGTGGTACAGAGTATGCTGATACCCCATATGCGGGTGTAAACTACTGTTTGGGCGCATGGCAGAGCTCAGAAGTGAAGGAGCACCGTTTGACTTTTTCAATGCAGAATTGGCTGGAATTGAGATCAGACGCCATGTCACATTTGGAGAGCCCCTGATGTGCCTAAACAGCAGAAACCCCCAATTCTAACCCTAACCCCAACACACCCCTAACCCTAATCCCAACCATAACCCTAATACTAACTTTAGCGCCAACCCTAACCCTAACTTTAGCCGCAACCCTAAACCTAATGGGAAAATGGAAATACATTTTTTAATTTTATTATTTTTCCCTAACTAAGGGGGTGATAAAGGGGGGTTTAATTTACTATTTATAGCGGGTTTTTGTGATTGGCAGCTGTCACGCTAAAAGACGCTTTTTATTGCAAAAAGTAGTTTTCAGCTGCAGATGAAGGAAGGGAGACACACTAGACATTACTAGTGGGTAGGCGGAGCCCAGACGAGCTAGACACCTCAGATTAAAAAGAGTGTTGACCGGCCCCTCCAGCTCCGGCTCCTCCTACTCAGCTCTCCAGTTTTCAATTTGAGGCAG
>JARQOD010000003.1:113777584-113879803 GCA_033576555.1 Oophaga sylvatica
AAAAACAATTTTATATAAAAAAATCATTATTTTTGCATCGCTTTATTCTGCGAGCTATAACTTTTTTATTTTTTTGCTCATGATGCTGTATGACGTCTCTTTTTTTGCGGGACAAGATGACGTTTTCAGCGGTACCATGTTTATTTATATCGGTCTTTTTGATTGCGTGTTATTCCACTTTTTGTTCGGCGGTATGATGATAAAGCATTGATTTTTTTGCTTCGTTTTTTTTTTTTTTTTTAAGGGGTTCACTAAAGGGGTTAACTAGTGGGACAGTTTTATAGGGGGGGTCGTTACGGACGCGGCGATACCAAATATGTGTACTTTTATTGTTTTGTTTTTTTTATTTACAGGAAGAAATGAATTTATTGGGGAATATTTTTTTTTTTTTTTATGATTTTTTTTACCACTTTTTATTTTTATTTTTTTTACTTTTTTACTTTGTCCCAGGGTGGGACATCACAGTATTTTATCAGATCGCTGGTGTGACAGTGTGCACAGCACTCTGTCACACCAGCGATCGCTCTGGCATCGCTGCAGGCTTCCTCAGCGCCTGCTCTCAGCAGGCACTGAGGAAGCCGCCTCCCTGCAGGACCCCGGCGCCATCTTGGATCCGGGGACCTAGAGGGAGGACGGACCCTCGGAACAGCGCGACACATCGCGCTGCTCTGAGGGTCACAGGGGAGCGCGCAGGGAGCCCCCACCCTGCGCGATCCTCCCCTGTGCCCCGGGTACACCGCGATCATGTTTGATCGCGGTGTGCCAGGGGTTAATGTGCCGGGAGCGGTCCGTGACCGCTCCTGACACATAGTGCTGGGTGTCAGCTGTGATATACAGCTGACACCCGGCCGCGATCAGCTACGCTCCCCCCGGGAGCGCAGCTGATCGCCCATGACGTACTATTCCGTCCATGGGAATTAGGTCCAGGGTCACATGGACGGAATAGTACGTCTGATGGCAGAGAGGGGTTAATTTAACAAAAAAACATTACAAACGTTATAAACCTTTCACTTCTAAAGATAATAAATATTATATTTTGATATATTAGATTTTAGGCAACATTCTAGTGTTTTTCACTTTGCTTTTTGTGGCCATGAACGTGCCTTGTGATTTTAGAGCTGAAGCTGGGAATTGTAGTTTTTTTTAACCTAACAGATAGGAAAATGAAGTGCAGAATAAACTACATTTCCCTAAGGTGCTTTGGGGAAGCCTCCCATAACAAACATGCTCCTGGGGGGAGCGCAGCTAATCGCCGCCGGGTGTCAGCTGATTATCACAACTGACACCCGTGACTGTGTGTCAGGAGCCGTCACGGACCGCTCCCGGCACATTAACCCCTAGCACACCGCTATCAAACATGATCGCGGTGTACTGGGGGCACAGGGAAGCATCGCGCAAGGAGTGGGCTCCCTGGGCGCCCCCCTGAGACCCTCAGACCAGCGTGATGTGATCGCGCTGTTCTGAGGGCTTCCTCCCTCCCAGGACCCGGATCCAAGATGGCGCCGGGGTCCTGGAGGGAGGCGGCTTCCTCAGTGCCTGCTGAGAGCAGGCACTGAGAAGCCTGCTGCACTGCCTGAGCGATCGCTGGTGTGACAGTGTGCTGTGCACACTGTCACACCAGCGATCTGATAAAATACAGTGATGTCTCACCCTGGGACAAAGTAAAAAAGTTAAAAAAAATAAAATAAACATGTTATAAAAAAAAATCCAAAATAAATAAAAAAAAAAATATTTATATTCCCCAATAAATTCATTTCTTCCTGTAAATAAAAAAACCAAAACAATAAAAGTACACATATTTGGTATCGCCGCGTCCGTAACGACCCCCCCTATAAAACTGTCCTACTAGTTAACCCCTTTAGTGAACCCCTTAAAAAAAAAAAAAAAAATAAGAAGCAAAAAATCAATGCTTTATCACCATACCGCCGAACAAAAAGTGGAATAACGCGCGATCAAAAAGACCGATATAAATAAACATGGTACCGCTGAAAACGTCATCTTGTCCCGCAAAAAACGAGCCGCCATACAGCATCATCAGCGAAAAAATAAAAAAGTTATAGCTCGCAGAATAAAGCAATGCAAAAATAATTATTTTTTATATAAAATTGTTTTTATTCTATAAAAGCGCCAAAACATAAAAAAATGATATAAATGAGGTATCGCCATAATCGTACTGACCCGAAGAATAAAACTGCTTTATCAATTTTACCACACGCGGAACAATAAAAACTCCTCCCCCAAAAGAAATTCATGAATTGCTGATTTTTGTTCATTCTAACCTCCCAAAAATCAAAATAAAAAGCGATCAAAAAATGTCACCTGCTCAAAAATGGTACAAATAAAAACGTCAACTCGTACCGCAAAAAATAAGACCTCACATGACTCTGTGGGCCAAAATATGCAAAAATTATAGCTCTCAAAATGTGGCGATGCAAAAAACTATTTTTGCAATAAAAAGCGTCTTTTAGCGTGACAGCTGCCAATCATAAAAACCCGCTATAAATAGTAAATCAAACCCCCCTTTATCACCCCCTTAGTTAGGGAAAAATAATAAAATTAAAAAAATGTATTTATTTCCATTTTCCCGTTAGGGTTAGGGTTGGCGCTAAAGTTAGGATTAGGGTTAGGGTTGGGATTAGGGGTGTGTTAGGGTTAGGTTTGTGGTTAGGGTTGGGACTAGGGTTAGGGGTGTGTTGGGGTTAGGGTTGGAGTTAGAATTGGGGGGTTTCCGCTGTTTAGGCACATCAGGGGCTCTCCAAATGTGACATGGCGTCTGATCTCAATTCCAGCCAATTCTGCGTTGAAAAAGTCAAACGGTGCTCCTTCACTTCTGAGCTCTGCCATGCGTCCAAACAGTAGTTTATCCCCACATATGGGGTATCAGCGTACTCTGGACCCCAAGAGTTATTGTGCAATTTGTCCTATTTCTTCTGTTACCCTTGGGAAAATAAAAAACTGGGGGCGAAAATATCATTTTTGTACAAAAAAAAATATTTTTTTGTTTTTACGGCTGTACATTATAAACTTCTGTGAAGCACTTGGGGCTTCATAGCGCTCACCACACACCTAGATAAGTTCCTTGTGGGGTCTATTTTCCAAAATGGGGTCACTTGTTGGGGATTTCCACTGTTTAGGCGCATCAGGGGCTCTCCAAATGCGACATGACGCCCCCAGACCATTCCATCAAAGTCTGCAATCCAAAACGTCACTACTTCCCTTCCGAGCCCCAACGTGTACCCATACAGTCGTTTTCTCCCACATATTGGGTATCAGCGTACTCAGGACAAATTGGACAACAACTTTTGGGGTCCAATTTCTCCTGTTACCCTTGTAAACATAAAATATTGGGGCGAAAAAATCATTTGCAAAAAAAAAAAAGATTTTTTATTTTTACGGCTGTGCGTTATAAACTTCTGTGAAGCACTTCGGGTTCAAAGTGCTCACCACACATCTAGATAAGTTCCTTGTGGGGTCTATTTTCCAAAATGGGGTCACTTGTGGGGGGTTTCCACTGTTTAGGCGCATCAGGGGCTCTCCAAATGCGACATGATGCACCCAGACCATTCCATCAAAGTCTGCAATCCAAAACGTCACTACTTCCCTTCCGAGCCCTGACGTCCGCCCATACAGTAGTTTTCTCCCACATATTGGGTATCAGCGTACTCAGGACAAATTGGACAACAACTTTTGGGGTCCAATTTCTCCTGTTACCCTTGTGAAAATAAATATATGGGGGCGAAAAAATCATTTTGTAAAAAAAAAAGATTTTTTATTTTTGCGGCTGTGCGTTATAAGCTTCTGTGAAGCACTTCGGGGTTCAAAGTGCTCACCACACATCTAGATAAGTTCCTTGAGGGGTCTAGTTTCCAAAATGTTGTCATTTATGGGGGTTTCCACTGTTTAGGCAGATCAGGAGCTCTCCAAACACGACATGGCGTCCAGCCAATTCTGCGTTGAAAAAGTCAGACGGCGCTCCTTCCCTTCCAAACTCTGCCATGCACCCAAACAGTGGTTTACCCCCACATATGGGGTATCAGCGCACTCAGGACAAATTGCACAATAACTTTTGGAGTCTTGTTACCCTTGGAAAAATAAAAATTGGGGTGAAAAGATCATTTTTGTGGAAAAAATATGATTTTTAAATTTTACGGCTCTACGTTATAAACTTGTGTGAAGCACTTGGGGTTCAAATTGCTCATCAAAAATCTAGATAAGTTCCTTAGGGGGTCTAGTTTCCCAAATGGGGTCATTTGTGGGGGGTTTCCACTGTTTAGGCACATCAGGGGCTCTCCAAATGCAACATGGCATCCAAACTTAATTCCAGCCAATTTTGGTTGGAAAAAGTCAAATGGTGCTCCTTCCATTCCGAGCTCTGCCGTGCGCCCAAACAGTGGTTCCCCCCCCACATATGGGGTATCAGCGTACTCAGGACAAATTGTACAACAATTCTCCTGTTACCCTTGGGAAAATAAAAAATTAGTGACTAAAAGATAATTTTTTGTGGGAAAAAAATTGGATTTTTTATTTTCATGCCCGGGCATTCTAAACTTGTGTGAAGCACTTGGGGGTTCAAAGTGCTCACCAAAGATCTAGATAAGTTCCTTAGGGGGTCTAGTTTCCAAAATGGGGTCACTTGTGGGGGGTTTCCACTGTTTAGGCTCATCTGGGGCACTGCAAACGGAACATGACCCCCATTAACGTTTGCATTCCAAAACGTTACTACTTCCTTTCCAAGCCCTGCCGTGCGCCCAAACAGTTTCCCCCCCCCCCACATATGGGGTTTCAGCGTACTCAGGACAAATTGGACAACAACTTTTGGGGTCCAATTTCCTTGGGAAAATTCAAAAATTTGGGACTAAAAAATCATTTTTGTGGAAAATTGATTTTTTTTTTTTCACACCCAGGCTTTATAAACTTTTGTGAAACACTTGAGGGTTCAAAGTGCTCACCAAAGATCTAGATAAGTTCCTTAGGGGGTCTAGTTTCCAAAATGGGGTCACTTGTGGGGGGTTTTCACTGTTTAGGCTCATCTGGGGCACTGCAAACGGAACATGACCCCATTAACGTTTGCATTCCAAAACGTTACTACTTCCTTTCCAAGCCCTGCCGTGCGCCCAAACAGTTTCCCCCCCCCCCACATATGGGGTTTCAGCATACTCAGGACAAATTGGACAACAACTTTTGGGGTCCAATTTCCTTGGGAAAATTCAAAAATTTGGGACTAAAAAATCATTTTTGTGGAAAATTGATTTTTTTTTTTTTCACACCCAGGCTTTATAAACTTTTGTGAAACACTTGAGGGTTCAAAGTGCTCACAACAGATCTAGATAAGTACCTTAGGGGGTCTAGTTTCCAAAATGGTGTCACTTGTGGGGGGTTTCCACTGTTTATGCGCATCAGGGGCTCTCCAAACGCGACATGGCATCCAATCTAAATTCCAGCCAATTTTAGTTTGAAAAAGTCAAACGTCGCTCCTTCCCTTACGAGCTCTGCCGTGTGCCCAAACAGTGGTTTTCCCCCACATATGGGGTATTGGCGTACTCAGGAGAAATTGCATAACAACCTTATCTGTCCATTTTCTCCTTTTACCCTTGTGAAAATAAAAAAAAAGTTTGTAAAAGATAATTTTTGTGGCTAAAAAGTAAAATATTAATTTTTTCCTTCCACGTTGCTTTAGTTACTGTGAAGCACCTGAAGGGTTAATAAACTTCTTGAATGTGGTTTTGAGTACCTTGAGGGGTGCAGTTTTTAGAATGGTGTCACTTTTGGGTATTTTCTGCCATATAGACCCCTCAAAGTGACTTCAAATGTGAGGTGGTCCCTAAAAAAAAATGGCTTTGTAAATTTTGTCGTAAAAATGAGAAATCGCTGGTCAACCCTTATAACTTCCTAACAAAAAAAAATTTTGGTTCCAAAATTGTGCTGATGTAAAGTAGACATGTGGGAAATGTTATTTCTTAACTATTTTGTGTGATATATTTCTCTGTTTTAAGGGAATAAAAATTCAAAGTTTGAAAATTGCAAAAATTTTTTAAAATTTTCGCCATATTTGCGTTTTTTTCAAAAATAAACGCAAGTTATATCGAATAAATTTTACCACTAACATGAAGTACAATATGTCACGAGAAAACAGTCTCAGAATCGCGAAGATCCGTTGAAGCGTTCCAGAGTTATAACCTCATAAAGAGACAGTGGTCAGAATTGTAAAAATTGGCCCGGTCATTAACGTGCAAACCACCCTTGGGGGTGAAGGGGTTAAATATCCCGCCAATTTAGGGTGACAGATTCCCTTTAACACAGACCACGATTCATGATGCACAGATACTGCAGAGAAATATGGGTATAGCACAACGCCAAACACTTCTCTTCTTCCATTACATGACTGATACCTATTGTAAATTGTACAATAGCTCAAAAACCGCCAAATCCTCACTGCGCACAGTACAGACTGGACAGTACAGTCCTCCATACAATATTATGGGCACCACATAGTCTCCCCCTCAACACCCATATAATACCCCATGCAGGATGTCACCCCGCCATCCCCCATATAATGCTCCATACAGAATACTGGACCACATATAATGCTCCATACAGAATACTGGACCACATATAATGCTCCATACAAAATATGGAGCTCTCCTCTACACTGTGCTGCGTTCTGCACTGTTACGGCTCAGGAAAGGGCGCTGTGGAAAGACTCCCCATTATCATCATCATTGCCTGCCCATTATCATCATCATTGCCTCCCCTTATCATCATTGCCTGCCCATCATCATCATCATTGCCTCTCCATTAATATCATCATCATCATTGCCTTCCCATTATCATTGCCTCCCCATCATCATCATTATCATTGCCTCCCCATCATCATCATCATCATTGCCTTCCCATTATCATTGCCTCCCCATCATCATCATTATCATTGCCTCCCCATTAATATCATCATCAACATTGCCTTCCCATTATCATTGCCTCCCCATTAATATCATCATCATCATCATTGCCTTCCCATTATCATTGCCTCCCCATTAATATCATCATTGCCTTCCCATTATCATTGCCTCCCCATCATTATCATTGCCTCCCCATCATCATCATCATCATTGCCTCCTCACCACCATCACTGCCAACCCCCACCACCATCACACATACAGCACCGCAGGCAGCACTTTCTCACATACACACACACACGCCTCACCTGTCCGGCGTCCGCGCGCTCTCTGCTACAGCTGGCCGCTGAATGATGATGTCATTCAGCGGCGCTGCTGTGAGAGAGGAAGCTTCTGCGCAGGCGCCCCCTGGAGCTCGGAGCTGCGGCAGCGGAGGCACGGGGAGAGGTAAGTGTTGCGCCGGCTGCTGCCGGGGCCCTGAGCAAGCGGGGGGGGCCCAGTGGCGGCACTGACACCGCTAACGGGCGCCGGGGTGCCCGACGGCGAGTGGGCCCCCCCGCCTGCTCAGGGCCCCGGCACTTGCCCGGGTGTGCCGGGTGCTGACGCCGGCCCTGCAGACGGCGCATTAGGAGCTGCTAATCAGCTGAGTAAAAAAAAATTTTTTTTCCCCTGGCGACCTGGCGCCCGGGTTTGTCGAACCCTGACTTAGCCTATCTATTTCCATTGCTTTTAGTGGTGGCTAATGGGTTAATAAGGGGTTAATGTCACCTTGCTATTGATAGGTGACATTATTGTTAATCCTATAGTATTTCTAGCCTGGGAAGGCTACCCATATAGCTTCCCAGGCTTTGAATATCAGCTCGCAGCTGGCCTTAACTGGCTAATAAAATAGGGGGACCCCCCCAAAAAATGATGTGTTGTCCCCCTAAAATTTATAGCCAGAAAGGCTACGCAGACAGGGGTGATATTCATAGCCTAGGAAGGGGCCATGGATATTGGCACCCCCCCGGCTAAAAATACCAGCACCCAGCCGCCCCAGAATTGGCGCATCTGTACGATGCGCCAATTCTGGCACTTAGCCCCTCTCTTCCCACTGTCTTGTAGCCATGGCATATGGGGTAAAAAGGGGTTAATGTCACCTTGCTATTGATATAGGAAAGATGTGTATCTTCATACCGTGTTAGCCAGTAGATAGAAAAATATTTAGACTTGAGAGTCCTCAGTGGTTGATACCTTTTAATGGCTAACTGAAAAGATGGTAACAAATTGCAAGGTTTCGAGACTACTCCGGTCTCTTCATCAGGCAAAGACTAAAACAAAAACTGAAGAATCACATATATATATATACACAAGAGGACACAGGAATAGTGCAATAGGTAAGACAAGTGACGTGAAGCAGAACTGTCATTATGGCAGAGGAATGAACATAAATATTGGAACAGATCATAGATAAGGAGAGAGTTTTATTACCCTCTGATTGGGGTCTGGTGTTGTGTTTTGATGCCCCTAGAAGGTCAGAGACACAGATTCCTTAATTGATATAGAATGACATGAATCCATGTGACACGTTCATTCCAGCACTAAGAGTGTCAAAGGTCATCATAAGTTTGTATTCCCAAACCTTTCTATCTTTCTCAGATTTGAAGTTAGATTTTAATACCAGTAATTCCATATCCATTATGCTATGACCGGGCATGCAAAAGTGTTTTGCCACAGGTAAATCCATTCTTTTTTCTCTTATCGTGTGGCGATGAGAATTCATCCTTGTTCTCAGTTTTTGCCCGGTCTCCCCCACATACAGACCCCCAGTTGGACATTTAGTACATATAATTAGGTACACCACATTAGATGTGATGCAGCTGAAAGGAATCTGCGTCTCTGACCTTCTAGGGGCATCAAAACACAACACCAGACCCCAATCAGAGGGTAATAAAACTCTCTCCTTATCTATGATCTGTTCCAATATTTATTTTCATTCCTCTGCCATAATGACAGTTCTGCTTCACGTCACTTGTCTTACCTATTGCACTATTCCTGTGTCCTCTTGTGTGTATATATATATATATTGTGATTCTTCAGTTTTTGTTTTAGTCTTTGCCTGATGAAGAGACCGGAGTAGTCTCGAAAGCTTGCAATTTGTTACCATCTTTTCAGTTAGCCATTAAAAGGTATCAACCACTGAGGACTCTCAAGTCTAAATATTTTTTTACCTTGCTATTGAGTCATTCCATGTCAAGTGGACCAGTGGTCCCCACTCGACCTTCTCCGATTTTGCTGAAAATTTATAAGGATGTACATGTATGTTTGAAAAGAGGTTTTGTAAATTTTTAGGGCCAGTTCTCAAATACATTGGGCACTGTTGACCTTTCACTGGAGGTTCCACCAAGCCTGCGGCTTCAGCTAAGAGGATTTTGCAAACTTTGGCACATAGCCATTAGAGTTCTATACTGGCTATGATGCTGAAATTTGGCATACTAGCTCAACTTTTGCTGCTAAACACGATAAAATTATTACCGGCTATGACAAAACAATATTTCGGCGGCAATTTTGTGTCAAAGTAGCTTGTAAAAACGCGTCGCATAAAATTTATGCCAAACTTTGCCCATGTATAACTCAAGACCAAAAACCAATAGTAACTGGTGCTTTGCCCTGTACACCAAACATCTACATGACTTTGCATTGCTGCAATATCACGGTCAAACCATATGTATTTGTAGAAATATTCACACCCACATATGATGAAAAACTTAAAAAAAACGAATTTTACCTATTTTTAGGTCAAATTTCTCAAAAAGGGTACCCCTAAAATATATTAATTCGGATATCATTAGAAAGAGCACATTTTTCTCTACAAGGATCATTGTTTTTTTTTTTGGAGTCTCTCCGTTTAAGAAAAGAAAAATTCCACTGAACATGGTGTTATTTATTAATA
Organism: Oophaga sylvatica; assembly: GCA_033576555.1. Lineage (NCBI taxonomy): Eukaryota > Metazoa > Chordata > Amphibia > Anura > Dendrobatidae > Oophaga > Oophaga sylvatica. The sequence continues at coordinate 113,787,410 of JARQOD010000003.1, forward strand.
CGCAATGAATGGTAACTGCACTATTCAAACCCTTGCGTTGGTCCATGGTGGTTATACCACAACCAATTCCCTAAGAATTGGTATTATAATCCTATTAAGAATTGTAATAATGCTGTCTTTCGAGAATTGGCAGCCCCATCGCCTAGGAGCCATGGCCGATAGCCGTGCAAGGCCAGCCGCGAGCGGTCTCTTTATCGCAGGTTCCGAAGCCTGAGGGTGGGTGTCTTTGCCTAGGATCCCAAGCCTAATATTGGGTATCTTTTGTTGGTTCCCAAGCCATAATGTTCAGTCTAAGTGGTCTGGAATTGTTGCTGAATTTGCAACATAATCGGTTCAGAGAAGCTGTATTGTCGGCCCATTGCTGTTGCAGCTGGTGCTGGAATTATTGCAATAATTGACTGCTCGGGAATCCAGCATGTATCATTTCTCACAGGCCAGTGAAAGAAGCTAGCTGGTCCATGAGGATGCATAAAATTTATTAATGCATCATGGTCGTCGACTGAAATTTCAGAAATATTTCATAGAATCATAGAATCATAGAATGGTAGAGTTGGAAGGGACCTCCTGGGTCATCTGGTCCAACCCCTGCTCAAAGCAGGATTCTCTAAATCATCCCAGACAGATGTCTATCCAGCCTCTGTTTGAAGACTTCCATTGAAGGAGAACTCACCACCTCTTGTGGCAGCCTGTTCCACTCATTGATCACCCTAACTGTCAAAAAGTTTTTCTAATATCTAATCTGTGTCTCCTCCCATTCAGTTTCATCCCATTGCTTCTAGTCTTTCCTTGCGCAAATGAGAATAAAGATGATCCTTCTACAATGTGACAGCCCTTGAGATATTTGTAGACAGCTATTAAGTCTCCTCTCAGTCTTCTTTTTTGCAAGCTAAACATTCCCAATTCCTGCAACCGTTCCTCATAGGACATGGTTTGCAGACCGGTCACCATTCTGGTGGCTCTTCTCTGAACTTGCTCCAGTTTGTTGATGTCTTTTTTAAAATGTGGTGCCCAAAACTGGACACAGTATTCCAGATGAGGTCTGACCAAAGAGGAGTAGAGGGCAATAATGACCTCACGTGATCTAGACTGTATGCTTCTGTTGATACATCCTAGAATTGCATTTGCCTTTTTTGCTGCTGCATCACACTGTTGACTCATGTTAAGTCTGTGATCAATTAGTATACCCAAGTCTTTTTCACATGTGCTGTTACTTAGCCCTATTCCTCCCATTTTGTATATGCTTTTTTCATTTTTATTGCCCAGATGTAGTACTTTGCATTTTTCCCTGTTAAAATCCATTCTGTTAGTTGCTGCCCACTGCTCCAGTTTATGTATATCTTTTTGAATCCTCTCTCTCTCTTCTCTAGTATTAGCTACCCCTCCTAGCTTTGTGTCATCAGCAAATTTGATCAGTTTACCCTCAATTCCTTCATCTAAATCATTGATAAAGATGTTGAACAATACAGGGCCCAAAACAGAGCCTTGTGGTACCCCACTTGAGACATTCTTCCAACTGGATGTGCAGCCATTTACAACCACTCTTTGGGTCCGATCACTAAGCCAGTTATTTCCAATCCACCAGTTCCTATCGTAAATGCAGGCAATGTATTGCCCTGGCTGGAGGTTTGCAATTGGCACAAAAGGCATTTCTGATCTGACAGATCTATCTACATGGGCAATGAAAGATGATGGGTCATTTGACACCCTTGAAATGCGAATCTTTTTGTCATCAATTGGCACAAACTGGTGATTTTCTCTTGTTCCAGCAATTGTATGTCCACCTTTGAACCTTTCCTCTTGAACTACCCGTATTTCGTCAATTTTTTCTTTTGGAACAAAAAAAAATTTGATTCCATGCAGTTGCTCGTTGCAAAAGTTGAATAAATCCACCGGGGTCAGTATTTGGTTTTCAGTTGGGCGTTGAAGACTGGCATGAGCTGCCAACCTCTTTGCTGTCCCTCCAATCCCATCAAAGGGCGACTTTCCATGACTGGTACCAAAAAAATTCCATTCAGCGCTGATATTGAAATCAACCTTGTGGTGGCACAAGTTGAGAAAATTTTTGAAATTTTTGTACTGGGCTGCAGATCCATCGCTGAAGTAGTGGATATGACGAATCCCATAGATGAGAGTCTTGAGATACTCCACAATTACAGTTAAGAAAGTGTGGACTGCAACTGTGTCATGTCGTGAGCAATCACTGATTATGCACAAGCTGATGTTCTGCGCAGCTTCACCATTTAACTCCTTGAAGTAAATTACAAATGGGTGTACTGTAGCTTGACTATTTTCCCAGTGGAAACCTTGAATGGCATCTTGAACAATAAAAGTAATTTTCAGCAAAATCCATAAGGATCACAAGCTCTCCAGGTCTCAGATTTTCCTTCAACGATTTCAAATAGCTACTTTGATGCTTGGCGATGTAGTGATGGCTACAAAGTTTAGAAATTTTCAAAACCAATTCTTCAATGAAATCTTCTATAGTCAGTTGTTTGGTATCAAGCGTGTCTCGATCAGTGTGAATCCATTGTTTGAACTCAATAATATATTCAGGGTCACTGTTGACAAACACATTGACTAGAAATTCTTTTAAAACTTCAGGACCCGGGCATTTATCACAACGGCCAAGCATACAGTCCTTGGATTCAATTCCACAGACCATTTTGCATATGAGCTCTTTGTAGTCATCATTGATTGGGAATGCTGCAAGCTTTAGTTTGACATTTTGGTGAATGGTACACACACAAACGGAATGTGTTCCAGCAGATCCAACGGTTACGCACCACTTTGGCCGAAGCTCACAAAACTTGGAAAATCCAATTTCAGGGCCATTCCGATCCCGATAGGCAACAAACATTTCCCTCATATTGCTCAGTAATAGTCGCTTTTGCATCTGCTTTTTTTCTCCTGCTATTCGCACTGATACATAGTCTTTTTTACCAGGGCACATTCGACTGAATTCATCATCCTCAAAAATGCCTGCACCTTTTTCTTCACTTCCTCAGAAACTTTCTTGCCACGCTTGATTCTAGGTAAGGCTAAGATCCCATGTTCATATTTAAGCTTTCGAGCTTGTTTGACCATTCGTTCAGAGACACCGAATTCGTCTGATATAGCCTTAATGGACCAACTTTAGGTGCCAATGTCAAGATTTGGACCTTTTCTGCCCGACTGGACACCTGCAGCTTTCGCTTCAAATCTGCCAAAAGGTGATTGTAATCCAGACACATTTTGCACTGTGCTGTTTTTGTTTGCTCAATGTCTTTCGGCTCAAGCACTCCAATTGAAGCAATCTTGCTAGAAAATGCATTAATAAATTTTATGCATCCTCATGGACCAGCTAGCTTCTTTCACTGGCCTGTGAGAAATGATACATGCTGGATTCCCGAGCAGTCAATCATTGCAATAATTCCAGCACCAGCTGCAACAGCAATGGGCCGAAATACAGCTTCTCTGAACCGATTATGTTGCAAATTCAGCAACAATTCCAGACCATTTAGACTGAACATTATGGCTTGGGAACCAACAAAAGATACCCAATATTAGGCTTGGGATCCTAGGCAAAGACACCCACCCTCAGGCTTCGGAACCTGCGATAAAGAGACCGCCCGCGGCTGGCCTTGCACGGCTATCGGCCATGGCTCCTAGGCGATGGGGCTGCCAATTCTCGAAAGACAGCATTATTACAATTCTTAATAGGATTATAATACCAATTCTTAGGGAATTGGTTGTGGTATAACCACCATGGATCAACGCAAGGGTTTGAATAGTGCAGTTACCATTCATTGCTTATTAATAAATAACACCATGGTCAGTGGCATTTTTCTTTTCTTAAACGGAGAGACTCCAAAAAAAAAACCAATGATCCTTGTAGAGAAAAATGTGCTCTTTCTAATGATATCAGAATTAATATATTTTAGGGGTACCCTTTTTGAGAAATTTGACCTAAAAATAGGTAAAATTCGTTTTTTTAAGTTTTTCATCATATGTGGGTGTGAATATTTCTAAAATACATATGGTTTGCCGTGATATTGCAGCAATGCAAAGTCATGTAGATGTTTGGTGTACAGGGCAAAGCACCAGTTACTATTGGTTTTTGGTCTTGAGTTATATATGGGCAAAGTTTGGCATAAATTTTTATGCGACGCGTTTTACAAGCTACTTTGACACAAAATTGCAGCCGAAATATTGTTTTGTCATAGCCGGTAATAATTTTATCGTGTTTAGCAGCAAAAGTTGAGCTGGTATGCCAAAATTCAGCATCATAGCCAGTATAGAACTCTAATGGCTATGTGCCAAAGTTTGCAAAATCCTCTTAGCTGAAGCCGCAGGCTTGGTGGAACCTCCAGTGAAAGGTCAACAGTGCCCAATGTATTTGAGATCTGGCCCTAAAAATTTACAGAACCTCTTTTCAAACATACATGTACATCCTTATAAATTTTCAACAAAATCGGAGAAGGTCGAGTGGGGACGATTTTTAAAACTGGTCCACTTGATGTGGAATGACCCTATTGTAAGGTGACATTAAGCCCAGTTAATAATGGAGAGGCGTCAATAAGACGCCTATCCATTATTAATCTTATAGTTTGAAAGGGTTAAAAACACATAAGAATAAAGTATTTTAATTAAATAAAACACGACACGGTTTTTCATAATTTTTATTGTACTGCTAATTCCAATTGAAGCCATTGATCACCTGCAAAAAATAAAAAAAAAAACAACAGTATATTCCCTGTCCGACGCAGTCCCTCTTTAAAACGAGTGTCCCACGATGATCTCTATAGAGCAGTCATATCAGCAGATGTGACCGCTCTATAGGCCTCCGATGACACGCTCACCGGAGATAACCCTCCCACAGTGTATCATCTTAGTTCACTTTACGGCACTACAGCCGTGAGAAAATTCTCATGGCTGTAGTGCCACAAATCACAGGTGAACTTCGGTGACTTGCTGGCGGCGGAGTGATAGAGTGCGGGGGATTATCTCTGTCACTGTATCACCGGAGCCCCTGGAGTGATGTCCCATCTGCTGATGTGACAGCTCTCCACGGGAGATCGTTGTGTGACAATCTTTATTAATGGGATTACATCGGACACAGGGAGTATATTCGTTGTTTGTTTTTTTAAATTTTTATTCAGGTGAGCGAGGGCTTTGGGCATTATCTGTATATGGTATATGTATTATGGACTATATATGTGTGTATGTGTTTTGTTTTGTTTTACATTCAACACAATAGCCAAAATGATGGGACTCCTACTGTCCCATCATTGGCTAATGGTCTCACTGTAGCAGGCATAACCTGATGGGACTAGTAGTCCCATCGGACGATGCCTGCACACACACACAGGCCCGCAGACACCGGCACACACACATACACGCGGTGCCCCGCACACACCATACACGCACACAGTCACCGCCCACACACTACAGTATACACGCACACGGTCACTGCCCACACTCTGTCCACACACTTCCCTCCCGATCCGCAGCATTTCATCCACATCAAAACCGCTGATCTTTTTTAGACCTGTGGTTTTGCTGCGGAAGTGCCCAACTCAATGCAAGTCAGTGGGTGCAGAAACGCTGCAAATGCGCACAAAGAATTGACATTCTGCGGAAAATAAAACGCTGCGAATCCGCACGTTTTTTTCCGCAGCATGTGCACAGCAATTTTTTTTTCCATTAACATTGTTTTGATACAAACTTGCGGATTTATTGTGGAAAATCCGCTGCGGATCCGCAATAAATCTGCAACGTGTGCGCACAGCCTAATTCTCTAGCAGGATTTGGCACCTGTCCACACTGCCAAAAGTACCATTCCTGGTTTAAAAATAACAGTATCACTGTGCTTGATTGGCCAGCCAACTCGCCTTACCTTAACTGCACAGACCTATGGGGTATTGTCAAGAGGAATATGAGAGACACCAGACCCAACAATGCAGACGAACTGAAGGCTCCTATCAAAACAACCTGGGCTTCCATAACATCTCAGCAGTGCCACAGGATGATCACCTCCGTGCCACGCCGCGTTGATGCAGTAATTGATGGAAAAGGAGCCCTGACCAAATATTGAGTGCATTTCATGAACATACATTTCAGTAGGCCAACATTTCACATTTTAACCCCTTTCTGCCATCAGACGTACTATTCCGTCCATATGACCTGGGACTTAATTCCAGAGGACGGAATAGTACGTCATACGCGATCAGCCGCGCTCACGGGGTGAGCGTAGCTGATCGCGGCCGGTTGTCAGCTGATTCTCACAGCTGACACATGGCACTAAGTGCCAGGAGCGGTCACGGACCTCTCCCGGCAGTTTAACCCCCTGCACACTGCGATCAAAGATGATCGCAGTGTTCCGGTGGTATAGTAAAGCATCGCGCAGGGAGAGGGCTCCCTGCGTGCTTCCCTGAGACCCTCAGAGCAACGCGATGTGATTGCGTTGTTCCAAGGGCCTCCTCCCTGCAGGCCAACGGATCCAAGATGGCCACAGGGTCCTTCTGGGTCCTGCAGGGAGGTGGCTTATGAGTGCCTGCTGAGAGCCGGCGCCGGCAAGCCTCCTGCACTGTCTGTCAGATAGTTGATCTGATAGAGTGCTCTGCAAACTGTCAGATCAGCGATCTGACACTATATAGTGATGTCCCACTCTGGGACAATGTAAAAATTAAAAAAAAAAAAAATAAACGTGTAAAAATAGTTTAAAAAAAAAAAAACCTCTAAATAAATAAAAAAAATATATATTTCCCCAATAAACACATTATTAATATGTAAATAAAAAAAACAATAAAAGTACACATATTTAGTATCGCCGCATCCGTAACGACCCGCCCTATAAAACTGTCCCACTAGTTAACCCCTTTAGTGAACCGCTTAAAAAAAACAAAGTAAAAAAACGATGCTTTATCATCATACCGCCGAGCAAAAAGTGGAATAACACGCGATCAAAAAGACGGATATAAATAAACATGGTACTGCTGAAAACGTCATCTTGTCCGGCAAAAAAAGAGTCGCCATACAGCATCATCAGCGAAAAAATAAAAGTTATAGCTAACAGAATAAAGCGATGCAAAAATAATTATTTTTTATCTAAAATTGTTTTTGTTTAAAAGCTCCAAAACATAAAAAATGATATGAATGAGGTAACGCTGTAATCTTACTAGCCCGAAGAATAAAACTGCTTTATCAATTTTACCACTAGCGGAACGATATAAATGCCCCCCAACAGAAATTCATGAATTGCTGGGTTTTGTTCATTCTGCCTCCCAAAAATCGTAATAAAAAGCGATTGAAAAAAATGCCATGTGCCCAAAAATGTTTCCAGCAAAAAATTAGACCTCACATGACTCTGTGACAGCTGCCAAACATAAAAACCCACTATAAATAGTAAATCAAACCCCCTTTATCACCCCCTTAGTTAGGGAAAAATATAAAATTTAAAAATGTATTTATTTCCGTTTTCCCATTAGGGTTTAGTGTTAGGGTTGGAACTAAAGTTAGAGTTAAGGTTAGGGTTGGCATTAGGGTTAGGGGTGTGTTCGGGTCAGGTTTGTGGTTAGGGTTATGGTTAGGGTTGGGACTAGGGTTAGGGGTGTGTTGCGGTTCTAGTTAGAATTGGGGAGTTTCCACTGTTCAGGCACATCAGGGGCTCCCCAAACGTGACATGGCATCTGATCTCAATTCCAGCCAATTCTGCGTTGAAAAAGTCAAATGGAGCTCCTTTCCTTCTGAGCTCTGCCATGCGCAGAAACGGCAGTTTACCCCCACATATGGGGTATCAGCGTACTCAGGACAAATTGCACAATAACTCTTGAGGTCCATTTTTTTCTGTTACCCTTGGGAAAATAAAAAATTGGGGGCGAAAATATCATTTTTGTGGAAAATAGGATTTTTTATTTTTATGGCTCTACGTTATAAACTTCTGTGAAGCACTTGGGGGTTCAAAGTTCTCACCATACATAAAGATAAGTTCCTTGAGGGGTCTAGTTTCCAAAATGGAGTCACTTGTGGGGGTTTCCACTGTTTAGGCACATCAGAAGCTCTCCAAATGCGACATGATAACCGCAGACCATTCTATCATAGTCTGCAATCCAAAACGTCACTACTTCCTTTCCGAGCCCAGACGTGTGCCCATGCAGTAGCTTTCTTCCACATATAGGGTATCAGCGTACTCAAGACAAATTGAACAACAACTTTTGGGGTCCAAATTCGCCTGTTACCCTTGAGAAAATAAAAAACTGGGGACTAAAAGATCATGGTTGTGGAAAAAATGATTTTTTTACTTTACGGCTCTACGTTATAAACTTCTGTGAAGCACTTGGGGGTTCATAGTGCTCACCACACATCTAGATAAGTTCCTTTGGGGATCTAGTTTCCAAAATGGGGTTACTTGTTGGGGGTTTCCACTTTTTAGGCACATCAGGGGCTCTCCAAACGCGACATGACACACGCAGTCCATTCCATCAAAGTCTGCATTACAAAACTTCGCTACTTCTCTTCCGAGCTCCGACATATGCCCACACAGTAGTTTTCTCCCACATATAGGGTATCGGCGTACTCAGGAAAATTGGACAACAATTTTTGGGGTCCAATTTCTCCTGTTACCCTTGGTAAATTAAAAATTGGGGACTAAAAGATCATGTTTGTGGAAAAAAATATGATTTTTTTATTTTCACGCTCGGGCGTTATAAACTTTAGTGAAATACCTGGGGGTTCAAAGTTCTCACCACACATCTAGATAAGTTCCGTGAGGGGTCTAGTTTACAAAATGGTGTCATTGTTGAGTGGGTTTCCACTGTTTAGGCACAGCAGTGGCTCTCCAAACGCGACATGGCGTCCAGCCAATTTTGCGTTGAAAAAGTCAAACGGCGCTCCTTCCCTTCTGAGCTCTGCAATGCACCCAAACTGTGGTTTACCCCTACATATATGGGGTATCAGCGTACTCAGGACAAATTGCACAATAACTTTTAATGTCTTGTTACCCTTGGGAAAATAAAAATTGGGGTGAAAAGATAATTTTTGTTGAAAAAATATGATTTTTTTTACTTTACGGCTCTACGTTATAAACTTGTGTGAAGCACTTAGGGGTTCAAATTGCTCACCACACATCTAGATAAGTTCCTTAGGGGGTCTAGTTTCTAAAATTGTGTCACTCGTGGGGGGTTTCCACTGTTTAGGTACATCAGTGGCTCTCCAAAAGCAACATGGCATCCAATCTCGATTTCAGCCAATTTGGTTTGAAAAAGTCAAATTGCGCTCCTTCCCTTCCGAGCTCTGCCGTGCGCCCAAACAATGGTTCCCCCCACATATGGGGTATCAGCGTACTCAGGACAAATTGGACAACAACTTTTGTGGTCCAATTTCTCTTGTTACCCTTGGGAAAATAAAAAATTGGGGTCTAAAAAATCTTTTGTGGAAATTTTTTTTTCACACCCAGGCATTATTAACTTTAGTGAAATACTTGGGGGTTCAAAGTGCTCACAACAGATCTAGATAAGTTCCTTAGGGGGTCTAGTTTCCAAAATGGTGTCACTTATGGGGGGTTTCCACTGTTTAGGCACATCAGGGGCTCTCCAAACGCGACATGGCATCCAATCTCGATTCCAGCCAATTTTGGTTTGAAAAAGTCAAATTGCGCTCCTTCCCTTCCGAGCTCTGCCGTGCGCCCAAACAATGGTTCCCCCCACATATGGGGTTTCAGCGTACTCAGGACAAATTGGACAACAACTTTTGTGGTCCAATTTCTCTTGTTACCCTTGGGAAAATAAAAAATTGGGGTCTAAAAAATCTTTTTTGTGGAAATTTTTTTTTCACACCCAGGCATTATTAACTTTAGTGAAATACTTGGGGGTTCAAAGTGCTCACAACAGATCTAGATAAGTTCCTTAGGGGGTCTAGTTTCCAAAATGGTGTCACTTATGGGGGGTTTCCACTGTTTAGGCACATCAGGGGCTCTCCAAACGCGACATGGCATCCAATCTCGATTCCAGCCAATTTTGGTTTGAAAAAGTCAAATTGCGCTCCTTCCCTTCCGAGCCCTGCCGTGCGCCCAGACAGTGGTTTTCCCCCACATATGGGGTATCGGCGTACTCAGGAGAAATTGCACAACAACTTTTGGGGTCAATTTTCTCCTTTTACCCCTTATGAAAATAAAAAAATTGTAAAAGATTATTTTTGTGATTAAAAAGTTAAATGTTCATTTTTTTCCTTCCACGTTTCTTCAGCTCCTGTGAAGCACCTGTAGGGTTAATAAACTTCTTGAATGTGATTTTGAGTACCTTGAGGGGTGCAGTTTTTAGAATGTTGTCCCTTTTGGGTATTTTCCGCCACATAGAACCCTCAAAGTGACATTAAATGTGAGGTGGTCTCTAAAAAATATGGTTCTGTAAATTTTGTTGTAAAAATGAGAAATCGCTGGTCAACTTTTTACCCTTATAACTTCCTAACAAAATTAAATTTTGGTTCCAAAATTGTGCTGATGTAAAGTAGACATGTGGGAAATGTTATGTATTAAGTAAAATGTGACATATTTCTATGTTTCAGCAGCAGATGGAAGGAAGGGAGACACAGTCATTACTAGTGGGTAGGCGGAGCCCACACAGGATAGAACACCTCAGATTAAAAAGTGTTGACCGGCCCCTCCAGCTTGGGCTCCTCCTACTCCAGTTCTCCAGTCTAAAATTTGAGGTCACAGAGGATAGTCGCTGCTGGAGCAGCTCCTCAGAAGAATTTTTTATTTTTATTGGACAGGGACTTGGACCACCGTGGTCTTGAGGTCTCAGGGGTCTCAGCGCTGCTGGACCCCCACCCCTCCCTTGGCGGATCTGCATTACCCTTTAAGGTGGTCCCTGCAGAACCCTGTCGGCCCTGGGGGATGAGGGTTGCTTCCCTGGCGGGGACGCAAACCACGCTTCTGGGGTCACTGCGTTCCCCGCCCTGGGGGGGAAGCTATGGGCACAGCGCCATAAATCCCTGGGGGTCCCTGTGGCGCTCAGCTGGGTGAGTACTCATCATTTTAATATGTGTTTGAGTGCTTCAGCGGCCGCTGCGGCAGCCGCTGCTACATGTTTTCAGTGTGGTGACTTGTGTACTTTTGTCCGCAGGTGGATGCCTGCAGGACATGGGAGCGGGGCAGGAACGGAGAGCGGAGGAGTCGCGCGCTTTTTTGAAGCCGGCGGGGGGCGTGGCTTCGCGCTTTCCCGTTATTTCGCGGGCAGGAAGCGCTCTGAGCGCGCGCTTTACCCTGCCTCTCCTCTTCCGGCTTCTCTCCTTCAGCGCGGCGGCCATTACTGACGGCCTCCTCGGGCTCCTCACTCTCCGCTCCCCCCGACCGACCGAAGGAACAATTAGGTCACTGCACCGCGGCCAGCTGGGTGAGTCGCTTCTGCCTGTCAGGGCAGAAGCTTAACTCCCTTACCCACACAGCGCAGGACACCTTTCTGAGGCACAATTAGGTGGCAGACTGCGCTGTCCTGCAGCTGTTACCTCATAAGAGGCACCTATTTTTGTCTGGGGCTCGCACACCCTTTTCATTAACAGGGGTTGTGGGGAGTCTGCGACATTAACCCCTTCTTAGGCGGTTAACCCTTAATTGGGGGACAGCTGGGGTAACTCTTTTAAGAGCTTTAACCCTTCAGCGTTCGTTTTTTCTTTAAGAAACCACACTGTTCTAGTTACTGACAGGTTTAACCTGCCATATACTGTGTGAGGGCATGTCAGATCAGGGTCCAGGAGGTGCGGACCGTCTCCCAGATCCGCTACAGGATCAGTCTCGCATATCTGACACGCAGACCTCGACGGCGTCAAGCGCAGCGGTCGGAGGTTTCAGTGATGTCAAAATGGAGGCCCTCGCTCGTTTCTATTGATGGCCTGTCTGACCTTCTAGGTTATTGGGTGTCAGCTAGATCCTCTCATGGCAGGAAGCGACACAGGCCGGTGCCATCCTTCCCACGTAGCGACTCGGAGATCTCGGGCATGGAGGGTTCTCCTTCAAGCTCGGATGGGGAGATGTCCGATTCGGATAAGGAGGATCGGCAGGGACACTCTGCCTCTCTTTTGGACCGTACAGAGGCTTTTATTGGAGCCATGAGGGAGGCGTTGCAGTTACCGGAGGAGGTAACTAGACGTCCTGGTAAGTCGGCTCGGATGTTTCAGGAATCGCATAGGTCGCGATCAGCATTACCATCTCTGGATGAGCTTAATGGGGCAGTAGAGAAGGAACGCCTGTGTCCAGATAAACGTTTTCAGGGGACACGGTTTTTTGAGACACTGTATCCGTGTACGACGGAATTGATTGATAATTGGATTCCTTCTCCTGAAGTGGATGTCCCTTTATCCCAGCTTAGCAAATCCTCATTACTTCCTGTTAAAGGGAGGCGATGTTGCAGGATCCGCTGGACAGAAAAACGGAGATGGCGGCAAAATCCATCTACGAGGATGCGGGTCATGGATTCAGAGCAGTGCTAGGATCCATGTGTGCTTGTAAAGCTTCCCTGAGCTGGTTAGACCGTCTACGGACGGCGTGGCAAGATGGATCCCCACTATCCGAGGTAGATGGGCTATTAAAGTCATTGGAGGATGCAGCCCGATATGGCAGTGATGCAGGTTTGGATACTGCGTCACTGCTGTCCAGGGCGCAATCCTCGGCTGTCACAGTCAGGAGAGCACTGTGGCTTAGTCAGTGGACCGGGGACGCGGTTTCCAAGCAAGGTTTGCTATCTTTAGCTTACAAGGGTGGTCAGTTATTTGGATCTGACCTGACGGAGCTGATTGTCAAGGCAAAGGCAAAAGAAACGGCTTTACCGCAGCGAAGAGCTGTGACTTCTGCGTCTGGCAGGCCTAGTGCCGGTAGTAGTCGGCGGTCCTTTCGGTCCAGGGGACGGTTCGGTCAGCCCTCTTGGGGATCGGGTCGTCCCTCTTTTTCGGGAAAAAAGAACTCTCAGAAATCCCGCACTCCCTGGAAACAGAGCTTCCGTCAAGACAAGCGGGAAGCTGACAAGAAGCCCGCTAAGGCGGACTGACGCCAGGGTCTCACTCGAGGATTCTCGAGTGGGGGGTCGTTTGCTCCAATTCAAACCGACTTGGGCTTCCCGCGTGTCGGACGCCTGGGTGACGCGGGTCGTGTCGGCAGGCTATTTTATAGAGTTTCTTTCTCGACCCCCAGACAGTTTTTGCCAATCTCGCATTCCGTCAGAGCCCGAGCTATTTGCCGCTCTACTGCGGGAGGTCGATTCCCTTCTGCAGAAGGGTGTGGTGGTACCGGTTCCGCCGGAGGACCGGGGAAGAGGGTTTTATTCCAACCTCTTTGTGGTCCCCAAAAAGGAGGACAAATTTCGCCCCATTTTGGATCTCAAGAGATTGAATCGGCATGTCCGCACCCGGAAATTCCGCATGGAGTCGCTTCGCTCCGTTGTGGCGGCCCTGTCGCAGAACGACTTTTTGGTGTCAATCGACATTCGCGACGCCTATTTGCATGTTCCCGTCGGAAGGGCCCACCAACGCTTCCTTCGTTTTGCCATAGGTCAGGACCATTACCAGTTTGTGGCCCTGCCATTCGGGTTGGCCTCAGCACCAGCACCCAGAGTTTTTACAAAAATTCTGGCACCTCTCATGGCGATTCTTCGAAGACAGGGGGTTACGATTCTTCCCTACCTGGACGACCTTTTGATTGTGGCGTCCTCAAAGGAGGAGGCGGTGAAGGCTCGCAATCTATCCCTTCAGCTCCTGGAGGACTTTGGGTGGCTGGTCAATTGGGAGAAGTCGTCTCTGGAACCGTCGCAGTCAATCCTATTTTTGGGAATGCATTTCGACACGGTACGAGCAGTGGTGTCTCTGCCTCCGGACAAGCAAGCGAGTCTTCTTCGACATGTACAGGTTATGAAGTCTTCGACAGCGAAGTAACGGGCCTTGCACACATTGGATTTAGTGCGGGCTTTGAAGTTCTATTTGTCTATTACTCAAGGTTTTCGGAAGTCGGATTCTCTGTTTGTGATTCCAGCAGGTCGTCGACGTGGTCAACGGGCTTCCAAGGATTCTATAGCTCGTTGGATTCGGTCGGCCATTTTAGAAGCTTACCGACTTAAGGGCGAACCTTGCCCGATTAAGATTCGAGCTCACTCCACGAGAGCTGTGGGTTCATCGTGGGCCTTTCATCAAGGGGCCTCGGCAGCTCAGCTCTGCCGGGCGGCGACCTGGCGCTCTGTCCACACATTTGCGAAATTTTATAAGGTGGACGTCAGTACTTCCGCTGATGCGGCCTTAGGACGTAGGGTCCTGCAGGCGGCTGTAGTTTAAAGTTCTTGTGAACTTGTATTTAGCGCTAGTTGCGCATTTATTTAAGTTGTTGGGAATCTGCCTCTGTTGGTTTTTTGCCCACCCTTAATTTCTGGACTGCTTTGGGACGTCCCACTAGTAATGACTGTGTCTCCCTTCCTTCCATCTGCTGCTGAAAGACGGATTTTGGTAAGACCTTACCTGTAAAATCCTTTTCAGCGAAGGAAGGAAGGGAGACACAGATCCCTCCCATGGCAGAAGTGTGTTGTTGTGTTTTCAGATGCGGCGTGACCCTTCTCTGATAGTGATTATCTGGGCTGAGGTCGGCGCGCTAAGGCTCTGTTCCAGCATTGCCAGCTCATCGCAGTGGTCAGGTTCAGTGAGTAGTACCTGGGACTGTGTGGTTTTTTCTGTTATATGCATAACCTGTCTTCTTGTTTTTATCTCTGAAGTCCTTCAGAAGGGGTTATGTTGCTACGCTGGTGATATTTGCTCTTCCTTAGCTTGTGTACGGACTGGAGAGCTGGAGTAGGAGGAGCCCAAGCTGGAGGGGCCGGTCAACACTCTTTTTAATCTGAGGTGTTCTATCCTGTGTGGGCTCCACCTACCCACTAGTAATGACTGTGTCTCCCTTCCTTCCTTCGCTGAAAAGGATTTTACAGGTAAGGTCTTACCAAAATCCGTCTTTTAAGGGAATAAAAGTTCAAAGTTTGAAAACTGCACAATTTTCACCAAATTTCCATTTTTTCAAAAAGAAACCCAAGTTATAGCGAAGAAATTTTACCACTATCATGAAGTACAATATGTCACGAGAAAACAATCTCAGAATCGCGAAGATCCGTTGAAGCGTTCCAGAGTTATAACCTCATAAAGGGTCAGTGTTCAGAATTGTAAAAATTGGCCTGGTCATTAACGTGCATACCACCCTTGGGGGTTAAGGGGTTAAAATAATTTTTGAAGCTGGAGTTATAAAGTATTCTAAGTTACTGAGATATTGACTTGGGTTTTCATTGGCTGTAAGCCATAATCATCAACATTAACAGAAATAAACACTTGAAATAAATCACTGTTTGTAATGACTATATATAATATGAGTTTCACTTTTGATATTCAAGAAGTAATAAATTAACTTTTTGATGATATTCTAATTTTATGAGAAGCACCTGTATGAATCCCCCCCCAGCGCATGCACTGTGTTCTGCAGGGATTCGCCGTTTGCGAGCCGGAAGCAAAGGGTGTGTATACATTATACATGCTCCCGTCCACAGCTTAACCCCTTCATGACCCAGCCTATTTTGACCTTAAAGACCTGGCCATTTTTTGCAATTCTGACCAGTGTCCCTTTATGAAGTAATAACTCAGGAACGCTTCAACGGATCCTAGCAATTCTGAGATTGTTTTTTCGTGACATATTGGGCTTCATGTTAGTGGTAAATTTAGGTCGATCATTTTTGCGTTTATTTGTGAAAAAAATGGAAATTTGGCGAAAATTTTGAAGATTTCGCAATTTTCACATTTTTAATTTTTATTCTGTTAAACCAGAGAATTATGTGACACAAATTAGTCAATAAATAACATTTCCCACATGTCTACTTTACATCAGCATAATTTTGGAAACAAAATTTTTTTTGTTAGGAAATTATAAGGGTTAAAAGTTGACCAGCGATTTCTCATTTTTACAACAAAATTTCCAAAAACATTTTTTTTACGGACCACCTCACATTTGAAGTCACTTTGAGGGTTCTATATGGCAGAAAATACCCAAAAGTGACACCATTATAAAAACTGCACCCCTCAAGCTACTCAAAACTACATTCAAGAAGATTATTAACCCTTCAGGTGCTTCACAGGAACTAAAGCAACGTGGAAGGAAAAAATGGACATTTTAATTTTTCCAACAAAAATTTTCTTTTAGCATCAATTTTTTCATTTTTACATGGGCAACAGGATAAAATGGATCCTAAGATTTGTTGGGCAATTTCTCCTGAGTACACAGATACCTCATATGTGGTTATAAACCACTGTTTGGGCGCACGGCAGAGCTCAGAAGGGAAGGAGCGCCATTTGACTTTTTGAATGGAAAATATGCTGGAATATTTAGCGATTGCAATGTCGCATTTGGAGAGTCCCTGTGTGCCTAAACATTGGAGCTCCCCCACAAATGACCCCATTTTGGAAACTAGACCCCCCCCCAAGGAACTAGATGCATAGTGAGCACTTTGAACCCCCAGGTGCTTCACAAATTCATCCGTAAAAAAAAAGTACTTTTTTTTCACAAAAATTTTCTTTTAGCCTCAGTTTTTTCATTTTCACATGGGCAACAGGATAAAATGGATCCTAAAATTTGTTGGGCAATTTCTCCTGAGTACACAGATACCTCATATGTGGTCATAAACCACTGTTTGGGCGCACGGCAGGGCCCAGAAGGGAAGGAGCGCCATTTGACTTTTTGAATGGAAAATTAGCTCCAATCGTTAGCGGACACCATGACGCGTTTGGAGAGCCCCTGTGTGCCTAAACAGTGAAAAAACCCCACATGTGACACCATTTTGGAAACTAGACTCCTTATGGAACTTATCAAGATGTGTTGTGAGCACTCTGACCCCCAAGTGCTTCACAGATGTTTATAACGCAGAGCAGTGAAAATAAAAAAAATCACTTTATTCCTCAAAAATAATTTTTTAGACTGCTATTTTTATTTTCCCAAGGGTAACAGGATAAATTGGACCCCAAAAGTTGTTGTCCAGCTTTTCCTGAGTACGCTGGTGCCCCATATGTGGGGGGGAACCACTGTTTTGGCGCACGTCAGGGCTCAGAAGGGAAGGAGCGCCATTTGACTTTTTTAATGGAAAATTAGCTCCAATCGTTAGCGGACACCATGTCGTGTTTGGAGAACCGCTGTGTGCCTAAAGTTTGGAGCTCCCCCACAAATGACCCCATTTTGGAAACTAGACCCCCTAAGGAACTTATCTAGATGCACAGTGAGCACTCTGAACCCCCAGGTGCTTCACAGAAGTTTATAACGCAGAGCCGTGAAAACAAAAAATCATTTTTTTTTTCTCAAAAAATGATTTTTTTAGCCACCTATTTTTTTCACAATGGTTACAGGAGAAATTGGACCCCAAAAGTTGTACAGTTTGTCCTGAGTACACTGGTACCCCATATGTGGGGAGGAACCACTGTTCGGGCACACGTTTGGGCTTGGAAGGGAAGTAGTGAAGTTTTGAAATGCCGACTTTGATGGAATGGTCTGCGGGCGTCATGTTACGTTTGCAGAGTCCCTGATGTGTCTAAACAGTAGAAACTCCCCACAAATGACCCCATTTTGGAAACTAGACCCCGCAAGGAACTTATCTAGATGTGTGGTGAGCACTTTGAACCCCCAAGGGCTACACAGAAGTTTGTAACGCCCGGGCATGAAAATAAAAAAAAACATATTTTTTTCCACAAACATGATCTTTATTCCCCATTTTTTTATTTTCCCAAGAGTAACAGGATAAATTGGACCCCAAAAGTTGTTGTCCAGCTTTTCCTGAGTACGCTGGTGCCCCATATGTGGGGGAACCACTGTTTTGGCGCACGTCAGGGCTCAGAAGGGAAGGAGCGCCATTTGACTTTTTTAATGGAAAATTAGCTCCAATCGTTAGCGGACACCATGTCGTGTTAGGAGAACCGCTGTGTGCCTAAAGTTTGGAGCTCCCCCACAAATGACCCCATTTTGGAAACTAGACCCCCCTAAGGAACTTATCTAGATGCACAGTGGAGCACTCTGAACCCCCAGGTGCTTCACAGAAGTTTATAACGCAGAGCCGTGAAAACAAAAAATCATTTTTTTTTCTCAAAAAATGATTTTTTTAGCCACCTATTTTTTTCACAATGGTTACAGGAGAAATTGGACCCCAAAAGTTGTACAGTTTGTCCTGAGTACACTGGTACCCCATATGTGGGGAGGAACCACTGTTCGGGCACACGTTTGGGCTCGGAAGGGAAGTAGTGAAGTTTTGAAATGCCGACTTTGATGGAATGGTCTGCGGGCGTCATGTTACGTTTGCAGAGTCCCTGATGTGTCTAAACAGTAGAAACTCCCCACAAATGACCCCATTTTGGAAACTAGACCCCGCAAGGAACTTATCTAGATGTGTGGTGAGCACTTTGAACCCCCAAGGGCTACACTGAAGTTTGTAACGCCCGGGCATGAAAATAAAAAAATCATATATTTTTTCCACAAACATGATCTTTATTCCCCATTTTTTTTTTATTTTCCCAAGGGTAACAGGAGAAATTAGACCCCAAAAGCTGTTGTCCAATTTGTCGTGAGTACACTGATATCCCATATGTAGGAGAAAACTACTGTATGGGCACACGTCGGGGCTCGGAAGGGAAGTAGTGACGTTTTGAAATGCCGACTTGATGGAATGGTCTGGGGGCGTCATGTTACGTTTGCAGAGCCCCTGATATGCCTAAACTGTGAAAACCCCCCCAAATGACCCAATTTTGGAAACTAGACCACCCAAGGAACTTATCTAGATGTGTAGTGAGCACTTTGAACCCCCAAGTGCTTCACAAGTTTATAACCTAGAGCCATGAAAATAAAAAATCATTTTTTTTCCTCAAAAAATGTTTTTTTTAACTCACAATTTATTATTTTCACAAGGGTAACAGGAGAAATTGGACGGCAAAAGTTGTCCTGTTTGTCCTGAGTACGCTGGTACCCCATATGTGCGGGGGAACCACTGTTTGAGCACACGTCGGGGCTCGGAAGGGAAGTAGTGACGTTTTGTAATGCCAACTTGATGGAATGGTCTGCGGGCGTCATGTTACGTTTGCAGAGTCCCTGATGTGTCTAAACAGTAGAAACTCCCCACAAATGACCCCATTTTGGAAACTAGACCCCGCAAGGAACTTATCTAGATGTGTGGTGAGCACTTTGAACCCCCAAGGGCTACACTGAAGTTTGTAACGCCCGGCATGAAAATAAAAAAATCATATTTTTTCCACAAACATGATCTTTATTCCCCATTTTTTTTTATTTTCCCAAGGGTAACAGGAGAAATTAGACCCCAAAAGCTGTTGTCCAATTTGTCGTGAGTACACTGATATCCCATATGTAGGAGAAAACTACTGTATGGGCACACGTCGGGGCTCGGAAGGGAAGTAGTGACGTTTTGAAATGCCGACTTGATGGAATGGTCTGGGGGCGTCATGTTACGTTTGCAGAGCCCCTGATATGCCTAAACTGTGGAAACCCCCCAAATGACCCAATTTTGGAAACTAGACCACCCAAGGAACTTATCTAGATGTGTAGTGAGCACTTTGAACCCCCAAGTGCTTCACAAGTTTATAACCTAGAGCCATGAAAATAAAAAATCATTTTTTTTCCTCAAAAAATGTTTTTTTTAACTCACAATTTATTATTTTCACAAGGGTAACAGGAGAAATTGGACGGCAAAAGTTGTCCTGTTTGTCCTGAGTACGCTGGTACCCCATATGTGCGGGGGAACCACTGTTTGAGCACACGTCGGGGCTCGGAAGGGAAGTAGTGACGTTTTGTAATGCCAACTTGATGGAATGGTCTGCGGGCGTCATGTTATGTTTGCAGAGCCCATCATGTGCCTAAACAGTAGAAACCCCCCCCCAAGTGACCCATTTTGGAAACTAGATCCCCCAGGGAACTCTTTGAGCACTTTGAATCTCCAAGTTCTTCACAGAAGTTTATAACGCAGAGCCGTGAAAATAAAAAATCTTTTTTTTTTTCTACAAACATGATCTTTTAGTCCCCAATTTTTTTTTTCCCCAAGGGTAACAGAAGAAATTAGACCGCCAAAGTTGTGAAATTTTTTCTGAGTACGCTCATACCCCATATGTGGGGGTAAATCACTGTTTGGGCACACGTCAGGGCTCGGAATAAAGGGATCACTGTTTGACTTTTTTTTTTTTGTTGAATATGTATCTATTAACACACATGTATAACACATATCAAGGGTATGAACAGTAACAAAACATGTCACATAATATAAGCCAAGCGTCATCATATCAGGTCATGTCCAATAAAACAGAGCACAATATATATGAATGAAACAGCGTGATCGTGAGATTTGGCACACAAATTGGGTTCCTGGACTAACGAACCCCAATAACATTCTACAAGAACAAGAACTAAGAACAAAATAAAACAAGAAGACACAGAAAATATAAGGGGAAATAAAGAAAAATAAGGGAATTAAATGAACCTAAATGAAAAATAAATAACTGGACAAAGAGTCATTCCATGTCAAGTGGACCAGTGGTCCCCACTCGACCTTCTCCGATTTTGCTGAAAATTTATAAGGATGTACATGTATGTTTGAAAAGAGGTTCTGTAAATTTTTAGGGCCAGTTCTCAAATACATTGGGCACTGTTGACCTTTCACTGGAGGTTCCACCAAGCCTGCGGCTTCAGCTAAGAGGATTTTGCAAACTTTGGCACATAGCCATTAGAGTTCTATACTGGCTATGATGCTGAAATTTGGCATACTAGCTCAACTTTTGCTGCTAAACACGATATAATTATTACCGGCTATGACAAAACAATATTTCGGCCGCAATTTTGTGTCAAAGTAGCTTGTAAAACGCGTCGCATAAAATTTATGCCAAACTTTGACCATATATAACTCAAGACCAAAAACCAATAGTAACTGGTGCTTTGTCCTGTACACCAAACATCTACATGACTTTGCATTGCTGCAATATCACGGGCAAACCATATGTATTTGTGGAAATATTCACACCCACATATGATGAAAAACTTAAAAAAAACGAATTTTACCTATTTTTAGGTCAAATTTCTCAAAAAGGGTACCCCTAAAATATATTAATTCTGATATCATTAGAAAGAGCACATTTTTCTCTAAAGGATCATTGTTGTTTTTTTTGGAGTCTCTCAGTTTAAGAAAAGAAAAATGCCACTGAACATGGTGTTATTTATTAATAAGCAATGAATGGTAACTGCACTATTCAAACCCTTGCGTTGGTCCATGGTGGTTATACCACAACCAATTCCCTAAGAATTGGTATTATAATCCTATTAAGAATTGTAATAATGCTGTCTTTCGAGAATTGGCAGCCCCATCGCCTAGGAGCCATGGCCGATAGCCGTGCAAGGCCAGCCGCGAGCGGTCTCTTTATCGCAGGTTCCGAAGCCTGAGGGTGGGTGTCTTTGCCTAGGATCCCAAGCCTAATATTGGGTATCTTTTGTTGGTTCCCAAGCCATAATGTTCAGTCTAAGTGGTCTGGAATTGTTGCTGAATTTGCAACATAATCGGTTCAGAGAAGCTGTATTGTTGGCCCACTGCTGTTGCAGCTGGTACTGGAATTATTGCAATGATTGACTGCTCGGGAATCCAGCATGTATCATTTCTCACAGGCCAGTGAAAGAAGCTAGCTGGTCCATGAGGATGCATAAAATTTATTAATGCATCATGGTTGTCGAGTGAAATTTCAGAAATATTTCCAATCCACCAGTTCCTATCGTAAATTCAGGCAATGTATTGCCCTGGCTGGAGGTTTGCAATTGGCACAAAAGGCATTTCTGGTCTGACAGATCTATCTACATGGGCAATGAAAGATAATGGGTCATTTGACACCCTTGAAATGCGAATCTTTTTGTCATCAATTGGCACAAACTGGTGATTTTCTCTTGTTCCAGCAATGTCCATCTTTGAACCTTTCCTCTTGAACTGCTCGTTTTTCGTCAATTTTTTCTTTTGGAACAAAAAAAAATTTGATTCCATGCAGTTGCTCGTTGCAAAAGTTGAATATATCCACCGGGGTCAGTATTTGGTTTTCAGTTGGGCGTTGAAGACTGGCATGAGCTGCCAACCTCTTTGCTGTCCTTCCAATCCCATCACAGGGCGACTTTCCATGACTGGTACCAAAAAAATTCCATTCAGCGCTGATATTGAAATCAGCATTGTGGTGGCACAAGTTGAGAAAATTTTTAAATTTTTGTACTGGGCTGCAGATCCATCGCTGAAGTAGTGGATATGACGAATCCCATAGATGAGAGTCTTGAGATACTCCACAATTACTGTTAAGAAAGTGTGGACTGCAACTGTGTCATGTCGTGAGCAATCACTGATTATGCACAAGCTGATGTTCTGCACAGTTTCACCATTTAACTCCTTGAAGTAAATTACAAATGGGTGTACTGTAGCTTGACTGTTTTCCCAGTGGAAACCTTGAATGGCATCTTGAACAATAAGGCTAAGTGCACACGTTTGCAGAATGTTTGCAGAATATTCCTGCGCAAAACCGGACTTTTTTCGTGGCAAAAACGCGCGTTTTTTTGCGCGGATTTTGCGCGCTTTTGGTGCTTTTTTTTGCGCGGATTTGACGCGTTTTTACCACGATTTTTTCCTGAACTTTCTAGGTCAATAACATAGCGGGAAAAACGCTAGAATTCCGCAAAATTAATGGACATGTTGCTAGATTTGGACATGTTGCTAGATTTTCCGCGATGTGTTTTTTTCGCGGAAAAAAAAAAGCACCATGTGCACAAAAATTGCGAAATTCATTCTAAATGATAGGATGCTTAATACATGCGTTTTTGACGCGTTTTTTCTCGCGAAAAAAACGCAAATATTCCTGAACGTGTGCACTTAGCCTTAATGAGTAATTTTCAACAAAGTCCATAAGGATCACAAGCTCTCCAGGTCTCAGATTTTCCTTCAACGATTTCAAATAGCTACTTTGATGCTTGGTGATGTAGTGATGGCTACAAAGTTTAGAAATTTTCAAAACCAATTCTTCAATGAAATCTTCTATAGTCAGTTGTTTGGTATCAAGCGTGTCTCGATCAGTGTGAATCCATTGTTTGAACTCAATAATATATTCAGGGTCACTGTTGACAAACACATTGACTAGAAATTCTTTTAAAACTTCAGGACCCGGGCATTTATCACAACGGCCAAGCATACAGTCCTTGGATTCAATTCCACAGACCATTTTGCATATGAGCTCTTTGTAGTCATCATTGATTGGGAATGCTGCAAGCATTAGTTTGACATTTTGATGAATGGTACACACACAAACGGAATGTGTTCCAGCAGATCCAACGGTTACGCACCACTTTGGCCGAAGCTCACAAAACTTGGAAAATCCAATTTCAGGGCCATTCCGATCCCGATAGGCAACAAACATTTCCCTCATATTGCTCAGTAATAGTTGCTTTTGCATCTGCTTTTTTTCTCCAGCTATTCGCACTGATACATAGTCTTTTTTACCAGGGCACATTCGACTGAATTCATAATCCTCAAAAAATGCCTGCACCTTTTTCTTCACTTCCTCAGAAACTTTCTTGCCACACTTGATTCTAGGTAAGGCTAAGATCCCATGTTCACATTTAAGCTTTCGAGCTTGTTTGACCATTCGTTCAGAGACACCGAATTTGTCTGATATAGCCTTAATGGACCAACTTTTAGGTGCCAATGTCAAGATTTGGACCTTTTCTGCCCGACTGGACACCTGCAGCTTTTGCTTCAAATCTGCCAAAAGGTGATTGTAATCCAGACACATTTTGCACTGTGCTGTTTTTGTTTGCTCAATGTCTCAAGCCCTCCAATTGAAGCAATCTTGCTAGAAAATGCATTAATAAATTTTATGCATCCTCATGGACCAGCTAGCTTCTTTCACTGGCCTGTGAGAAATGATACATGCTGGATTCCCGAGCAGTCAATCATTGCAATAATTCCAGCACCAGCTGCAACAGCAATGGGCCGAGAATACAGCTTCTCTGAACCAATTATGTTGCAAATTCAGCAACAATTCCAGACCACTTAGACTGAACATTATGGCTTGTGAACCAACAAAAGATACCCAATATTAGGCTTGGGATCGTAGGCAAAGACACCCACCCTCAGGCTTCAGAACCTGCGATAAAGAGACCGCCCGCGGCTGGCCTTGCACGGCTATCGGCCATGGCTCCTAGGCGATGGGGCTGGCAATTCTCGAAAGACAGCATTATTACAATTCTTAATAGGATTATAATACCAATTCTTAGGGAATTGGTTGTGGTATAACCACCATGGACCAACGCAAGGGTTTGAATAGTGCAGTTACCATTCATTGCTTATTAACCCCTTCACCCCCAAGGGTGGTTTGCACGTTAATGACCGGGCCAATTTTTACAATTCTGACCACTGTCTCTTTATGAGGTTATAACTCTGGAACGCTTCAACGGATCTTCGCGATTCTGAGATTGTTTTCTTGTGACATATTGTACTTCACGTTAGAAGTAAAATTTCTTCGATATAACTTGCGTTTATTTTTGAAAAAAAACGCAAATATGGCGAAAATTTTTAAAATTTTGCAATTTTCAAACTTTGAATTTTTATTCCCTTAAAACAGAGAAATATGTCACATAAAATAGTTAAGAAATAACATTTCCCACATGTCTACTTTACATCAGCACAATTTTGGAACCAAAATTTTTTTTTGTTAGGAAGTTATAAGGGTTAAAAGTTGACCAGCGATTTCTCATTTTTACAACAAAATTTACAAAGCCATTTTTTTTAGGGACCACCTCTCATTTGAAGTCACTTTGAGGGGTCTATATGGCAGAAAATACCCAAAAGTGACACCATTCTAAAAACTGCACCCCTCAAGGTACTCAAAACCACATTCAAGAAGATTATTAACCCTTCAGGTGCTTCACAGGAACTAAAGCAACGTGGAAGGAAAAAATGAATATTTAACTTTTTAGCCACAAAAATGATCTTTTACAAACTTTTTTTTTATTTTCACAAGGGTAAAAGGAGAAAATGGACAGATAAGGTTGTTATGCAACTTCTCCTGAGTACGCCAATACCCAATATGTGGGGGAAAACCACTGTTTGGGAACACGGCAGAGCTCGTAAGGGAAGGAGCGCCGTTTGACTTTTTCAAACTAAAATTGGCTGGAATTGAGATTGGACGCCATGTCGTGTTTGGAGAGCCCCTAATGCGCCTAAACAGTGGAAACCCCCACAAGTGACACCATTTTGGAAACTAGACCCCCTAAGGTACTTATCTAGATCTGTTGTGAGCACTTTGAACTCCCAAGTGTTTCACAAAAGCTTATAATGCCTGGGTGTGAAAAAAAAAAAAAAAAATTTTCCACAAAAATGATTTTTTAGTCCCAAATTTTTGAATTTTCCCAAGGAAATTGGACCCCAAAAGTTGTTGTCCAATTTGTCCTGAGTACGCTGATACCCCATATGTGGGGGGGGGAACTGTTTGGGTGCACGGCAGGGCTTGGAAAGGAAGTAGTAACGTTTTGGAATGCAGACGTTGATGGGGGTCATGTTCCGTTTGCAGTGCCCCAGATGAGCCTAAACAGTGGAAACCCCCCACAAGTGACCCCATTTTGGAAACTATACCCCCTAAGGAACTTATCTAGATCTTTGGTGAGCACTTTGAACCCCCAAGTGCTTCACACAAGTTTATAATGCCCGGGCATGAAAATAAAAAATCCTATTTTTTTCCCACAAAAATTATATTTTAGTCACTAATTTTTTATTTTCTCAAGGGTAACAGGAGAAATTGGACCACATAAGTTGTTGTCCAATTTGTCCTGAGTACGCTGATACCCCATATGTGGGTGGGAACCACTGTTTGGGCGCACGGCAGAGCTCGGAATGGAAGGAGCACCATTTGACTTTTTCCAACCAAAATTGGCTGGAATTGAGATTGGATGCCATGTTGCATTTGGAGAGCCCCTGATGTGCCTAAACAGTGGAAACCCCCCACAAATGACCCCATTTGGGAAACTAGACCCCCTAAGGAACTTTTCTAGATCTTTGATGAGCAATTTGAACCCCCAAGTGCTTCACACAAGTTTATAACGTAGAGCCGTAAAATTTAAAAATCATATTTTTTCCACAAAAATGATCTTTTCACCCCAATTTTTATTTTTCCAAGGGTAACAAGACTCCAAAAGTTATTGTGCAATTTGTCCTGAGTGCGCTGATACCCCATATGTGGGGGTAAACCACTGTTTGGGTGCATGGCAGAGTTTGGAAGGGAAGGAGCGCCGTCTGACTTTTTCAACGCAGAATTGGCTGGACGCCATGTCGTGTTTGGAGAGCTCCTGATCTGCCTAAACAGTGGAAACCCCCATAAATGACGCCATTTTGGAAACTAGACCCCTCAAGGAACTTATCTAGATGTGTGGTGAGAACTTTTAACCCCCAGGTGTTTCACTAAAGTTTATAACGTACAGCCGTAAAATAAAAAATCTTTTTTTTTTTTACAAAAATGATTTTTTCGTCCCCAATATTTTATTTTCACAAGGGTAACAGAAGAAATTGGAACCCAAAAGTTGTTGTCCAATTTGTCCTGAGTACGCTGATACCCAATATGTGGGAGAAAACTACTGTATGGGCGCACGTCAGGGCTCGGAAGGGAAGTAGTGACGTTTTGGATTGCAGACTTTGATGGAATGGTCTGGGGGCGTCATGTCGCATTTGGAGAGCCCTGATGCGCCTAAACAGTGGAAACCCCCACAAGTGACCCCATTTGGAAAATAGACCCCACAAGGAACTTGTCTAGATGTGTGGTGAGCACTTTGAACCCGAAGTGCTTCACAGAAGTTTATAACGCACAGCCGTAAAAATAAAAAATCCTTTTTTTTTTTTTGCAAAAATGATTTTTTTGCCCCAATATTTTATTTTTACAAGGGTAACAGGAGAAATTGGACCCCAAAAGTTGTTGTCCAATTTGTCCTGAGTACGCTGATATCCAATATGTGGGAGAAAACTACTGTATGGGTACACGTTGGGGCTCGGAAGGGAAGTAGTGACGTTTTGGATTGCAGACTTTGATGGAATGGTCTGGGGGGTCATGTCGCATTTGGAGAGCCCCTGATGCGCCTAAACAGTGGAAACCCCCCACAATTGACCCCATTTTGGAAAATAGTCCCCACAAGGAACTTATCTAGATGTGTGGTGAGCGCTATGAAGCCCCAAGTGCTTCACAGAAGTTTATAATGTACAGCCGTAAAAACAAAAAAATATTTTTTTTTGTACAAAAATGATATTTTCGCCCCCAGTTTTTTATTTTCCCAAGGGTAGCAGAAGAAATAGGACAAATTGCACAATAACTCTTGGGGTCCAGAGTACGCTGATACCCCATATGTGGGGATAAACTACTGTTTGGACGCATGGCAGAGCTGAGAAGTGAAGGAGCACCGTTTGACTTTTTCAACGCAGAATTGGCTGGAATTGAGATCAGACGCCATGTCACATTTGGAGAGCCCCTGATGTGCCTAAACAGCTGAAACCCCCCAATTCTAACTCCAACCCTAACCCCAACACACCCTAACCCTAGTCCCAACCCTAACCACAAACCTAACCCTAACACACCCCTAATCCCAACCCTAACCCTAATCCTAACTTTAGCGCCAACCCTAACCCTAACTTTAGCCGCAACCCTAACCCTAATGGGAAAATGGAAATAAATACTTTTTTTTAATTTTATTATTTTTCCCTTACTAAGGGGGTGATAAAGGGGGGTTTGATTTACTATTTATAGCGGGTTTTTATGATTGGCAGCTGTCACGCTAAAAGACGCTTTTTATTGCAAAAATAGTTTTTACATCATCACATTTTGAGAGCTATAATTTTTGCATATTTTGGCCCACAGAGTCATGTGAGGTCTTATTTTTTGCGGGACGAGTTGACGTTTTTATTGGTACCATTTTTGAGCACGTGACGTTTTTTGATCACTTTTTATTTCGATTTTTGGGAGGTTAGAATGAACAAAAATCAGCAATTCATGAATTTCTTTCGGGGGAGGCGTTTATACCGTTCCGCGTGTGGTAAAATTGATAAAGCAGTTTTATTCTTCGGGTCAGTACGATTATGGCGATACCTCATTTATATCATTTTTTCATGTTTTGGCGCTTTTATAGAATAAAAACAATTTTATAAAAAAAAATAATTATTTTTGCATCGCTTTATTCTGCGAGCTATAACTTTTTTATTTTTTCGCTGATGATGCTTTATGACGGCTCGTTTTTTGCGGGACAAGATGACGTTTTCAGCGGTACCATGTTTTTTTATATCGGTCTTTTTGATCGCGTGTTATTCCACTTTTTGTTCGGCGGTATGATGATAAAGCATTGATTTTTTGCTTCGTTTTTTTTTTTTTTAAGGGGTTCACTAAAGGGGTTAACTAGTGGGACAATTTTATAGGGGGGTCGTTACGGACGCGGCGATACGAAATGTGTACTTTTATTGTTTTTTTTTTTTTTATTTACAGGAAGAAGTGAATTTATTGGGGAATATATTTTTTTTTTTTTTTATTTATTTTGGATTTTTTTTTTTACACATGTTTATTTTTACTTTTTTAACTTTTTTACTTTGTCCCAGGGTGGGACATCACAGTATTTTATCAGATCGCTGGTGTGACAGTGTGCACAGCACTCTGTCACACCAGCGATTGCACAGGCATAGATGAAGGCTTCTCAGTGCCTGCTCTCGGCAGGCACTGAGGTAGCCGCCTCCCTCCAGGACCCCGGCCCCATCTTGGATCCGGGTCCTGGGAGGGAGGAAGCCCTCAGAACAGCGCGATCACATCGCGCTGCTCTGAGGGTCTCAGGGGGCGCGCAGGGAGCCCCCACCCTGCGCGATCCTTCTGTGCCCCCAGTACACCGCGATCATGTTTGATCGCGGTGTGCAAGGGGTTAATGTGCCGGGAGCGGTCCGTGACCGCTCCTGACACACAGTCATGGGTGTCAGCTGTGATAATCAGTTGACACCCGGCGGCGATTAGCTGCGCTCCCCTCAGGAGCGCAGCTGATCGCCTATGACGTACTATCTCGTCCCCGGTCATACGGGCCCAGGTACTATGGACGGGATAGTACGTCCGATTGCAGTAAGGGGTTAATAAATAACACCATGTTCAGTGGCATTTTTCTTTTCTTAAACTGAGAGACTCCAAAAAAACAACAATGATCCTTGTAGAGAAAAATGTGCTCTTTCTAATAATATCAGAATTAATATATTTTAGGTGTACCCTTTTTGAGAAATTTGACCTAAAAATAGGTAAAATTCGTTTTTTTTAAGTTTTTCATCATATGTGGGTGTGAATATTTCCACAAATACATATGGTTTGCCCGTGATATTGCAGCAATGTAAAGTCATGTAGATGTTTGGTGTACAGGGCAAAGCACCAGTTACTATTGGTTTTTGGTCTTGAGTTATATATGGGCAAAGTTTGGCATAAATTTTATGCAACGCGTTTTAGAAGCTACTTTGACACAAAATTGCGGCCGAAATATTGTTTTGTCATAGCCGGTAATAATTATATCGTGTTTAGCAGCAAAAGTTGAGCTAGTATGCCAAATTTCAGCATCATAGCCAGTATAGAACTCTAATGGCTATGTGCCAAAGTTTGCAAAATCCTCTTAGCTGAAGCCGCAGGCTTGGTGGAACCTCCAGTGAAAGGTCAACAGTGCCCAATGTATTTGAGATCTGGCCCTAAAAATTTACAGAACCTCTTTTCAAACATACATGTACATCCTTATAAATTTTCAGCAAAATCGGAGAAGGTCGAGTGGGGACGATTTTTAAAACTGGTCCACTTGATGTGGAATGACCCCAAAGAAAAAAGGAAGAAGGTTAAAGGTAAAGGGAAGGAAGAAGGGGAGGGGGGGCGCCCTCGGTCTCCGCCCACAGCACACCACGTGGCAGAGAATCTTACATACAAAAATAGCACTCCAATGACTCACTTACACTATGTAGGCGAAGGGGTACGAAAGGCAATCCACGGGGACCAGGTGGTCTGGAATTTATCCCAGGTATGGTTGATCCATGCCGACAGGTCCTCCATGTCCCTGATATGGTCCACAGCAACAGTCCACTCCTCCAGAGAAGGCGCTAGAAGTTTGGCAGCCGTCAACATAAAGGTCGCCAGTTTGTGCTTAATGGGGTTATAACCCGTCGCCGGCACCTAAAAAAGGACTGAGTCCCTGGGTAAATCAGAAGGCAGATATCTTTGATTTTTTGTCGTATCGCATTCCAGAAGGGCACAATGAGGGGACAATCCCACCAGATGTGAGCATAAGTTCCTGAACCCGCCCCACATCTCCAGCAGATGTCAGAGGTCTGCAAGCCATGGCGAAATAGGAAGGACGGGGTTCGGTACCACCTGGCAATCAGTTTATAAGAATTCTCTTTAATGCGAACGCACCTAGAAAATCCCAGTGCGTGTCTTTTAATACACCTGGCGACTCGTAGGGACAATGGGTGCCCCAGTTCCCGTTCCCAGGCAGCAAGGTAAGTAGGCTCAGTATCAGAGCGAAGAGACATAAGCCATTTGTAATGGTGGAGATACGCCTTTGACAGGACTCTGTGCCAGCAACAGCGCTCCAAGTTGGAGGCAGCCCGCAAGGACGATGTTGCTCCATAAAGGTCTGACAGACATGATGTACATGTGCTAGCGATAAAAAGTTGGCGTGTGTAGGTCGAGGATTGATGACAGGCCCTCCGCCGAAGGGACATTGCCTCAGCAAAAGGATTGAGGGGCGTTACCAGTTGCTCCACAAACCCTGAAAAGTCCAAAACCCTCTCCGAGCAGTCAACAAAGGGAGTAAGTTACAGGCATGAGCGGAGAGGGGAACTTACTCATAGTGTCATGATGTAGACAGTTCAGGCATGTGTGGAGCAAACCCTTCAGGAGAGGGGAGAAGCCGCGTGTACGAGGGATCTGAGTATGCACACCCATAACTCAAGTGCCTCCCGAGGCGAAAGAAGAGCGTTTCTAGGGAGGACAAGAAAGAACTTTTGTTCCAGCTGTTTATCTCCACCCAACGACGAAGATGGCAAGCGAAGTATAGTTCTTCAGGTCGGGCATACCACTCCACCTGCATCTGTGGGCAGAGTCAAAGTCGAGAAAGCGATACGAGCCGGACGTTGGTTCCTAGGAACCGTGAGAACAGAACGTGTAAGGCACGAAAAAGGAAAGCACTTTTGCTTTTGAACGCCAAAATTGCAGGAATCAATGGTGGCGCCATGTCGCGTTTGGAGACCCCTGATGTGCCTTAAATAGTGGAAACCCCTCAATTCTAACTCCAACACACCCCTAACCACAACCCTAACCCCTACACCCTAATCCAAACCATAACCCTAACCCCAAACACACCCTAACCCTAATTCCAACCCTAACCACAAGCCTAACCCTAATCCCAACCCTAACCCCAAAACACCCCTAACACTAATCCTAACTCTAACCCTAACCACAAACCTAACCCTAACCCTAATTCCAATCCTAACCCAAATTCCAACCCTAACCCAAATTCCAACCCTAATGCTAAAGCTAGGTTCACATTACGTTTTACCAGCCCGTTCAACACATAGCTTTGACGGGCTGGTAACTGTATAGCATAACGCGATTGTGTTATGCTATTCCCGCTAGCGCAGATGAATCAGCAGATGATTCATCTGTGCTAGCGGTGACGGAGCCCAGACGCTGCAGCCCGCATCTGAGGCTCTGTCACTGAATGACGGCACGTCGCGAACGCATGCCGCTTTATGGCATGCGTCGCGATGTGCCCTCAAATGGGGGTGAATGGCAGCGTTAACAGACTGCGTTACACCACGTTATACCGCGGTGTAACGCAATCCGTCTAATGGACTGCCATAACGCAATATGAACCCTAACCCTAGTCCTAACCCTAGTCCTAACCCTAACTGTAATTCTAACCCTAATGGAAAAATAAAAATATTTTTATTTTATTATTGTTCCCTACCTATGGGGGTGATGAAGGGGGCGTTATTTACTATTTTTTTTATTTTGATCACTGTGATAGGGTCTATCACAGTGATCAAAATGTACTTTCATTCATTTTTTGAATCTGCCGGCTGGCAGATTCGGCGGGCGCACTGCGCATGCGCCCGCCATTTTGGAAGATGGCGGCGCCCATGGACCGTGCAGGAGAGACGCCGGTAGGAAGACGGCGACTCCTGCGGTAACTGGGGGGGGGGGATCGGAAGACTGGGGGGGTTATCGGAGACCTGGGGGAGGGATCGGATGCCTGGGGGGACCTAAAAAAAGAGGAGGGGAGCATTTAGTGACGGCGGTGACCGGTCGCCGCCATTTATCGGTGGCGGCGGCCGATCGCCGCCGTGACTTGGTGTGGGGGGGGTTGGATCTTTGTCTCCAGCCATGGCAGATGCTATTGCAGCATCGGCCATGGCTGGATTGTAATATTTCACCAAATTTCATTGGTGAAATATTACAAATCGCTCTGATTGGCTGTTTCACTTTTAACAGCCAATCAGAGCGATCGTAGCCACGTGGGGGTTAAGCCAACCCCCCTGTGGTGAAGCACGTAGGGTCTTGTGCCTGCGGGTCGGGTGACCTTTCAGTGACCCCGGTCACCCGGCCCGCAGGAACGCGATCCTTTCATGATGCCACATAGGCGTCACAGGTCGGATTAGCACCGACTTTCATGACGCCTACGTGGCGTCACAGGTCGGAAAGGTATTAACTAGTGGTGCATCTGTTGATGCGGCAGTACAGTGGGTGTGACCGACTAGAGAGCATGGCCTCAGGGCTCTTTCTGGGAGTACATCTAACGCATAAATACCTTCTGGTCCCGGCTCAGAAAGCGGCAAATCTCGAATCCTCGCAGTTCACAATGTGTGAGTTGGGGGAATTCATAAGTCTGCAGTCACTTGTAAAATCTTTTATATGGGGCAAACAATAAGAAAACTGGAACAGAGAATTGCTGAGCATATAGCCACCATCAATAACAAGAATAGTGCAAATTCTGGAGCTTGTAAACATTTTGTCTCTGTTCATGCAGGTGATTTATCGCAGTTTGCATTTTTTGGCTTGAAAAAGGTGCCTTGTCCTAAATGAGGTGGCATTTGGCAAAGGGAACTTGCCCTTAGCGAGGCATACTGGATTTTACTTTAAATACCAAATTCCCTAATTATAGAAAATATTTGTATTACATTTATGTGTTTTTTTGTTAAATTCTTGATTAATATTGTCGTTTTTGTCTTGCTTCACCTGTTTGTATTTTTGATGTGATTACCGCTATTTCAGGATTGGTTATTTCCACTTTACATTTTCGTTCATACTTTCCTTTTTTTATCCTGTGACTAAGGCCTCTTTCACACATCCATTTTTTACTTCAGGCGCGATCCGGCGTGTTGTTAAAAAAACGGATCCGGTACCGGATACGTTTTTTTAGCATTGACTTTCATTAGCGCTGGATCGCGCCAGATGTCATTGCGTTGTATCCGTTTTTGTCCGGATCCGGCGGAAATGTACATTCCGTCGGCCGAACAAAACGGTGACTTTAACGTTTTTTGTTTTTTTTCCGGAGCCGCCTGATAGTGCCTGAAGCGGCGCATCAGGCGGCTGGAAATAATACAAGTGTATGGAACCGGACCAGTCTTTTGTACAATCCGTCAAAAGACTGATCCGGATTCTGGAAACCAAGGTCTCTCTCTGTCTCTCTCTCTCTCTCTCTCTCTCTCTCCCCCTCCATTTTCTGGCTGCAAAACTTCTTTTTCCGGGTTAAAAAGTTCAGGTCGGATCCAGCAAAAAAACTGATCCGTTGCATCAGTTTTTTCATTTCAGCGCCGGATCCGTCCCTTCAGGTATTCGACGGATTATGCCTGACACAAAAAAACGATGTGTGAAAGAGGCCTAAGGCTGCTTTCACACACCAGTTTTTTTGTGTCAGGCATAATCCGTCGAATACCTGAAGGGACGGATCCGGTTCTGAAATGAAAAAACTGATGCAACGGATCAGTTTTTTTGCTGGATCCGACCTGAACTTTTGAACCCGGAAAAATAAGTTTTGCAGCCGGAAAATGCAGGTACGCATGTCCGGACCGAGGAGAGAGAGAGAGACCGACCTTGGTTTCCAGAATCCGGATCAGTCTTTTGACGGATTGCACAAAAGACTGGTCCGGTTCCATAGACTACTATTATTTCCGGACTCCTGATGTGCCGCTTCAGGCACTATCTGGCGGGTCCGGGGAAAAAAAAACGTTGCAGTGACCGTTTTGTCAGGCCGCCGGAATGTATATTTCCGCCGGATCCGGACAAAAACGGATGCAACGCAACGACATCAGGCGCGATCCGGCGCTAATAAAAGTCAATTACGAAAAACCGCATCCGGTACCGGATCCGTTTTTTTTAAAAACACGCTGGATCGCGCCTGACGTAAAAAAACTGATGTGTGAAAGTAGCCTAAGGACGGTATCTTGCGCCACAAACGTGTCAGCTTTCCTTAAGGCTTAGTGCACACGTTGAGGAATGTGTGCAGAATTTCCCTGAGCAAAAACTGACTTTTTTTGCGGTAAAAACGCATGGTTTTTTTTTTGCACGGATTTTGCTCGTTTTTTGTGCGGATTTTGCGCGTTTTACCGCGATTTTCCCCTGAACTTTCTAGGTCAATAATATAGCGGGAAAAACGCTAGAATTCTGCGAAATTAATGAACATGTTGCTTCTTTTTCCGCGATGCGTTTTTTTCGCGGGGAAAAAAGGCACCTTGTGCACAAAAATTGCAGAATTCATTGTAAATGATAGGATGCTTAATTCATGTGTTTTTTACGCGTTATTTGCCGCGAAAAAAATGTGAAAAAAAACGCAAATAATCCTGAACGTGTGCACTTAGCCTAAATGTTTTTTTAGTATCAATTAAATAAACATCACAGATTTTACCAGTATGGGTGTGCCAGACTAAATCCTTCGTTTTCTCATTGTCACTGCCTTCACCAGCTGGATCGACAACTCCGGTGTGATTTCCAACAACCCCGAACATCTCCACCTTCTACGGCTGCAGTTCCCAAGTCTCTTTCCTCTCCACTTGTAGAACAGTTACATCAGCTGATGCAACTGCTCTACCCGGCAGCCAGCATCACACTGACTGGAGTGTGTAATCGCTCCTGGAGTGTGTAGCGCTGAGTTGCGGTCAGATAGTTCATCGGAATTCATCAGCTGATGAGCCCTAGTGACTTCACTTACGACACCGCTGCATGAGATCATTCTGCGCTTCTTTACTAGCCTATTTACATAAGCAACAAACAGATCGATCAATTTTGCTGAGCCCCATGGTCAGTAGTGGCGCTGTTTCTGAAACAAAGCAGCTATGTTGGACAACCCCTGTAACTTTCCTTCTTTTTGGCTACATTTTTTTTAAATCCTGTAAATTCCTATCTTACTTTCCCCCTTACATAACATTGGAAAACTCTGTTAACATAAACATACACAATTTTATTTATTTACAATATAATTTCATAATTATTGTTTTTTACAGATTGTATCACAATGCCTGTTAAAGAAGAACTGAAGGTATAGTACAGCAAGAGATCAATGAAAGCTGGGAATAGTTAGCACCTATAAGTGGTAATAGGATATTCTTTGTTCTTTAGTTAGAAGCAAGCATTGACCATGCTTTAAGAAGATATGAATTCAGTTTCCTTGAAGACCTTCTACAAAAAGAGCCCAGCCTTCAAAATTGCAGCAAGGAGTTGCTTCTGAAACTTGACCAACTGGTTTCCAGGGTATCTGCACTGTACTTTTATGGATTTTGGATTACATTTTTCTAAGCTATTACGATGTATTATGTTTTATTAAAGAGTTTATGTGGGTCATCAATATGAGATTGGTAGGAACTGACACCCACAACAACCACCAATCATATTAAATTCACTCTGGCAGTGACCAAATATATGCTGTGTACTGTGAATGAAAGATTAACTGCAGTACTCAGCATTGACCACAATGTACTGAGCTGCTTTATTCTGTCCTGTACATCGCTCATGTCCTGCTGCTGCCATCAGAACAAATTTTAGCTGATTGATGTGGATGGCAGGTGTCAGATTCCTACCGGTTTTGTTGAGACCGGTTTCACACGTCCATATATTTCTGGTACCGGAGATATCTGTGTCCGTGTGTACTATGCGTGCCCCCCGTGTGCCGCATTAGTACCACACGGACGGCCGCCGGGAAGAAGCGTTTACTGTAAGCACTGTTCACTGGCGGCGGGTGCTGAAGCCGGCTGTCATTCTCCCCAGCCTGCCTGCGAGCAGAGAACGACAGGTGTCGAGCAGGTGTCGGATGATAGAGGTAACAGTCCCAAAAGCCCCCACCTGCTGTCGTTCGGACTTTAATATACCGCTCATTGTTCTCCTCTGCTCGCAGTGAGGCAGGGGAGAATGACAGCCGGCTTCAGCACCAGCTGCTGGGGGGACAGAGGCTTATAGTAGCGCTACTTCCCCAGCGACCGCCCGTGCACATGGAGGACAGTGTGCGGCACGTTTTGCGGTCCTTGTGTCCGTGTGAAAACGGACATGCCTGCGTGTTTTGCACACGGACTCGAGGTCCGTGAAGACACACTGACATGTACAGTACAGACCATAAGTTTGGACACACCTTCTCATTTAAAGATTTTTCTGTGTTTTCATGACTATGAACTTGTAAATTCACACTGAAGGCATCAAAACTATGAATTAACACATGTGGAATTATATACTTAACAAAAAAGTGTGTAACAACTGAAATTATGTCTTATATTCTAGGTTCTTCAAAGTAGCCACCTTTTGCTTTGAAAACCATTTCCGGTGACTACCTCTTGAAGCTCATCAAGAGAATGCCAAGAGTGTGCAAAGCAGTCATCAAAGCAAAAGGTGGCTGCTTTGAAGAACCTAGAATATAAGACATATTTTCAGTTGTTTCACACTTTTTTGTTAAGTATATAATTCCACATGTGTTAATTCATAGTTTTGATGCCTTCAGTGTGAATGTACTATTTTCATAGTCATGAAAAATCTTTGAATGAGAAGGTGTGTCCAAACTTTTGGTCTGTACTGTACATGGACCCGTTCATTTGAATGGGTCTACATGTGTCAGTGTCTCCAGTATGTGAGAAAAGTGTCACCACACGTACCGGAGACACTGACCTGTGAAAGGGGCCTTAAACAGGTTGTCTCATAAAGAAAACTACTTGTCCATATGCTGTACTAAAGCATAAGAACATCTTAGAGGGAAGTCACTTTCTGTCTGAATTCTGCCTGTCTTGTAGGATAGCCATGTATCTGATTAAAACTGAGGCGGTTTGATCAGCTGATCGCTTTCGGAGCTGCAGTTTGAAAGACTTGATTAACCCCTTCCCGACCTGTGACACAGCATATGTGTCATGAAAGGATCGCATTCCTGCGGGTCGGGTGACCGGGGTCACTGAAAGGTCACCCGACCCGCAGGCACAAGACCCT
Source organism: Oophaga sylvatica (assembly GCA_033576555.1). Taxonomy (NCBI): domain Eukaryota; kingdom Metazoa; phylum Chordata; class Amphibia; order Anura; family Dendrobatidae; genus Oophaga; species Oophaga sylvatica. The sequence continues at coordinate 113,824,931 of JARQOD010000003.1, forward strand.
TTGTGCTTCACCACAGGGGGGTTGGCTTAACCCCCACGTGGCTACGATCGCTCTGATTGGCTGTTAAAAGTGAAACAGCCAATCAGAGCAATCTGTAATATTTCACCAATGAAATTTGGTGAAATATTACAATCCAGCCATGGCCGATGCTGCAATAGCATCTGCCATGGCTGGAGACCGACATCCGACCCCCCCCCCCCCCCCCACACCGAGTCACAGCGGCGATTGGTCACCGCCGTCACTAAATGCTCCCCACTTCCTTGCCTCCGCTGCCCCCACCTTCCGATCCCTCCCTTACCTTCCGGCCCCCCCTACTCACCTCGCCCGGTCCTCCGATGTCCCTGGATCCGTCCCGGCGTCCGTCCGGGATGTTTCATGGGCGCCGCCATCTTGCAAAATGGCGGGCGCATGCACAGTGCGTCCGCTGGCCGGCGCATGCGCAGTGTCCCTCCAGAGTCCAGAAATTTATTTATCACTGTGATAAACTCTCACAGTGATCTAAATAAAAAAAAAAAAATAAACGCCCCATTTATCACCCCCATAGGTAGGGACAAATAAAATAAAAAAATATATATATTTTCAGCTGCAGATGGAAGGAAGAGAGCCACAGTCATTACTAGTGGGTAGGCGGAGCCCAGATAGGATTGACACCTCAGATTAAAAAGAGTGTTGACCGGCCCCTCCAGCTCGGGCTCCTCCTACTCAGCTCTTCAGTTTACAATTTGAGGTCTCAGAGGATAGTCGCCTCTGGAAGCAGCTCCTCAGAAGATTTTATTATTTTTTATCGGACAAGAGACTTGGATCACCAAATGTGGTCTAGAGGTCTCAGGAGTCTCAGCGCTGCTGGACTCCCACCTCTCCCTTGGCGGATCTGTATTACCCTAATGGTGGTCCCTGCAGAACCCTGCCGGCCCGGGGGGATGAGGATGGCTTCCCTGGTGGGGGCGCAAACCGCGCTGCAGGGGTCACTGCGTCCCCCGCCCTGGGGGGAAGCATGGGCATAGCGCCAGAAACCCCTGGGGGTCCCTGTGGCGCTTCAGCTGGTGAGTACCTCACATTTTTACCTCACATTTTTATTAATGTGTGTGTGAGTGTTTAAGCGACTGCTGCGGCAGCCGCTGTACATTACATGTCGGTGACTGTGTTTTTTGTCCGCAGGTGGATGCCTGCAGGACATAGGAGAGGAGTGCGCGCCTTTTTATTTGAATTTTCGCGCCGCTCTGAGCGCGCGCTTTACTGCTGTCTCCATTTCCGGCTTCCCTCATGGAGCACACGGAGGCACAGCGCGGCGGCCATTAAAGAAGCAGGCTGAAAGCTTCTTCTGGCTCTTCTCCCTCCTCCCCTCCCGGCAAGATGTTACACTGTTACCAGCTGGGTGAGTCGCTTCTAGCCCGCAGGCAGAAGCTTAACCCCTTCACCCCCACAGCGCGGGCGCCTTCTGGGGCACTAATGAGTGACAGACTGCGCTGTCCTGCGGCTGTTATCGCATAAGGGGCTCGCACACTCTTTTCAATAATAATAAAGAGTTTGTGGGGAGTCTGCGATTTTAATACTGCCACTATACGTTCCCACTAACGATCCTGATAATGACGCATACTAATGCGATCGTTTGTGTGATCATTTTTTAATGTCGCTAGTAGCTGCCAATCTGGGCGATCTCATTAACATCGCATAAGCGGTTAGCGATCTCCTTAACAACTTTGGCGGTCATTGCGATATACAAAACAGCACAATTTTTAGCGATCTTGTGGAACGTTTTTCTGTTAGTGTGGCATAAAAAGCTGTCCTGCAGCTGCTGCCTTATAAGAGGCACTTGGGGCTCGCACAACTTTTTCATTATCAAGGTTGTGGGGAGTCTGCTACTTTAACCCCTTCTTAGGCGGTTAACTATTAATGCTGGGGTAGCTCTCTCTTTAAGAGCTTTAACCCTTCAGCGATTGTTTTTTCTTTAAGAAACACACTGTTCTAGTTACTGACAGGTTTAACCTGCCATATACTGTGCAAGGACATGTCAGATGCGGACTATCTGACACGCAGACCCCGACAGCGTCATGCGCAGCGGTCGGAGGTTCCAGTGGTGTCAAAATGGAGGCCCTCGCTAGTTTCTATGATGGCCTGTCTGACCTTCTAGGTTATGGAGTGTCAGCTAGATCCTCTCAAGGAAGCGACACAAATCGGTGCCTTCCTTCTCGCGTAGCGAAGATGTCCGTTTCGGACAAGGAGGATCGGCAGGGACACTCTGCCTCTCTCATGGACCGTACTATTGGAGCCATGAGGGCGTTACAGTTACCAGAGAGAGGTAACTAGGCGTCCTGGTAAGTCGGCCCGGATGTTTCAGGAGTCGCATAGGTCGCGACGGCTTTACAATCTTTATCCGTTTTCTACGGAGTTGATTGTTAATTGGATCTCCTGAAGTGAATGTCCCTTTATCCTGGTAAAGGAAGGCGAGTCTGCAGGACCTGCTGGACAGAAAAATGGAGATGGCAACAATATCCATCTGCGAGGCCGCGGGTCATGGATTCAGTATTAAGGATCTATGTGTACTTGTAAAGTTTCCCTGAGCCGTTTGGACCGTCTACGGACGGCGTGACAAGATGGATCCCCTCTATCGAGATAGATGGGCTTTTCAAGTTGAAGGATTCTGCGTCACTGCTATCCAGGGCGCAATCCTCGGCAGTCACAGTCAGAAGAGCACTGTGGCTTAGACAGTGGAACGCGGTTTCCAAGCAGGGTTTGCTATCTTTAGCTTACAAAGTGGTCAGCTATTTGAATCTGACCTCACAGAGCTGATTTCTGAGGCAAAAGAAACAGCTTTACCGCAGCGCAGAGCTGTGACTTCTGCGTCTGGCAGGACTAGTGCCGGTAGTTGTCGGCGGTCCTTTCGGTCCAGGGGATGATCCGGTCAACCCTCTGGGGGTTTGGGTCGTTCCTCTCTTTTTTTTTTAAAAAAAAAAAAGGAATTTCTCAGAAATTCCGCATACCCTGGAAACAGAACTTCCATTAAGACAGAAGCTGGCAAAAAACCCGCTAAAGCGGTCTGACGTCTGGGTCTCACTCGAGCGCTCTCGAGTGGAGGGTCGTTTACTCCAATTCAAACCGACTTGGGTTTCCCGTGTGTCGGACGCCTGGGTAACACAGGTTGTGTTGGCAGGCTACTTCATAGAGTTTCTTTCTCGACCCCCGGACAGGTTTTGCCAATCTCGCATTCCGTCAGAGCCGAGCTATTTGCCGCTCTACTACGAGAGGTCGATTCCCTTCTGCAGAAGGGTGTGGTGATACCGGTTCCGCAGAGGACCGGGGAAGAGGATTCTTATTCCAACCTCTTTGTGGTCCCCAAAAAGGAGGACAAAGATTGAATCGGCATGTTTACATCCCGAAAATTCCGCATGGAGTCGCTTCGCTCCGTTGTGGCAGCCCTGTCGCAGAACGTCTTTTTGGTCAATCGACATTCGCGACGTTTATTTGCATGTTCCCGTCGGAAGGGCTCATCGTTTTGCCATAGGTCAGGACCATTGCCAGTTTGTGGCTCTGCCATTCGGCTTGGCCTCGGCGCCCAGAGTCTTTACAAAAATTCTAGCGCCCCTCATGGCAATTCTTCGAAGACAGGGGGTTACGATTTCCCTACCTGGACGACCTTCTGATTGTGGCGTCCTCAAAGGAGTAGACGGGGACGGCTCGCAATCTATCCCTTCAGCTCCTGGAGGATTTCGGGTGGCTGGTCATTTGGGAGAAGTAGTCTCTGGAAGTCAATCCTGTTTTTGGGAATGCATTTCGACACTGTACGGACGGTGGTGTCCCTTCCTCCAGACAAGCGGGCATGTCTCTTTCGACATGTACAGATTATGAGGTCTACGGCAGCAATGTCCTTTCGGAAGTGTATGCGCCTTCTGGGTTTGACGTCCATGGAGGCACTTCCGTTTGCCCAATTTCATTCCAGGGCCCTCCAAAGGCTCATTCTGAGTCGTTGGGATCGATCGCAAGCTTCTCTGAATTGCAGCGTCATCATCTCTCACAGGGTGCGAGAATCCCTAGGATGGTGGTTACGTCCAGGAGCGTTATTCCTGGGGAAATCTTTCCTCCCTCCGAGGTGGTCGGTCATAACCACCGATGCCAGCCTGACGGGCTGGGGGGGTGTCTGGAACGATCTTTGGATCCAGGGAGTATGGTCATCGGAAGAGTCTGTTCTACCGATCAACATCCTGGAGTTGAGGGCAATTTTTCCTTTGCCTACAACACTGGACGGTCCCTTTAAGCGGTCTACCAGTCCGAGTGCAGACAGACAACGCGACGGCGTTGCGTATATCAACCACCAAGGCGGGACAAGGAGCTCCAGCCTCATGATGGTGGTGTCTCGGATCCTGCTATGGGCCGAGACCAAGGTTCCAGCCATCTCTGCGATCACATTCCAGGAGTCCAGAATACCACGGCGGACTTCCTCAGTCGCGAGAAGATGGACCCTGGAGAATGGAGTCTTCATCCGAAAATTTTTGCGCTGCTGTGCTTCCGTTGGGGAATTCCCCAAGTGGATTTGATGGCATCCAGGTTCAAATGCCAAACTACCGACCTTCATGTCCAGGTACAAGGACCCGAAGGCTGTGGCGGTGGTTGCTCTGGTGGCTCCGTGGGACCATTTCGAGCTAGTCTATGTGTTTCCGCCGATATCTTTACTTCCTCTGGTGCTGCTTCGGATCAGACTGGAAGAGAATTCCGGCTATATTGATAGCCCCGGATTGGCAAGGAGGACGTGGTTCTCGACACTGGTGTCGTTTTTGGCGGCACCGCCATTCCCACTTCCTCCTCGCCCGGACCTGTTAACCCAGGGGCCCGTTCGTCATCCGGACTTGAAGTCTCAGCGTTTGACGGCGTGGCTCTTGAGACCGAAACCTTGACCCGTAGAGGTTTTTCAGCCGAAGTCATTGCCACTCTGCGAGCTGCCAGAGGTCCGGCTACTACTAAGATTTATCACAAGACTTGGTCTTTTCGTGGTTTCGGGTTCTTCAAGGAATCCGAGGATTTTTTTCCATTCCCAATTTGTTGGCTTTGCTACAGTACGGGCTGGACAAAAGGTTTGGCAGTTAGCACTCTGAAAGGTCAGGTTTCTGCCCTGTCTTTGCTATTTCGGAAGGCTATCGCCTCGCGTAGGGACGTGTGTTCCTTTTTTCGCGGAGTAACCCGTCAGTTTCCACTGCGGAAGGCGCCTGTGTCTCCTTGGCGGCTCAACCTTGTCTTGGAGGCTCTTCAGCATATACCTTTTGAGCCTATGGGTTCTGCTAGCCTTTCTTTAATTTCTTGGAAGGTTATCTTCTTAGTGGCGGTAACCTCTTTAAGAAGGGTTTCTGAGTTGGCAGCTTTTTCCTGCTCGCCTCCTTTCCTGAAGTTTTACCCGGATCGAGTAGTGCTTCGCACACGGGGCGATTTTCTACCTAAGGTGGTGTCGCAATTTCATGTTAACCAGGATATTGTGTTGCCCTCGCTTTGCCCGGGCCCAGGGAATGCAAAGGAACGGAACTTGCACAAATTGGATTTAGTGCGGGTCTTGAAGTTCTATTTTGTCTATTACTCAAGGTTTTCGAAAGTCAGATTCCCTGTTTGTGATTACAGCAGGTCGTAGGCGTGATCAACGAGTTTTCAAGGACTCTATAGCTCGTTGGATTCGGTCGGCCATTTTGGAGGCTTACCGTCTTAATGGCGAACCTTGCCCGATTAAGATTCGAGCTCGCTCCACGAGGGCTGTGACTTCATCGTGGGCCTTTCATCAAGGGCTTCGGCAGCTCAGCTCTGCCGAGCGGCGACCTGGCGTTTCGTCCACACATTTACAAAGTTTTATAAGGTGGACGTCAGTGCTTCCGCTGATGCGGCCTTAGGACGTAGGGTCCTGCAGGCAGCAGTAATTTAAAGTTTTTAGTTAACTTGTATTTGGCGCCTGTGGCGCATTTATCTAGGTTGTTGGGTTTCTGCCTATTTTGGTTTTTTTCCCACCCTAATTTTTGGACTGCTTTGGGACGTCCCACTAGTAATGACTGTGGCTCTCTTCCTTCCATCTGCAGCTGAAAGACGGATTTTGGTAAGAACTTACCTGTAAAATCCTTTTCAGCGAAGGAAGGAAGAGAGACACAGCTCCCTCCCATGGCAGAAGTGTGTTGTTGTATTTACAGATGCAGCGTGACCCTTCTCTGATAGCGATTATCTGGATTGAGGTCGACGCGCTACGGCTCTGTTCCAGCATTGCCAGCTTATCGCAGTAGTCAGGTTCAGTGAGTAGTACCTGTAACTGTGTGATTTTTTTTGCCGAATGCATGCATAACCTGTACTCTTATGTTTTTTCTCTGAAGTCCTTCAGAAGGGTTATGTTGCTTCGCTGGTGATATTGTTCTTCCTTAAGCTTGGGTACGACTGAAGAGCTGAGTAGGAGGAGCCCAAGCTGGAGGGGCCGGTCAACACTCTTTTTAATCTGAGGTGTCAATCCTATCTGGGCTCCGCCTACCCACTAGTAATGACTGTGTCTCTCTTCCTTCCTTCGCTGAAAAGGATTTTACAGGTAAGTTCTTACCAAAATCCGTCTTTTTTTATCGTTAGGGTTACGATTATAAGGCTGTGTTTATATTGCGTTATGGCAGTCCGTTAACGCTGCCATTCACCCCCATTTGCGGGCAAATTGGGTCATTCCACATCAAGTGGACCAGTTTTAAAAATCGTCCCCACTCGACCTTCTCCGATTTTGTTGAAAATTTATAAGGAAGTACATGTATGTTTGAAAAGAGGTTCTGTAAATTTTTAGGGCCAGATCTCAAATACATTGGGCACTGTTGACCTTTCACTGGAGGTTCCACCAAGCCTGCGGCATCAACCAAGAGGATTTTGCAAACTTTGGCACATAGCCATTAGAGTTCTATACTGGCTATGATGCTGAAATTTGGCATACTAGCTCAACTTTTGCTGCTAAACACATAAAAATTATTACCGGCTATGACAAAACAATATTTCAGCCGCAATTTTGTGTCAAAGTAGCTTGTAAAACGCGTCACATAAAATTTATGCCAAACTTTGCCTATATATAACACAAGACCAAAAACCAATAGTAACTGGTGCTTTGCCCTGTACACCAAACAACTACATGACTTTGCATTGCTGCAATATCACGGACAAACCATATGTATTTGTGGAAATATTCACACCCACATATGAAAAACTTACAAAAACCGAATTTTACCTATTTTTAGGTCAAATTTCTCAAAAAGGGTACCCCTAAAATATATTAATTCTGATATCATTAGAAAGAGCACATTTTTCTCTACAAGGATCATTGTTTTTTTTTTGGAGTCTCTCAGTTTAAGCAAAGAAAAATGCCACTGAACATGGTGTTATTTATGCGCGTAATGCATTGATTTTGTGTTTGATTTTCAGATTCTTATCACATGTTACAGAGTTGTTGTAACGAATGGAAGCGGAGGCAGAGGTGGTGAAGTTCACATTCGTTTTTATTTTTAAATGTGGAACCTCTAGACCACGGTCCGGGGGGCTCCGAAGGGGGCGTAACTAGTGAGCCCCGGGTACCCGTAGTAAGGCCCCTCGAACAGGACCAGAATGGAATACCCGGAGGACACAGGTGCTACCTCCAGTTAGACCCCAGACACGTGGCAGCTGTCCCAGAGGGACCAAAAGGTTAACAGGTGTTTACAGAGTCCGTGGAGGGTTCTCGACAAAGAAGGGTAAGGTCCTGGTCCAGAATAGATGGTATCAGGCTGGCTTCAGTGACCTTGTCACGGTCCACGGGTACGGATGGCTGATGGCGGAACGGGATGACTCTTGCGCCAGTAATAGCTGAGATTGTCCGGGTTAGCCAGATATGGGTTAGCAATGATCTGAGGAGACAAACAGTATCAGCGAAGCACAGAGACTGCAAACGCAGCGCAGACAGATCAGGAACAGAACCGGATGTAGCAATGATAGAACACGTTGCTCCGGCACTCCCCTAATGGTGGAGTGACCAGATATAGTACTGAGTGTGCAGCCATTGGTTAATTAGCTATTTCAAAAAATGCACGCTGCCCCTTTAAGAGAGGCGGTGGGCGCGGCCTCGCGTCCTAAGCCGTCTATCAGGAGGCCTGCCAGCAGCGTGCCAGGAAGTGGAGGAGGACACAGGACGCCGTGGAGCAGATGGGACATGAGACCCCAGCCCACGCACAGACTGCTGCAGAGGAACAGGTGAGTGAGCCGAACAGAGTGCAGAGCCAGCGCTGGGACCGGGTGTAACAGTATCCCCCTCTTTACTCCCCCTCTTTTTCAAGCCTGCGTGAAATCTTTTAAGAAGAACAGGAGCCTGGATGTTCTCCTCAGGCTCCCAAGACCTCTCCTCAGGACCAAAACCCCTCCAGTCCACCAGGTAATAGATCCTACCTCTTACTCTCTTAGAGGCCAAGATATGTTTTACCTCAAAAACATCATTCTCAGAGACCGGATCGGGAGTGGTACCCGGGTCCTTAAAGAAGGAACTCAACACTACTGGTTTGAGGAGAGAAACATGAAAGGAGTTAGGTACACGTAGAGAATTAGGCAATTTCAGCTTGTAAGAGACCGGGTTGATTTGTCTCAAGACTTCAAAGGGACCAATGAAACGAGGACCCAATTTGTACGATGGTAACTTCAGACCGATGTAATTGGAGGAGAGCCATACCTTGTCTCCTGGACGAAAGATGGGAGCCTCCAAACGTCTTTTGTCCGCATGCGTCTTCATACGTTGGGAAGCTTTCTCCAAAGCCGACCTGGTCTCACTCCAAATGTCCGAGAAATTTTTAGACAAGATATCGACTGCCGGAACATCAGATACTCCCGAAACAGGAAGAGGAATTCCAGGTTGCAGTCCAAACACAATCTGAAAGGGAGACTGCAGAAGATTCACTTACTTGATTGTTGTAGGAGAATTCCGCCCAGGGCAGTAATTCTACCCAGTCATTATGATGAGCGTTGACGAAGTGACGCAGGTATCCAGCCAGGATTTGATTGATCCTCTCCACTTGCCCATTAGACTGGGGATGATATGCAGAAGAAAAGTCTAGTTCAATTTTTACCATTTTACAGAGTCCTCTCCAGAACTTAGAAGTGAACTGGACGCCCCTGTCGGACACGATGTGGAGAGGAAATCCATGTAGACGGAAGATGTGCTGAATGAAGTGAGCGGCCAGTTCTGGAGCAGACGGGAGACCAGATAGCGGAACGAAGTGAGCCATTTTAGAGAAGCGGTCCACCACAACCCATACCACTGAGCAGCCAGAAGAAATGGGAAGATCCGTGATGAAATCCATCGCAATGTGCTGCCAGGGAGCGGACGGAATCGGAAGAGGTAGAAGTCTGCCAGCTGGTAGATGTTTAAAAGTTTTGTTACGGGCACATGAAGGACAGGCTGAAACGAACTCCTGGATATCCTTGCCCATGGTAGGCCACCAGTAATAACGGGAGATGAGTTGCTGCGTCTTTTTCTGACCAGCATGGCCAGCCAACTTAGAAGAATGACCCCAGCGCAGAACACGGGTACGATCAGAAGCAGACACAAAAGTCTTCCCAGGAGGAAGCCGGGCCAGATCAGTGGAGGCAACAGAGACTAACTTAGAAGGTTCAATAATGTGCTGAGGTTCTTCCTCCAGTTCAGGGGGCAAGAAGGCTCTAGAGAGTGCGTCTGCCTTGATGTTTTTGTCAGCTGGACGAAAATGAAGTACAAAATTGAAACGGGCAAAAAATAATGCCCAACGGGCCTGACGGGGATTCAGTCTTAAAGCAGTTTGGAGATAGGCAAGGTTTTTATGGTCGGTGAATATGATTACCTGGTGATGAGCTCCTTCAAGAAGATGTCTCCATTCTTGCAGAGCCAATTTGATGGCCAACAGTTCGCGATCACCGACAGAGTAGTTCCTCTCTGCAGGGGAAAAAACCTTGGAGAAAAAACCACACGAGACCATCCGCCCTGTAGACGACTTCTGGGTCAGAACTGCACCTGCACCTATGGAAGAAGCGTCAACCTCAAGAAAAAATTGCTCACTTGAATTAGGACGATGGAGAACGGGTGCGGAAGCAAAAGCTTTTTTTAGAGAAACAAAGGCCTCTTCTGCCTCGGAGGACCATTCCTTAGAGTTTACGCCTTTCCGGGTTAAGGCTGTGATTGGAGCCACTCGGGTGGAAAAGTGTGGAATAAATTGCCGGTAGTAATTGGCGAACCCTAGGAACCTTTGTATGGCTTTTAGCCCAGACGGACGAGGCCAGTTGAGAACTGCAGACAACTTCTCCGGATCCATCTTTAATCCTGTGGAAGATACAATGTACCCAAGGAAAGGCAAAGAAGACTGCTCAAAGAGGCATTTCTCATATTTGGCATATAGCCTGTTCTCTCTGAGTCTTTGTAAGACCTGGCGTACTTGCCGCCGGTGTGACGTTAAATCAGCAGAGAAAATCAAAATATTGTCCAGGTAAACCACGACACATGTATAGAGCATGTCCCTGAAAATGTCATTCACAAATTCCTGAAAAACCGCAGGTGCATTGCTTAGGCCGAATGGCATTACCAGGTATTCATAGTGGCCGTCACGGGTGTTGAAGGCTGTTTTCCATTTGTCCCCTCTCTAATTCGGATCAGATTGTAGGCCCCTCTGAGGTCCAATTTGGTGAAGATCTTGGCCCCTCGGAGACGATCAAACAACTCTGAAATAAGAGGTAATGGATACCTGTTTTTTACCGTGACCTGATTCAGACCCCGATAGTCAATGCAGGGCCGCAAGGATCCATCCTTCTTCACAAAGAAGAATCCAGCTCCTGCCGGTGACGATGACTTTCGGATAAATCCTCTATCCAGATTCTCTTTGATGTAGTCCGACATGGCCTGAGTCTCTGCCTGTGAAAGAGGATACACTCTCCCGCGGGGAAGAGATGCTCCAGGAAGAAGCTCTATCTGACAGTCATACGACCTGTGTTGAGGTAGTCTCTCAGCCTCCTTTTTCCCAAAGACGTCAGAGAAGGACCAATAGGCGGAAGGCAACCCTGGCAGGGTATCAGGCTGGACAGGAGGCGAAGCAGGTTGAATCCGGGTTAAGCAACGATTCATGCAGGTATCTCCCCAACGCAGAACTTCTCCAGTTTTCCAATTCTGGACTGGTTCATGCATCTGGAGCCAAGGTAAACCTAAGAGCATGGGATGGGATAAACCGGGATATACATAAAAACGCATTAGTTCAGTATGCATTAGACCTACCCGGAGTTCCACCAACTCGGTTTGAAACTGGACGGGCTCGGTCAGCGGTTTGCCATCCACAGCGGACACCTGTAACGGATCAGGAAGACGCTGGACAGGTAAGTGGTAATGATCCACAACCGCCTGCTGGATGAAGTTCCCTGCAGCTCCAGAATCCAGTAGACAATGTTTGGAAAATTTTATTGCCCCATAGGACACGGAGACTGAGATGTGTAAAGAGGGAGAGGACTGTTCTCTACCTAGGTTGGCCCCTCCTACCGGACCTAGGCACTGGAGTTTCCCGACTTTTTAGGACAGAGATGGATCAAATGTTCAGAACTACCGCAGTAGTAACAACTTCCCTCCTTGCGACGTGACTCCCGATGGCGGGTGGCCAAACTTACATGGTCCACCTCCATGGCCTCGGAGGAGGAAAGCGAGGTACCTGTTTTATACAAACTAGAGTCCAGGTGATAGGACCTTTTGTCCCGCTTGATCTCCATAGAACGCTCCTGAAAACGCAGGTCAATTCGGGTTGCCAAAGATATCAACTCCTCCAAGAGGGTAGGTCTGTCCCGTCCCGCCAGCTCATCCTTGATTCTTCCGGATAAGCCTTCCCAAAAGTTTGCAACCAGGGCCTCATTGTTCTACGATAATTCAGACGAGAGGGTGCGGAATTTAACAGCATACTGAGCTACCGTAAGAGTACCTTGGCGCAGGCGGAGCAGAGCTGAGGCAGTTGAAGTGGTGCGACCAGGTTTATCGAAGGTCCTGCGAAAAGCCTCTAGGAAAGATTGAAGATCGTTAACCAGCGGGTCCCCTCTCTCCCATAGCGGGTTTAGCCAGGCGAGGGCCTCTCCTCCCAGGTGTGACATGATGAAGCCCACCTTGGCTCGGTCAGAAGCAAACATATGCCCCAAGATTTCGAAGTGTAGAGTGCACTGATTGAGAAAACCCCGACACAGAGTAGGATCACCCTGGAAACGGGTAGGAGTCGCCAGACGGGGACCTTGACTTGTCATGGGAACTGGTACCTGAGTATTGATAGGAGAGTCAGGTGCAGACGAGGAACCCAAGGAATCCATGCGGGAAGACAAGCTGCGTAGATAAGTCGTGATCTTGTCCTGTTGAACTCCTAAACGGGTCACCTCCTGGTACAGGTCCGTGGTCGGAGATTCCTGGGATCCAGCGGGTTCCATGGCCGGAGAAATCTGTAACGAATGGAAGCGGAGGCAGAGGTGGTGAAGTTCACATTCGTTTTTATTTTTAAATGTGGAACCTCTAGACCACGGTCCGGGGGGCTCCGAAGGGGGCGTAACTAGTGAGCCCCGGGTACCCGTAGTAAGGCCCCTCGAACAGGACCAGAATGGAATACCCGGAGGACACAGGTGCTACCTCCAGTTAGACCCCAGACACGTGGCAGCTGTCCCAGAGGGACCAAAAGGTTAACAGGTGTTTACAGAGTCCGTGGAGGGTTCTCGAAAGAAGGGTAAGGTCCTGGTCCAGAATAGATGGTATCAGGCTGGCTTCAGTGACCTTGTCACGGTCCACGGGTACGGATGGCTGATGGCGGAACGGGATGACTCTTGCGCCAGTAATAGCTGAGATTGTCCGGGTTAGCCAGATATGGGTTAGCAATGATCTGAGGAGACAAACAGTATCAGCGAAGCACAGAGACTGCAAACGCAGCGCAGACAGATCAGGAACAGAACCGGATGTAGCAATGATAGAACACGTTGCTCCGGCACTCCCCTAATGGTGGAGTGACCAGATATAGTACTGAGTGTGCAGCCATTGGTTAATTAGCTATTTCAAAAAATGCACGCTGCCCCTTTAAGAGAGGCGGTGGGCGCGGCCTCGCGTCCTAAGCCGTCTATCAGGAGGCCTGCCAGCAGCGTGCCAGGAAGTGGAGGAGGACACAGGACGCCGTGGAGCAGATGGGACATGAGACCCCAGCCCACGCACAGACTGCTGCAGAGGAACAGGTGAGTGAGCCGAACAGAGTGCAGAGCCAGCGCTGGGACCGGGTGTAACAGTATCCCCCTCTTTACTCCCCCTCTTTTTCAAGCCTGCGTGAAATCTTTTAAGAAGAACAGGAGCCTGGATGTTCTCCTCAGGCTCCCAAGACCTCTCCTCAGGACCAAAACCCCTCCAGTCCACCAGGTAATAGATCCTACCTCTTACTCTCTTAGAGGCCAAGATATGTTTTACCTCAAAAACATCATTCTCAGAGACCGGATCGGGAGTGGTACCCGGGTCCTTAAAGAAGGAACTCAACACTACTGGTTTGAGGAGAGAAACATGAAAGGAGTTAGGTACACGTAGAGAATTAGGCAATTTCAGCTTGTAAGAGACCGGGTTGATTTGTCTCAAGACTTCAAAGGGACCAATGAAACGAGGACCCAATTTGTACGATGGTAACTTCAGACGATGTAATTGGAGGAGAGCCATACCTTGTCTCCTGGACGAAAGATGGGAGCCTCCAAACGTCTTTTGTCCGCATGCGTCTTCATACGTTGGGAAGCTTTCTCCAAAGCCGACCTGGTCTCACTCCAAATGTCCGAGAAATTTTTAGACAAGATATCGACTGCCGGAACATCAGATACTCCCGAAACAGGAAGAGGAATTCCAGGTTGCAGTCCAAACACAATCTGAAAGGGAGACTGCAGAAGATTCACTTACTTGATTGTTGTAGGAGAATTCCGCCCAGGGCAGTAATTCTACCCAGTCATTATGATGAGCGTTGACGAAGTGACGCAGGTATCCAGCCAGGATTTGATTGATCCTCTCCACTTGCCCATTAGACTGGGGATGATATGCAGAAGAAAAGTCTAGTTCAATTTTTACCATTTTACAGAGTCCTCTCCAGAACTTAGAAGTGAACTGGACGCCCCTGTCGGACACGATGTGGAGAGGAAATCCATGTAGACGGAAGATGTGCTGAATGAAGTGAGCGGCCAGTTCTGGAGCAGACGGGAGACCAGATAGCGGAACGAAGTGAGCCATTTTAGAGAAGCGGTCCACCACAACCCATACCACTGAGCAGCCAGAAGAAATGGGAAGATCCGTGATGAAATCCATCGCAATGTGCTGCCAGGGAGCGGACGGAATCGGAAGAGGTAGAAGTCTGCCAGCTGGTAGATGTTTAAAAGTTTTGTTACGGGCACATGAAGGACAGGCTGAAACGAACTCCTGGATATCCTTGCCCATGGTAGGCCACCAGTAATAACGGGAGATGAGTTGCTGCGTCTTTTTCTGACCAGCATGGCCAGCCAACTTAGAAGAATGACCCCAGCGCAGAACACGGGTACGATCAGAAGCAGACACAAAAGTCTTCCCAGGAGGAAGCCGGGCCAGATCAGTGGAGGCAACAGAGACTAACTTAGAAGGTTCAATAATGTGCTGAGGTTCTTCCTCCAGTTCAGGGGGCAAGAAGGCTCTAGAGAGTGCGTCTGCCTTGATGTTTTTGTCAGCTGGACGAAAATGAAGTACAAAATTGAAACGGGCAAAAAATAATGCCCAACGGGCCTGACGGGGATTCAGTCTTAAAGCAGTTTGGAGATAGGCAAGGTTTTTATGGTCGGTGAATATGATTACCTGGTGATGAGCTCCTTCAAGAAGATGTCTCCATTCTTGCAGAGCCAATTTGATGGCCAACAGTTCGCGATCACCGACAGAGTAGTTCCTCTCTGCAGGGGAAAAAACCTTGGAGAAAAAACCACACGAGACCATCCGCCCTGTAGACGACTTCTGGGTCAGAACTGCACCTGCACCTATGGAAGAAGCGTCAACCTCAAGAAAAAATTGCTCACTTGAATTAGGACGATGGAGAACGGGTGCGGAAGCAAAAGCTTTTTTTAGAGAAACAAAGGCCTCTTCTGCCTCGGAGGACCATTCCTTAGAGTTTACGCCTTTCCGGGTTAAGGCTGTGATTGGAGCCACTCGGGTGGAAAAGTGTGGAATAAATTGCCGGTAGTAATTGGCGAACCCTAGGAACCTTTGTATGGCTTTTAGCCCAGACGGACGAGGCCAGTTGAGAACTGCAGACAACTTCTCCGGATCCATCTTTAATCCTGTGGAAGATACAATGTACCCAAGGAAAGGCAAAGAAGACTGCTCAAAGAGGCATTTCTCATATTTGGCATATAGCCTGTTCTCTCTGAGTCTTTGTAAGACCTGGCGTACTTGCCGCCGGTGTGACGTTAAATCAGCAGAGAAAATCAAAATATTGTCCAGGTAAACCACGACACATGTATAGAGCATGTCCCTGAAAATGTCATTCACAAATTCCTGAAAAACCGCAGGTGCATTGCTTAGGCCGAATGGCATTACCAGGTATTCATAGTGGCCGTCACGGGTGTTGAAGGCTGTTTTCCATTTGTCCCCCTCTCTAATTCGGATCAGATTGTAGGCCCCTCTGAGGTCCAATTTGGTGAAGATCTTGGCCCCTCGGAGACGATCAAACAACTCTGAAATAAGAGGTAATGGATACCTGTTTTTTACCGTGACCTGATTCAGACCCCGATAGTCAATGCAGGGCCGCAAGGATCCATCCTTCTTCACAAAGAAGAATCCAGCTCCTGCCGGTGACGATGACTTTCGGATAAATCCTCTATCCAGATTCTCTTTGATGTAGTCCGACATGGCCTGAGTCTCTGCCTGTGAAAGAGGATACACTCTCCCGCGGGGAAGAGATGCTCCAGGAAGAAGCTCTATCTGACAGTCATACGACCTGTGTTGAGGTAGTCTCTCAGCCTCCTTTTTCCCAAAGACGTCAGAGAAGGACCAATAGGCGGAAGGCAACCCTGGCAGGGTATCAGGCTGGACAGGAGGCGAAGCAGGTTGAATCCGGGTTAAGCAACGATTCATGCAGGTATCTCCCCAACGCAGAACTTCTCCAGTTTTCCAATTCTGGACTGGTTCATGCATCTGGAGCCAAGGTAAACCTAAGAGCATGGGATGGGATAAACCGGGATATACATAAAAACGCATTAGTTCAGTATGCATTAGACCTACCCGGAGTTCCACCAACTCGGTTTGAAACTGGACGGGCTCGGTCAGCGGTTTGCCATCCACAGCGGACACCTGTAACGGATCAGGAAGACGCTGGACAGGTAAGTGGTAATGATCCACAACCGCCTGCTGGATGAAGTTCCCTGCAGCTCCAGAATCCAGTAGACAATGTTTGGAAAATTTTATTGCCCCATAGGACACGGAGACTGAGATGTGTAAAGAGGGAGAGGACTGTTCTCTACCTAGGTTGGCCCCTCCTACCGGACCTAGGCACTGGAGTTTCCCGACTTTTTAGGACAGAGATGGATCAAATGTTCAGAACTACCGCAGTAGTAACAACTTCCCTCCTTGCGACGTGACTCCCGATGGCGGGTGGCCAAACTTACATGGTCCACCTCCATGGCCTCGGAGGAGGAAAGCGAGGTACCTGTTTTATACAAACTAGAGTCCAGGTGATAGGACCTTTTGTCCCGCTTGATCTCCATAGAACGCTCCTGAAAACGCAGGTCAATTCGGGTTGCCAAAGATATCAACTCCTCCAAGAGGGTAGGTCTGTCCCGTCCCGCCAGCTCATCCTTGATTCTTCCGGATAAGCCTTCCCAAAAGTTTGCAACCAGGGCCTCATTGTTCTACGATAATTCAGACGAGAGGGTGCGGAATTTAACAGCATACTGAGCTACCGTAAGAGTACCTTGGCGCAGGCGGAGCAGAGCTGAGGCAGTTGAAGTGGTGCGACCAGGTTTATCGAAGGTCCTGCGAAAAGCCTCTAGGAAAGATTGAAGATCGTTAACCAGCGGGTCCCCTCTCTCCCATAGCGGGTTTAGCCAGGCGAGGGCCTCTCCTCCCAGGTGTGACATGATGAAGCCCACCTTGGCTCGGTCAGAAGCAAACATATGCCCCAAGATTTCGAAGTGTAGAGTGCACTGATTGAGAAAACCCCGACACAGAGTAGGATCACCCTGGAAACGGGTAGGAGTCGCCAGACGGGGACCTTGACTTGTCATGGGAACTGGTACCTGAGTATTGATAGGAGAGTCAGGTGCAGACGAGGAACCCAAGGAATCCATGCGGGAAGACAAGCTGCGTAGATAAGTCGTGATCTTGTCCTGTTGAACTCCTAAACGGGTCACCTCCTGGTACAGGTCCGTGGTCGGAGATTCCTGGGATCCAGCGGGTTCCATGGCCGGAGAAATCTGTAACGAATGGAAGCGGAGGCAGAGGTGGTGAAGTTCACATTCGTTTTTATTTTTAAATGTGGAACCTCTAGACCACGGTCCGGGGGGCTCCGAAGGGGGCGTAACTAGTGAGCCCCGGGTACCCGTAGTAAGGCCCCTCGAACAGGACCAGAATGGAATACCCGGAGGACACAGGTGCTACCTCCAGTTAGACCCCAGACACGTGGCAGCTGTCCCAGAGGGACCAAAAGGTTAACAGGTGTTTACAGAGTCCGTGGAGGGTTCTCGACAAAGAAGGGTAAGGTCCTGGTCCAGAATAGATGGTATTAGGCTGGCTTCAGTGACCTTGTCACGGTCCACGGGTACGGATGGCTGATGGCGGAACGGGATGACTCTTGCGCCAGTAATAGCTGAGATTGTCCGGGTTAGCCAGATACTGGTTAGCAATGATCTGAGGAGACAAACAGTATCAGCGAAGCACAGAGACTGCAAACGCAGCGCAGACAGATCAGGAACAGAACCGGATGTAGCAATGATAGAACACGTTGCTCCGGCACTCCCCTAATGGTGGAGTGACCAGATATAGTACTGAGTGTGCAGCCATTGGTTAATTAGCTATTTCAAAAAATGCACGCTGCCCCTTTAAGAGAGGCGGTGGGTGCGGCCTCGCGTCCTAAGCCGTCTATCAGGAGGCCTGCCAGCAGCATGCCAGGAAGTGGAGGAGGACACAGGATGCCGTGGAGCAGATGGGACATGAGACCCCAGCCCACGCACAGACTGCTGCAGAGGAACAGGTGAGTGAGCCGAACAGAGTGCAGAGCCAGCGCTGGGACCGGGTGTAACAGTTGTATTGTTGCTAGCAATGTCTATAATAATCAAAAACCTATAAACCTTTTTGGTTATGAAAAGTTATTGACTATTGTTACATTTTAACCCCTCTCTGTCATCAGACGTACTATTCCGTCCATGTGACCCTGGACCTAATTCCCATGGACGGAATAGAACGTCATAGGCGATCAGCTGCGCTCCCGGGGGAGCGTAGCTGATCGCCGCCGGGTGTCAGCTGTATATCACAGCTGACACCCAGCACTATGTGTCAGGAGCGGTCACGGACCGCTCCCGGCACATTAACCCCTAGCACACCGCGATCAAACATGATCGCGGTGTGCCCGGGGCACAGAGGAGGATCGCGCAGGCAGGGGGCTCCCTGCGCGCCCCCCTGAGACCCTCAGAGCAGCGCGATGTGTCGCGCTGTTCCGAGGGTCCGTCCTCCCTCCAGGTCCCCGGATCCAAGATGGCGCCGGGGTCCTGCAGGGAGGCGGCTTCCTCAGTGCCTGCTGAGAGCAGGCGCAGAGGAAGCCTGCAGCGATGCCAGAGCGATCGCTGGTGTGACAGAGTGCTGTGCACACTGTCACACCAGCGATCTGCTAAAATACTGTGATGTCCCACCCTGGGACAAAGTAAAAAAGTAAAAAAAATAAAAATAAAAAGTGGTAAAAAAAATCAGCAAAAAAAAAAAAAAAATATTCCCCAATAAATTCATTTCTTCCTGTAAATAAAAAAAACAAAACAATAAAAGTACACATATTTGGTATCGCCGCGTCCGTAACGACCCCCCTATAAAACTGTCCCACTAGTTAACCCCTTTAGTGAACCCCTTAAAAAAAAAAAAAACTAAGCAAAAAATCAATGCTTTATCATCATACTGCCGAACAAAAAGTGGAATAACACGCTATCAAAAAGACCGAGATAAATAACCATGGTACCGCTGAAAACGTCATCTTGTCCTGCAAAAAACGAGCCGTCATACAGCATCATCAGAGAAAAAATAAAAAAGTTATAGCTCGCAGAATGAAGCGATGCAAAAATGATTTTTTATATAAAATTATTTTTATTCTATAAAAGCGCCAAAACATAAAAAAATGATATAAATGAGGTATCGCCATAATCGTACTGACCCGAAGAATAAAACTGCTTTATCAATTTTACCACACACGGAACGGTATAAACGCCTCCCCCAAAAGAAATTCATGAATTGCTGATTTTTGTTCATTCTAACCTCCCAAAAATCGAAATAAAAAGCGATCAAAAAATGTCACGTGCTGGGGGGGGCGTGGCTACCGCCTACAGAGCAAGACGTGTTAATCTGAGCGCTCTGTTCCCGGCCTCATAGCTGACTATTTTCAGCTTTACTAAGCACGACTAGCCGGTCCCTTGTGACGAAGGGGAGAACAAGGAGTACCCAGATGTCCAAAAGGAAAGGATCGGGCAACCAGCTGAAGCGCCTCACGGACTTCTATCCTGCTGGGCCTAATGACGGAGGATCTAACATGGCGCCGGGACGCGGGAAACCTACACCTAAGAAGACACCAACAGCTGCCATTACCCGTGGCCGCATTGCAGCCCTGCGACACAGCTCTCCAACGCTGAGACCACCACACTCACCGCCGGTAACACCCGACCACTCCGGCCAATCTCTACGTTCATCCCAACACCGATCGCGGGTGCAAAAGCTCACAGTTGCAACTGAGCAGGAAGAAGAGATGGCGACGCAAGACGCTTCAGACATAACGACTGACTCCTCTCCTTCCTCCAGCCCTCAGAAGCAAAAACCACGTACGGAGACTCCTGTGGGTGAGTCACAATCAGAACTTAATGCTGCATTCTCTGCTCCAGCTTCTAATCAACCTGCCTCAGAAGCGTATATAAAGGAGCTAATCATAGCCTTGAGCGGCTCAATACAAGGTAAACTGGATAAACTACAAGCCGCAGTGGAAGCATCTGTATACAACGTGTCATACAGGGTTAACACAGTAGAACACAAAATGGAGGAGGTAATAGGATCGCACAACGCCCTCATAGACTCCCACTATGCATTATATGACGAAGTGCAATACCTAAAATCCAAGATGGCAGATATCGAAGATAGACATCGCAGAAATAATATTAAAATAAGAGGAGTGCCAGAGTCGGTTCTCTCATCAGACCTTCAGGACTATGTGGTAGATTTGTTCCGCATTTTTATCCCAGAAGCCACCGACTGCGATCTTATTATCGATCGAATACATAGGCTTCCTAGAGCCAAATTTTTGCCGCCAAATGTGCCGAGGGATGTATTGCTCAGAGTACATTTTTTCCATATTAAAGAACGAATATTACTTGCAGCCAGGAAAATGAAGGAATTCCCTACGCCATATTTGGGATTACAACTATATACTGATTTATCTCAAGCCACCTTGCAAGCACGAAGAAACCTCCAGCCCCTGACCTCCGCTCTCAGAGCAGCTTCTATACAGTACAAATGGGGTTTTCCACTGAAACTCTTGGTGCGCCATGAAGATACCCTACATATCATTCACTCACTGAAGGAAGGATGCGACTTGGCAAAAAGTTGGGGTGTGAAGATTGACCTGCAACTACAGACTGCGATCCAGAAACCTTCTAAACCGACGCAAGATTGGCAAACCCAGAGCTCCCCACGCTGATCCGGTCGAGCTAAAAATCGACGCAGTTCTCTCTACAGCGGCTAGCTACTTGGGACCGTTCCGTTAATACGGGCTAGCCTACTAGTTTTTGAGGCCTCATTAGAAGGCCATTTGAACTCCTTCCCCCTGGAGATTTTCGGTCGAGGAGCATATTTGAGTATCAATATGTACCTTCGATTGATCTTTTTTGATCCAACTCAGTTACAATGCTTTTGTTATGCCTTTACTCGTTGTGTCCCCCTCCTTATGTTTCTATCCCTAGTATTACCCAAAGATCTACTTCACATCCCAAACCCTTCTTGCGCTGCCGAAATGGAATTACCCAGCATATCTCGCCTTGAGACCGCAATATCCAAATTTCATCTACTCCTAGGTTCGGCCTTGCGGTGCGGTAAGCAAATTATGATATCTCAATATGTCGCTTAATTTGGTATCCCTCAACGTTAGGGGACTGAATTCCCCTTATAAGCGCTCTTATCTATGGAGAGAGGCAGGTAGACTTAAAGCAGATATACTTTTTCTGCAGGAAACTCACTTTTCTCGTACTAAAATGCCCCTCTTTAGCAGCGTTAAATACACGCAGATTTTCCTAGCCTCTCAGGAGAAGAAAAAGGCAGGCGTTGCTATTTTGTTCTCTACTGACGTGTCATTTCAATGCGAATCTTCCTACATTGACCCTGCAGGTCGTTTTATAATACTGGTGGGACTGCTACAGAACAAAATGGTCACTGTGGTTAATATATATGCACCGAATTTACGACAAATTCGTTTCCTAAACAGGGTAATGCGTAAAGTCCGAGTAATGGCGAAGGGAAGTCTGCTTATGGGAGGGGACTTCAACATGATAGCTGATGGGTCGTTAGATGCTTCCAATCCTAGACCCCGGCATGTCCCATGTCTCCAACAATGGTTAAGATCACACTCCCTATACGATACATACAGATGCCTTAATTCTAGCTCTAGAGCTTACTCCTTCTACTCAGCTCGACATCGCACCTTTTCACGCATTGATATGTTTGTTGTGGATCGTTGGGCATTGCCAGATGCTAAGTCTGCTACGGTAGGGACGGCCGCGTGGTCGGACCATGCGCCGATAACGTTGGAGTGGTCTCCGCGAGCCAATGCATCAACGACGAGGCAATGGCGATATAACCTGGCACTGTACACCGATTCTTCATATGCGACTCGCATACGACAGCATATAGCAGACTACTTTAGTGTTAATGCTACTCCTGACGTTACTCCCTCGATATTATGGTTAGCTCACAAGGCTGTCATGCGGGGACACCTCATCCAAATGGGAGCTCAGAGGAAAAAGGCACTAACGAGTCAGCTGGATAGTTTATTGCTGAAAGTCCAATTAGCTGAGAATGAAATCATTTCACAACCAACATTGAATAATCATCGAAGTCTGATGACCCATAGACATAATTTACAACTTCATCTGTTTAGCCAACACGATAAATACATACGCACCATGCGTGCAACCCACTACGGCTCAATTAATAAAACCTCTCGATACATGGCATCTAAACTAAAACAAAGGCGAATCCGTAGTACGGTGTTCTCATTAAAAAATTTCCAATGCCCTCACTCGTCAATCACACACCCTATGGAAATAGCGGAGTCGTTTCGTAAATATTACGAACAGTTATACAATCTCAAAGATTCCCCGGGAGTTATACAACCTACAGACCTAGCCATTAACTCTTTTTTATCTCAAATTGACCTCCCGAAAATATCCCCTTCATCGGCCTCTATGCTAAATGCCCCAATCTCGGTGACTGAAACCTTGCAATCCATCAATATGTCTAAACTGGGCAAATCACCTGGCCCTGACGGGTACTCGAATGAATATCTCCGAACCTTCTCTGAATTACTTGCGCAGCATTTGACTAACATGCTAAATTCAGCTCGTGAATGCGCTTCTTTCCCGCCTGAGTTCTTAGAAGCGACAGTAACTGCGATTCCTAAACCTGGGAAATCCCCTAACGAACCTGGAAACTTTAGACCCATATCGCTACTGAATTCAGATACTAAGATATACGCTAAAATACTAGCCATCAGGCTATCTAACATTTTACCACTGCTGATCCATACTGATCAGACAGGATTTGTGGCGGGACGCCAAACATCTGACGCAACACGACGTGTCCTCAACTTGCTTCAATTTGCTTCGAGGGGTCGGGCGCCTTCTTTGCTTCTCTCGTTGGATGCGGAGAAGGCGTTCGACAGAATTCATTGGGGATTTATGTTCCACACTTTGCGCAGGTTTGGTTTCGAGAACGACTTTTTACACTACATTGAAGCTTTATATTCCTGCCCATCCGCTAGGGTGCTTATTAATGGCACTTTATCGCAACCATTCTACATAACGAACGGCACCCGTCAGGGTTGTCCCCTGTCTCCCCTCCTCTTTGTTCTCATCATGGAACCATTGGCGGAGAGAGTCAGATTGGATCAGACTATTAGAGGTATCCCAATTTCTGGTAGACAACACAAAATAAGTCTGTATGCAGATGATATTGTCCTCCTATTAACCGACCCGTTAACCTCCCTACGATCAGCCTGTAACACCCTAGACGAATTTGGGCGGATATCTCACTACAAACTCAACTACACCAAATCACACCTCATGGGAGTACACATTGATCCCCAACTTAAGGCTGCGATACTAGCTGAGTTCCCCTTCAAATGGCAGGATACTACGATAACGTACCTAGGAATTAGGCTTACCTTACCATTTCACAAGACAGTGTTACAAAATTTGAATGGCCTAATACAGGATATTCAGGAGACTTTAGACTCATTCTCAAAAACAGACATATCATGGATGGGTCGGATCGTATCCTATAAGATGATGATCTTACCTAAAATCCTATATATATATAGAACGCTTAATCTCCCGATACCAAAGAAATATATAACAAGGCTCTCATCACAAATGTTGGGGTTTATTTGGGCTGGGAAGAAACCCAGGGTGGCCTCCTCAGTCTTGAGAATGTCTTGTTACCATGGAGGGGCGGGCGTCCCCAATCTACACGCATATTACCACGCTACGATTATACGTCAAACTAGACACTGGTGGATGCAATCTACACACTCCTCTTGGCCGACCATAGAATTAGTCTTAAATCATTCAAGACCATTACACTTGCACTTGTTAGTTAACATTGTAGACAAAACTCTTCCTCCACCGGCTTCACATGTAGTGAAAGCGTCTCTACGTAGTTGGGTCTTATTAACATCCAAGTTGAGATATGATACACAGGTCTCTGCGACAGCATTACCGATCGCACTTCTTCATCAGTGTATCCCAGACTTAGGGTGAGTTTCCACGGTCAGGAAACGCTGAGTGTTTGGCGCTGTGCGCTGGCGCAGCGCCAAACACGCAGCGTCCAGATGTTACAGCATAGTGGAGGGGATTTCAAGAAATCCCGTCTCCACTATGCGTAACAATACGCAGGTGGCAAACCTGCGTAAACGGACATGCGGCGCGTCTTTTCAGACCGCAGCATGTCCTCGCGTATTGCGGCGACGGTGCGTCGCCGCAACATAATTAACACAGGGCTATGTAGCCCTGCGCTCTTTCCGGAGGTGTTCCGGAGGTGTCCTGAACACCTCCGGAAAGATCGCGCGTCAGAAAGGGGGCGGGGCTTAGACGGAGCGGAATTTCCGCTCCGTCAAAAGCGCTATGGTTCCGGACCGTGGAACCATAGCCTTAGACACCCGGAGCTGGGGGGAACTTGGCCTGCAAACTTGGGGAGATGTAGCCACAATGCAATTTACAAGACACATGCCACATCTAACCACATTCCATATTAGAAGGGCTAGATCCTATATCCTCTCTGGTAATAAGCTTGATACGCGGGTTCCTCTGACCCTCTGGAACCTTATCTTGGGTATTAACCCCCAACCTCACTTTGCTACAACTAAGCACTTATATGCAATATTTAACGACTCCATTCACTTTACTAAACGAGCCCATATCCTCAGTTGGGAAATTGACCTGGGAGGATCGTACTCTGAGACTCAGTGGGAACTTGCGTTTAAATGGGCTAAAAAAGCGTCGCTCTCCATGACGCTTCAAGAATCGCATATGAGGTGCATGTCACGCTGGTATTACACTCCTGAGAGGCTGGCCAGATTGTTTCCCGGAACCTCTGATTGTTGTTGGAGGAACTGTGGAGAGACGGGCTCCTTATTCCACATATTTTGGAGCTGCCCTAGAGTTTTGTGCTTCTGGGGAGAGGTTTTCAACTTACTAGATTTGGTGACATCTTTGAGAATACAGCGTTCTCCTCACATAGCATTATGCCTGCTGGAGATTGACACGGTACCTCTAGAATTCCGCAGGTTTGTAGCACACACTCTAATGGTAGCTAAAGTAATGTTAGCCCAACGCTGGAAAACTGCTTCCACACCATCGATGCTTGAACTGACCTCTCGACTTAAAGAACATCACGCACTGGAATTTTTATATGCTATCCGCAATAATTGCGTAACACTATGCAACCGCACTTGGGCCCCATGGTCCAAATATTGCAAAGACTCATTACATCCTGTCTCAACAGGTCACCCTTAAGTGATCTCTAAACGAAACGCAAGAAATGGTTCTCCTTACCGATATTACCCCCCCTTCCTTCCTTTTACCAAATCCTTTCCTTATGTTTATTGTTCGTATACCTAGTTAGTCCATGTCTTGTCTCGTTTATTTTTACTGTTTTACAACGTATGGTCTCTTGTAGGCCCAGTTATATGCTTTATTGTACATGCAATAACCAAAAAATTTTCAATAAAAAACTATTGAACATAAAAAATGTCACGTGCTCAAAAATGGTACCAATAAAAACGTCACCTCGTCCCGCAAAAAATAAGACCTCACATGACTCTGTGGGCCAAAATATGCAAAAATTATAGCTCTCAAAATGTGGTGATGCAAAAAACTACTTTTTGCAATAAAAAGCGTCTTTTAGCGTGACAGCTGCCAATCACAAAAACCCGCTATAAATAGTAAATCAAACCCCCCTTTATCACCCCCTTAGTTAGGGAAAAATAATAAAATTAAAAAAATGTATTTATTTCCATTTTCCCATTAGGGTTAGTGTTGCGGCTAAAGTTAGGGTTAGGATTGGCGCTAAAGTTAGTATTAGGGTTATGGTTGGGATTAGGGTTAGGGGTGTGTTAGGGTTAGGTTTGTGGTTAGGGTTGGGACTAGGGTTAGGGGTATGTTGGGGTTAGGGTTGGAGTTAGAATTGGGGGGTTTCTGCTGTTTAGGCACATCAGGGGCTCTCCAAATGTGACATGGTGTCTGATCTCAATTCCCGCCAATTCTGCGTTGAAAAAGTCAAACGGTGCTCCTTCACTTCTGAGCTCTGCCATGCGCCCAAACAGTAGTTTACCCCCGCATATGGGGTATCAGCGTACTCTGTACCCCAAGAGTTATTGTGCAATTTGTCCTATTTCTTCTGTTACCCTTGGGAAAATAAAAAACTGGGGGCGACAAAATCATTTTTGTAAAAAAAAAATGATTTTTTTATTTTTACAGCTGTACGTTATAAACTTCTGTGAAGCTTTTAGTGGTTCAAAGTGCTCAACATACTTCTAGATAAGTTCCTTGTGGGGTCTATTTTCCAAAATGGGGTCACTTGTGGGGGGTTTCCACTGTTTAGGCGCATCAGGGGCTCTCCAAATGCGACATGACGCCCCCAGACCATTCCATCAAAGTCTGCAATCCAAAATGTCACTACTTCCCTTCCGAGCCCAGACGTGCACCCATACAGTCGTTTTCTCACACATGCTGGGTATCAGCGTACTCAGGACAAATTGGACAACAACTTTTGGGGTCCAATTTCTCCTGTTACCCTTGTGAAAATAAAATATTGGGGGCGAAAAAATCATTTTTGTAAAAAAAAAAAAAGATTTTTTATTTTACGGCTGTACGTTATAAACTTCTGTGAAGCACTTTGGGGTTCAAAGTGCTCACCACACATCTAGATAAGTTCCTTGAGGGGTCTAGTTTCCAAAATGGTGTCATTTGTGGGGGGTTTCCACTGTTTAGGCAGATCAGGAACTCTCCAAACACGACATGGCATCCAGCCAATTCTGCGTTGAAAAAGTCAAACGGCGCTCCTTCCCTTCCAAACTCTGCCATGCACCCAAACAGTGGTTTACCCCCACATATGGGGTATCAGCATACTCAGGACAAATTGCACAATAACTTTTGGAGTCTTGTTACCCTTGGGAAAATAAAAATTGGGGTGAAAAGATCAATTTTGTGGAAAAAATATGATTTTTTAATTTTACGGCTCTACGTTATAAACTTGTGTGAAGCACTTGGGGGTTCAAATTGCTCACCAAAGATCTAGATAAGTTCCTTAGGGGGTCTAGTTTCCCAAATGGGGTCACTTGTGGGGGGTTTCCACTGTTTAGGCACATCAGGGACTCTCCAAATGCAACATGGCGTCCAATCTCAATTCCAGCCAAGTTTGGTTGGAAACAGTAAAATGGTGCTACTTCCATTCAGAGCTCTGCCATGCGCCCAAACAGTGGTTCCCCCCCACATATGGGGTATCAACGTACTCAGGACAAATTGGACAACAACTTTTGAGGTCCAATTTCTCCTGTTACCTATGGGAAAATAAAAAATTAGTGACTAAGAGATAATTTTTGTGGGAAAAAAATAGGATTTTTTATTTTCATGCCCGGGCATTATAAACTTGTGTGAAGCACTTGGGGGTTCAAAGTGCTCACCAAAGATCTAGATAAGTTCCTTAGGGGGTCTAGCTTCCAAAATGGGGTCACTTGTGGGGGGTTTCCACTGTTTAGGCTCATCTGGGGCACTACAAACGGAACATGACCCCCATCAATGTTTGCATTCCAAAACGTTACTGCTTCCTTTCCAAGCCCTGCCGTGCGCCCAAACAGTTTCCCCCCCCCCCCACATATGGGGTATCAGCGTACTCAGGACAAATTGGACAACAACTTTTGGGGTCCAATTTCCTTGGGAAAAATCAAAAATTTGGGACTAAAAAATCATTTTTGTGGAAAATTGTTTTTTTTTTTTTTCACACCCAGGCATTATAAACTTTTGTGAAACACTTGGGGGTTCAAAGTGCTCACAACAGATCTAGATAAGTTCCTTAGGGGGTCTAGTTTCCAAAATGGTGTCACTTGTGGGGGGTTTCCACTGTTTAGGCGCATCAGTGGCTCTCCAAACACGACATGGCGTCCAATCTCAACTCCAGCCAATTTTAGTTTGAAAAAGTCAAATGGTGCTCCTTCCCTTACGAGCTCTGCCGTGTGCCCAAACAGTGGTTTTCCCCCACATATAGGGTATTGGCGTACTCAGGAGAAATTGCACAACAACTTTATCTGCCCATTTTCTCCTTTTACCCTTGTCAAAATAAAAAAAAAGTTTGTAAAAGATCATTTTTGTGGCTAAAAAGTTAAATATTAATTTTTTCCTTCCACGTTGCTTCAGCTCCTGTGAAGCACCTGAAGGGTTAATAAACTTCTTGAATGTGGTTTTGAGTACCTTGAGGGGTGCAGTTTTTAGAATGGTGTCACTTTTTGGTATTTTCTGCTATATAGACCCGTCAAAATGACTTCAAATGTGAGGTGGTCCCTAAAAAAATGGCTTTGTAAATTTTGTTGTAAAAATGAGAAATCACTGGTCAACTTTTAACCCTTATAATTTCCGAACAAAAAAAAATGTTGGTTCCAAAATTGTGCTGATGTAAAGTAGACATGTGGGAAATGTTATTTCTTAACTATTTTGTGTGACATATTTCTCTGTTTTAAGGGAAAAAAAATTCAAAGTTTGAAAATTGCAAAATTTTCAAAATTTTCGCCATATTTGTGTTTTTTTCAAAAATAAACGCAAGTTATATCGAAGAAATTATACTTCTAACGTGAAGTACAATATGTCACGAGAAAACAATCTCAGAATCGCGAAGATCCGTTGAAGCGTTCCAGAGTTATAACCTCATAAAGAGACAGTGGTCAGAATTGTAAAAATTGGCCCGGTCATTAACGTGCAAACCACCCTTGGGGGTGAAGGGGTTAATGCATATATTATTTATTTTTTAGCGATGGAGAATGAAATTGATGAAGAATCGGCCCAGTGCTCTATCGGCCTTGCGAACAATTCGAACAATTCAAAGATGAGTTGAAATTGTTTACAAGCTTTGGATTGGATGAACAGAAATTGCTGCGTCGACGAGTGGGACTAAATTTTGACGAACATTCACAAATCTGTTTACACCATAAAGCTTCATTCTTGACCAAATATGAGCATTTGCAAAAATCGTGTTGCAATCCTTTTGGGAAGAAAGGTCATAACACCAAAAAGAATTTGCGAGCTATCAATTTGTTAGCAGCTGACCTGTTGAACGAATTAACAAAGAATGATGTGAAGCCTGGCCAGAAGATGTCGAAAAGAATTTGCTAACAAGAAAAAATCAACTGATCCAGTTTCCTCTGAATCAGATCCAGATGGAATGGAATGTTCTCCTGAAAGTCTAAATTCAAGCTTAACATCCATTGGCATCTCTCCTCTGAAATATCCACGGGTAAGCCAGCGGGATTCACTTGGATATGCAAGGAGAAAGATAAGCCAGGTACAAAATGCATTTTCTAGCAAGATTGCTTCAATTGGAGGGCTTGAGCCGAAAGACATTGAGCAAACAAAAACAGCACTGTGCAAAATGTGTCTGGATTACAATCACCTTTTGGCAGATTTGAAGCAAAAGCTGCAGGTGTCCAGTCGGGCAGAAAAGGTCCAAATCTTGACATTGGCACCTAAAAGTTGGTCCATTAAGGCTATATCAGACGAATTCGGTGTCTCTGAACGAATGGTCAAACAAGCTCGAAAGCTTAAATGTGAACATGGGATCTTAGCCTTACCTAGTATCAAGTGTGGCAAGAAAGTTTCTGAGGAAGTGAAGAAAAAGGTGCAAGCATTTTTTGAGGATGATGAATTCAGTCGAATGTGCCCTGGTAAAAAAGACTATGTATCAGTGCGAATAGCAGGAGAAAAAAAGTAGATGCAAAAGCAACTATTACTGAGCAATATGAGGGAAATGTTTGTTGCCTATCGGGATCGGAATGGCCCTGAAATTGGATTTTCCAAGTTTTGTGAGATCCGGCCAAAGTGGTGCGTAACCGTTGGATCTGCTGGAACACATTCCGTTTGTGTGTGTACCATTCACCAAAATGTCAAACTAATGCTTGCAGCATGCCCAATCAATGATGACAACAAAGAGCTCATATGCAAAATGGTCTGTGGAATTGAATCCAAGGACTGTATGCTTGGCCGTTGTGATAAATGCCCGGGTCCTGAAGTTTTAAAAGAATTTCTAGTCAATGTGTTTGTCAACAGTGACCCTGAAGATATTATTGAGTTCAAACAATGGATTCACACTGATCGAGACACGCTTGATACCAAACAACTGACTATAGAAGATTTCATTGAAGAATTGGTTTTGAAAATTTCTAAACTTTGTAGCCATCACTACATCACCAAGCATCAAAGTAGCTATTTGAAATCGTTGAAGGAAAATCTGAGACCTGGAGAGCTTGTGATCCTTATGGACTTTGCTAAAAATTACTCATTTATTGTTCCAGATGCCATTCAAGGTTTCCACTGGGAAAATAGTCAAGCTACAGTACACCCATTTGTAATTTACTTTAAGGAGTTAAATGGTGAAGCTGCGCAGAACATCAGCTTGTGCATAATCAGTGATTGCTCAGGACATGACACAGTTGCAGTTCACACTTTCTTAACAGTAATTGTGGAGTATCTCAAGATTCTCATCTATGGTATTCGTCATATCCACTACTTCAGCGATGGATCTGCAGCCCAGTACAAAAAGTTCAAAAATTTTCTCAACTTGTGCCACCACAATGCTGATTTCAATATCAGCGCTGAATGGAATTTTTTTGGTACCAGTCATGGAAAGTCGCCCTGTGATGGGATTGGAGGGATAGCAAAGAGGTTGGCAGCTGGTGCCAGTCTTCAACGCCCAACTGAAAACCAAATACTGACCCCGGTGGATTTATTCAACTTTTGCAACGAGCAACTGCATGGAATCAAATTTTTTTTTGTTCCAAAAGAAAAAATTGACGAAATACGGGTAGTTCAAGAGGAAAGGTTCAAAGATGGACATACAATTGCTGTAACAAGAGAAAATCACCAGTTTGTGCCAATTGATGACAAAAAGATTCACATTTCAAGGGTGTCAAATGACCCATCATCTTTCATTGCCCATGTAGATAGATCTGTCAGATCAGAAATGTCTTTTGTGCCAATTGCAAACCTCCAGCCAGGGCAATACATTGCCTGCATTTACGATAGGAACTGGTGGATTGGAAATATTTCTGAAATTTCAGTCGACGACCATGATGCATTAATAAATTTTATGCATCTTCATGGACCAGCTAGCTTCTTTCACTGGCCTGTGAGAAATGATACATGCTGGATTCCCGAGCAGTCAATCATTGCAATAATTCCAGCACCAGCTGCAACAGCAATGGGCCGACAATACAGCTTCTCTGAACCGATTATGTTGCAAATTCAGCAACAATTCCAGACCACTTAGACTGAACATTATGGCTTGTGAACCAACAAAAGATACCCAATATTAGGCTTGGGATCGTAGGCAAAGACACCCACCCTCAGGCTTCAGAACCTGCGATAAAGAGACCGCCCGCGGCTTGCCTTGCACGGCTATTGGCCATGGCTCCTAGGCGATGGGGCTGCCAATTCTCGAAAGACAGCATTATTACAATTCTTAATAGGATTATAATACCAATTCTTAGGGAATTGGTTGTGGTATAACCACCATGGACCAACGCAAGGGTTTGAATAGTGTTATGACCTTTCTTCCCAAAAGGATTGCAACACGATTTTTGCAAATGCTCATATTTGGTCAAGAATGAAGCTTCATGGTGTAAACAGATTTGTGAATGTTCGTCAAAATTTAGTCCCACTCGTCGACGCAGCAATTTCTGTTCATCCAATCCAAAGCTTGTAAACAATTTCAACTCATCCTTGCTATGGGTGAATGTCTTAAGGTGGCACTTCGAATTGTTCGCAAGGCCGATAGAGCACTGGGCCGATTCTTCATCAATTTCATTCTCCATCGCTAAAAAATAAATAATATATGCATTAAAATGTAACAATAGTCAATAACTTTTCATAACCAAAAAGGTTTATAGGTTTTTGATTATAATAGACATTGCTAGCAACAATACAACTCTGTAACGTGATAAGAATCTGAAAATCAAACACAAAATCAATGCATTACGCGCATAAATAACACCATGTTCAGTGGCATTTTTCTTTTCTTAAACTGAGAGACTCTAAGAAAAACAACAGTGATCCTTGTAGAGAAAAATGTGCTCTTTCTAATGATATCAGAATTAATATATTTTAGGGGTACCCTTTTTGAGAAATTTGACCTAAAAATAGGTAAAATTCGTTTTTTTTAAGTTTTTCATCATATGTGGGTGTGAATATTTCCACAAATACATATGGCTTGACCGTGATATTGCAGCAATGCAAAGTCATGTAGATGTTTGGTGTACAGGGCAAAGCGACAGTTACTATTGGTTTTTGGTCTTGAGTTATATATGGGCAAAGTTTGGCATAAATTTTATGCGACGCGTTTTACAAGCTACTTTGACGCAAAATTGCGGCTGAAATATTGTTTTGTCATAGCCGGTAATAATTTTATTGTGTTTAGCAGCAAAAGTTGAGCTAGTATGCCAAATTTCAGCATCATAGCCAGTATAGAACTCTTATGGCTATGTGCCAAAGTTTGCAAAATCCTCTTAGCTGAAGCCGCAGGCTTGGTGGAACCTCCAGTGAAAGGTCAACAGTGCCCAATGTATTTGAGATCTGGCCCTAAAAATTTACAGAACCTCTTTTCAAACATACATGTACATCCTTATAAATTTTCAGCAAAATCGGAGAAGGTCGAGTGGGGACCACTGGTCCACTTGACATGGAATGACTCAATTGCGACGCATGCCGTAAAGCGGCATGCGTTCGCGACGTGCCGTCATTCAGTGACGGAGCCTCGGACGCTGCCTGCAGCGTCTGGGCTCCGTCACCGCTAGCGCAGATGAATGATCTGCTGATTCATCTGCGCTAGCGGGTATAGCATAACGCAATCGCGTAATGCTATACCGTTACCCGCCCGTCAACGCTATGTGTTGAATGGGATGGTAAAATGCAATATGAACCCAGCCTTAGGGTTAGGGTTAGCATTAGGGTTAGAATTAGGGTTAGGGTTGGAATTAGGGTTAGGGTTGGGATTAGGGTTAGGTTTGTGGTTAGGGTTAGAGTTAGGATAAGTGTTAGGGGTGTTTTGTGGTTAGGGTTGGGATTAGGGTTAGGCTTAGAGTTGGGATTAGGGTTAGGGATGTGTTGGGGTTAGGGTTATGGTTAGGATTTGGAATAGGGCTAGGGGTGTGTAGGGGTTAGGGTTGGGGTTAGAGATGTGTTGGGGTTAGGGTTGGAGTTAGAATTGAGGGGTTTCCACTATTTAGGCACATCAGGGGTGTCCATACACGACATGGCGCCACCATTGATTCCTGCAAATTTTGCGTTCAAAAAGTCAAACAGTGCTCCCTTTATTTCCGAACCCCGACGTGTGCCCAAACAGTGGTTTACCCCCACATATGGGGTATCAGGGTACTCAGGAAAAATTGCACAACAACTTTGGGGGTCTAATTTTTCCTGTTACCCTTGGGAAAAATAAATTGGGGACTAAAAAATTATTTTTGTGGAAAAAAAAAATGATTTTTTATTTTCACAGCTCTGCGTTATAAACTTCTGTGAAGAACTTGGAGATTCAAAGTGCTCACCACACATCTAGAGGAGTTCCTTGGGGGATCTAGTTTCCGAAATGGGGTCACTTGGGGGGTTTCTACGGCACATCATGGGCTCTGCAAACGTAACATGACGCCCGCAGACCATGCTATCAAGTCGGCATTTCAAAACATCACTACTTCCCTTCCGAGCCCCGACATGTGCCCATACAGTAGTTTTCTCCCACATGTGGGATATCAGCGTACTCAGGACAAATTGGACAACAACTTTTGGGGTCTAATTTCTCCTGTTACCCTTGGGAAAATAAAAAAATTGGGGACTAAAAGATCATATTTGTGGAAAAAATATGATTTCAGCTGCAGATGGAAGGAAGAGAGCCACAGTATTCATTACTGATGGGTAGGCGGAGCCCCAGATCAGGATGTTACCTCAGATCAAAAGAGTGATGACTGGCTGGCCCCTCCAGCTCGGGCTCCTCCTACTCAGCTCCAGTCTAAGATTTGAGGTCCAGAGGATGGTCGCTGCTAATGCAGCTCCTCAGAAGATTTTATTATTTTAATATTCGGACAGGAGACTTGGATCACTAGTTGGTCTAGAGGTCTCAGGGGTACCAGCGCTGCTGTACCCCAACCTCTCCCTTGGCGGATCTGTATTTACTCAAAGTCCCTGCAGAATCCTTGCCGGCCCTGGGGGATGAGGAGAGCTTCTCTGGCGGGAACGCAAACCACACGTGCGGTCACTGCGTTCTTCGCCCTGGGGGGAAGCATGGGCACTGCGCCAGAAACCCCTGAGGGTCCCTGTGGCGCCTTGGCTGGTGAGTACTCCACACAAATTTTAATAATAATTATGTGTGAGTGCTTTAGCGTCTGAATGAGCAGCGCTATTACTAATGTCAGTATGCTTCAGCGCTGCTGTGACAGCGTTACTACATGTATGTCAGTATGCTTCAGCGCTGCTGTGACAGCGCTACTACATGTAATGTCAGTATGCTTCAGCGCTGCTGTGACAGCGCTACTACATGTATGTCAGTATGCTTCAGCGCTGCTGTGACAGCGCTACTACATGTAATGTCAGTATGCTTCAGCGCTGCTGTGACAGCGCTACTACATGTAATGTCAGTATGCTTCAGCGCTGCTGTGACAGCGCTGTTACAAGTAGATTTTTGTCCGCAGGCAGATAGCTGCAGGACAGAGAGGGAGCAGGAGCGGGGAGAGTTCGCGCTCATTATTTGAGCTGGCGGGGGGCGTGGCCTATCTATCCCGGTCTTTTGAGCAGGAAGACGCGCGCTCTGGCGTTTCTCCTGCGACCCCCTCACTGTGGCGGCCATTACTCAGGCTCCTGGGCTCCTCGGACCGCTCCTCTCCTCATAAGACACCACGGCCAGCTGGGTGAGTGCGGATTCCTCACCCCGCAGCGCAGCGATCGCTATCCTGCAGCTGCAGTCTCATCAGAGACATAAAAATTGGCTGGGGCTCACAAATATATATATATTTTGGTGAGTTTGCAATATTAACCCCTCTGAGGGTTATTTCTACCAGCTAAATTTGCTGACTGAATACCGCTGGGGTAACCCTGCTTGGTGGAGCGTTAACCCTTCAGCGTTTGAAAAAAAAAAAAAAAAAAAAAAAACCGCATAGTTTTTTGCTGGTATTACCGCTTTGACCTGCTCATACAGGTGAGACATGTCTGAACAGAGTTCAGA
Organism: Oophaga sylvatica; assembly: GCA_033576555.1. Taxonomy (NCBI): domain Eukaryota; kingdom Metazoa; phylum Chordata; class Amphibia; order Anura; family Dendrobatidae; genus Oophaga; species Oophaga sylvatica. Next base: position 113,860,359 of record JARQOD010000003.1, read on the forward strand.
TGCCGCGGATCACGTCCCAGTGCCATTGCGGCAATCAGATACGCAGACCTCCACAGCGTCTAGCGCTGCGGTCGACAGCGGTGGAAAATTGGATGATATCGCTCGATCGATTAATAACTTGTTTGACCTTTTAGGTCAATATGTGTCTGCTAATTCCTCTCAGAGGAAGCGACGCAGGCCGTTACCGGCCTCTACACGGAGCGAGTCAGATGTATCTGATATTGGGCAGAGTTCCCCTTTAAATTCGGATGGAGAAATATCCGATTCAGATGCGGACGAGCCGCAGGGGCGTTCCTCTATGACGAAGCGTACGGAGGCATTAATTGAAGCCATGAGAGATATACTACAGTTACCGGAGGAGGTAACTAGTCGTCCTGGTAAATCAGCACGCATGTTCCAGGAGTCCCGTGCTTCGCGCACAACATTGCCAACTCTGGATGAGCTTAATGGTGTAATAGAGGAGGAACGTCTATGTCCAGATAAGCGTTTTCATGGAACGCATTTCTTTGATACACTTTATCCTTGCTCTACGGAGTTGAAAGGCTAATTGGACTTCTGCTCCTGAAGTGGATGTGTCTTTGTCTCAGCTTAGTAAATCCTCTCTACTCCCTATTAAGGGAAAAGCGAGCTTACAGGAGCCTTTGGATAGAAAGGCAGAATTGGCGGCAAAAGCAAGCTATGAGGCTGCGGGTCATGGATTTCGAGCAGTGCTAGGATCCATGTGTGCTGCTAGAGCTTCTCTAAGCTGGTTGGCACGTCTGAAGACGGAGTTGCAAAATGAATCTCCGTTATCTGAGATACGGGAAACTTGTGAATGGTTAGAAACGGCAGCCTGTTATATCTTTGATGCCGGTCTGGATACGGCATCTCTGCTGGCCAAAGCGCAAGCTTCAGCGGTCACAGTCAGAAGAGCTTTATGGCTCAGACAGTGGGCCGGGACGCAGTTTCCAAACAAGGGTTGTTGGCCTTACCTTACAAGGGTGGCCATCTTTTTGGATCCGACCTCACAGAGCTGATTTCCAAGGCTAAGGCGAAGGAATCAGCATTACCACAGCGAAGGGCCATGGCCTCGGTGTCCAGTAAGCCTGGTGTTTATAGTGGTCGGCGGTCCTTTCGGGGCCGAGGACGATCTAGTCACTCCTCGTGGGGATCGGGTCGTCCTTCTTTCTCAGGAAAGAAATCCTCTCAGAAAACTCGTACTCCCTGGAAGCAGAGTTTCCGCCAGAACAAGCGGGAACTTGACAAGAAACCCGCAAAGTCGGATTGACGCCAGGGGTCCACTCGAGGATTCTCGAGTGGGGGGTCGCCTGCTTCTTTTCAAGGAGACTTGGATGGCTCGCGTTCCAGATTCCTGGGTAACGCGGATAGTGTCGGCAGGCTATTTCATAGAGTTTGCTTCTCAACCCCCAAATGTTTTTTGTCAATCTCGCGTTCCGTCGGAACCCGAGCTTGTTGTCGCTCTACAGCGAGAGGTCGAATCGCTACTACAAAAGGGTGTAGTGATACCGGTTCCGTCAGAGGACCGAGGGAAAGGTTTTTATTCCAACCTTTTTATAGTTCCCAAAAAGGAGAACAAATTTCGCCCGATTCTGGATCTCAAGCGATTAAACCGGCATGTCCATGCCCGGAAATTTCGCATGGAGTCGCTTCGTTCCGTTGTGGCAGCTCTGTCACAGAACGATTTTCTGATGTCAATCGACATTCGCGACGCCTATTTGCATATTCCCATCGGAAAGGCTCATCAGCGCTTTCTTCGATTTGCCATAGGTCAGAATCATTACCAGTTCGTGGCTCTGCCGTTCGGCTTAGCCTCAGCGCCAAGGGTCTTTACAAAAATTCTGGCGCCTCTCATGGCAATCCTTCGAAAACAGGGGATTACGATTCTCCCTTATCTGGACGATCTTTTGATCATGGCTTCCTCGGAGGAGGAGGCGTTGACGGCTCGGGATTTGTCTCTTCAGTTTCTGAAGGACTTCGGTTGGCTGGTCAATTGGGAGAAGTCGTCCCTGGAACCATCGAGGACAATCCTCTTTTTGGGAATGCATCTCGACACGTTTCGGTCGGTAGTTTCCCTACCACCAGACAAACAGTCATGTCTTCTTCGACATGTACAGATTATGAGATCCTCAACGGCAATGTCTCTACGGAAGTGTATGCGTCTTCTAGGACTGATGGTGGCGTCCATGGAGGCAATTCCTTTTGCCCAGTTCCACTCCAGGACTCTTCAAAGGTTCATCTTGAGTCGATGGAATCAGTCGCAATCGCTGGATTGCAGTGTCACCATTTCTCGCGCGGTGCGGGATTCTCTAGAATGGTGGTTACGTCCAGGGGCATTCTCCCTGGGGAAGTCTTTCCTCCCTCTGAAGTGGTCAGTCATAACCACCGATGCCAGCCTGACGGGCTGGGGGGGTGTTTGGAACAATCTCTGGATTCAGGGGGTATGGTCATCGGAAGAGTCTGTGCTTCCGATCAACATCCTGGAATTGAGGGCGATTTTCCTTTGCCTCCAACATTGGACGGTCCCTTTGAGCGGTCTGCCAGTCCGTGTGCAGACAGACAATGCGACGGCTGTCGCGTATATCAATCACCAAGGTGGGACAAGGAGTTCCAGACTCATGGTAGAGGTGTCCCGAATTCTGATTTGGGCAGAGGCCAATGTACCAGCCATTTCGGCGATTCACATTCCAGGGGTTCAGAATGTTACAGCGGACTTTCTCAGTCGCAGAAGGATGGATTCCGGGGAATGGAGCCTCCATCCGGATGTGTTTGCACTACTGTGCTCTCGCTGGGGAACCCCCCAAGTGGATTTGATGGCATCCAGGTTCAATGCCAAGTTACCGACATTCATGTCCAGGTACAAGGATCCGAAGGCGGTGGCGGTGGATGCTCTAGTGGCTCAGTGGGATCAGTTCGAGCTGATCTATGTATTCCCGCCGATATCCTTACTTCCTCTAGTACTGCGTCGGATCAGACTAGAGAGAATTCCAGCTATTTTGATAGCTCCAGACTGGCCAAGAAGGGTGTGGTTCTCGACAATAATGTCGCTGTTGGCGGCACCTCCTTTTCCACTCCCTCTTCAACCGGACTTGTTGACTCAGGGGCCCGTTTGTCATCCGGACTTGATGTCCCTGCGTTTGACGGCGTGGCTCTTGAGACCGAAATCTTGACCCGTAGAGGTTTCTCAGCCGAGGTCATTGCTACCCTTCGTGCTGCAAGATGTCCGGCTACTACTAGGATTTACCACAAGATTTGGGAAACCTTCTTTTCGTGGTGTTTGGGGTCCTCTCGGAACCCGAGAAAATTTTCCATTCCCAACCTGTTGGCTTTTCTACAGCATGGGCTAGACAAGGGTTTGGCAGTAAGCACTCTGAAAGGTCAGATTTCTGCTCTGTCCTTATTGTTTCGGAGAACCATTGCTTCAAATAGAGACGTGCTTTCCTTTTTCCGAGGTATATCTCGTAAGTTTCCGCCGCGGAAGGCACCCGTGTCTCCTTGGCGGCTCAACCTTGTTTTGGAGGCTCTTCAGCATAAACCTTTTGAGCCTATGGTTTCTGCTAGCCTTTCTTTACTTTCTTGGAAGGTGGCTTTCCTTGTTGCAGTCACTTCCTTGAGGAGAGTTTCTGAGTTGGCAGCTCTTTCTTGTTCGCCTCCTTTTCTGGAGTTTTTTCCGGATCGTGTAGTGCTTCGCACTCGGGGTGATTTTTTGCCTAAAGTGGTGTCACAATTTCATGTCAACCAGGATATTGTGTTGCCTTCATTCTGCCCGGATCCGAAGAATGTGAAAGAGCGAGCTTTACACACATTGGATTTAGTGCGGGCCTTGAAGTTTTATCTATCTATTACTCAAGGTTTTCGTAAGACGGACTCCCTGTTTGTGGTTCCAGCAGGTCGTCGGCGTGGTCAACGAGCTTCCAAGGATTCTATAGCTCGTTGGATCCGGTCAGCTATTTTGGAAGCTTACCGTCTTCGGGGTGAATCTTGCCCGATTAAGATTCGAGCCCATTCTACGAGAGCTGTGGCCTCATCGTGGGCTTTTCATCAAGGTGCCTCGGCAGTGCAGCTCTGCCGAGCGGCAACTTGGCGCTCTGTCCACACGTTTACAAAGTTTTATAAAGTGGACGTCAGTGCTTCCGCTGATGCAGCCCTCGGACGTAGGGTCCTGCAGGCAGCTGTAGTTTAAAGTTCTGGATGAACTTGTGTTTAGCGCTGGTTGCGCTTTGTTGTTAAGGTTGTTGGGTTTCTGCCTTTTATTGGTTTTTCCCACCCTTATTTTTGAACTGCTTTGGGACGTCCCATCAGTAATGAATACTGTGGCTCTCTTCCTTCCATCTGCAGCTGAAACACGGATTTTGGTAAGAACTTACCTGTAAAATCCTTTTCAGCGAAGGAAGGAAGAGAGACACAGCACCCTCCCAAGGCAGAAGTGTGTTGATGTTTTCAGATGCAGCGCGACCCTTATCTGATAGCGATTATCTGGGCTGAGGTCAGCGCGCTAAGGCTCTGTTCCACATCGCCAGCTCATCGCAGTAGTCAGGTTCCGTGAGTAGTACCTGGAACTCTGTGGTTTTTGGCTTTCTTTGCATGCATAACCTGTATCCTTGTGTTTTTTCTCTGAAGTTCCTTCAGAAGGGGTTCTGTTGCTCCGCTGGTGATCTTGGCTCTTTTCCTAAAAGCTTTGGTACGACTGGAGCTGAGTAGGAGGAGCCCGAGCTGGAGGGGCCAGCCAGTCATCACTCTTTTGATCTGAGGTAACATCCTGATCTGGGGCTCCGCCTACCCATCAGTAATGAATACTGTGTCTCTCTTCCTTCCTTCGCTGAAAAGGATTTTACAGGTAAGTTCTTACCAAAATCCGTGTTTTTTATTTTCATGCCCGGGCGTTATAAACTTTTGTGTAGCCCTTGGGGGTTCAAAGTGCTCACCGCATATCTAGATAAGCTTCATGCAGTGTCTAGTTTCCAAAATTGGGTCACTTGTGGGGAGTTTCTACTGTTTAGGCACATCAGGGGCTCTGCAAACGTAACATGATGTCCGGAGACTATTCCACCAAAGTCAGCATTTCAAAACGTCACTACTTCCCTTCCGTGCCCCAACGTGTGCCCGAACAGTGGTTCCCCCCCACATATTGGGTACCAGTGTACTCAGGACAAACTGTACAACAACTTTTGGGGTCCAGTTTCTTCTGTTACCCTTGTGAAAATAAAAAACTGCGGGTTAAAAAAATAATTTTTTGAGGAAAAAATTATTTTTTATTTTTACGGTTCTGCATTATAAACTTCTGTGAAGTACGTGGGGGTTCAAGGTGCTCACCACACATCTGGATAAGTTCCTTGGGGGGTCTAGTTTACAAAATGGGGTCACTTGTGGGGGGTTTCTACTGTTTAGGCACATCAGGGGCTCTGCAAACGTAACAAGATGTCCGCAGACCATTCCATCAAGTCGGCTTTTCAAAGCGTCACTACATCCCTTCCGAGCACTGACGTGTGCCCAAACAGTGGTTAACCCCACGTAAGGGGTACCAGCGTACTCAGGACAAACAGGACAACAACTTTTGGGGTCCAATTTCTCCTGTAACCATTGTGGAAATAAAAGATAGGGGGCTAAAAAATCATTTTTTGAGAAAAAAAAATGATTTTTTTATTTTCAGTGCTCTGAGTTATAAAGTTCTGTATAGCACCTGGCGGTTCAAAGTGCTCACTGTGCATCTAGATAAGTTCCTTAGGGGGTCTTGTTTCCAAAATGGGGTCATTTGTTGGGGAGCTCCAAAGTTTAGGCACACAGGGGCTCTCCAAACACGACATGGTGTCCGCTAACAATTGGAGCTAATTTTCCATCAAAAAAGTCAAATGGCGCTCCTTCCCTTCTTAGCCCTGCCGTGCGCCCAAACAGTGGTTCCCCCCCCCTCATATGGGGCACCAGCGTACTCAGGAAAAACTGGACAACAACTTTTGGCTTCCAATTTATCCTGTTACCCTTGGGAAAATAAAAAATAGTGGGCTAAAAAAATCATTTTTGAGGAAAATTTTTTTTTATTTTCACTGCTCTGTGTTATAAACTTCTGTGAAGCACTTGGGGGTTCAGAATGCTCACAACAAATCTAGATAAGTTCCATAAGAGGTCTAGTTTCCAAAATGGTGTCACATGTGGGGGTTTTTCACTGTTTAGGCACACAGGGGCTCTCCAAACGCGTCATGTTGTCCGCTAACGATTGAAGCTAATTTTCCATTCAAAAAGTCAAATGGCGCTCCTTCCCTTCAGAGCCCTACCGTGCGCCCAAACAGTGGTCTATGACCACATATGAGGTATCTGTGTACTCAGGAGAAATTGCCCAACAAATTTTAGGAGCCATTTTATCCTGTTGCCCATGTAAAAATGAAAAAACTGAGGCTAAAAGAAAATTTTTGTCAAAAAAAAGTACTTTTTTTTACGGATCAATTTGTGAAGCACCTGGGGGTTCAAAGTGCTCACTATGCATCTAGATAAGTTCCTTGGGGGGATCTAGTTTCCAAAATGGGGTCACTTGTGGGGGAGCTCCAATGTTTAGGCACACATGGACTCTCCAAATGCGACATGGCAACCGCTAAATATTCTAGCATATTTTCCATTCAAAAAGTCAAATGGCGCTCCTTCCGTTCTGAGCCCTGCCGTGCGCCCAAACAGTGGTTTATGACCACATATGAGGTATCTGTGTACTCAGGAGAAATTGCTCAACAAATTTTAGGATCCATTTTATCCTGTTGCCCATGTAAAAATGAAAAAATTGATGCTAAAAGAAAATTTTTGTTGGAAAAATTAAAATGTCCATTTTTTCCTTCCACGTTGCTTTAGTTCCTGTGAAGCACTTGAAGGGTTAATAATCTTCTTGAATGTAGTTTTGAGTAGCTTGAGGGGTGCAGTTTTTATAATGGTGTCACTTTTGGGTATTTTCTACCATATAGACCCCTCAAAGTGACTTCAAATGTGAGGTGGTCCCTAAAAAAATGGTTTTGTAAATTTTGCTAAAAAAAATGCGAAATCGCTTGTCAACTTTCAGCAGCAGGTGGAAGGAAGAGAGACACACTAGTTAATAACTAGTGGGTAGGCGGAGCTCAGATAGGATTGACACCTCAGATTAAAAAGTGTTAACCGGCCCCTCCAGCACGGGCTCCTCCTACTCAGCTTTCTCCAGTCTTAAATTTGAGGTCCCAGAGGATGGTCGCTGCTGGAAGCAGCTCCTCAGAAGACTTTATTATTTTAACTCGGACAAGAAACTTGGATCACCAGAAGTGGTCTAGAGGTCTCAGGGGTCTCAGCACTGCTGGACCCCAACCTCTCCCTTGGCGGATCTGTAATTACCCTGATGGTGGTCCCTGCAGAATCATGCCGGCCCTGGGGGATGAGGATGGCTTCCCTGGCGGGGACGCAAACCACGCACAGCGGTCACTGCGTTCCCCGCCCTGGGGGGAAGCATGGGCATAGCGCCGCAAACCCTAGGGGGTCCCTGCGGCGCTCGGCTGGTGAGTACTCCACACTTATATGTATGTGAGTGCTGTTAGCGGCTGCTGCGGCAGCCGCTGTTACATGTAATGTGAATGCTTGTGACTGTATTTTCTGTCCTGCAGGCAGATGCCTGCGGGACAGGGGAGAGCGGAGAGCGAAAGGGTTTGCGCTCTTTTTTTGAAGCCGGCGGGGGGCGTGGCTTCACGTTCCCGGTCTTTCTGACAGAAGCGCGCGATTCTGTGCTTCTCTTCGGCTCCCTCAACGCGGCGGCCATTATATGAAAGGCTCCACGGACTCCTCGTGCTCCGCTCTCCCGGTATATACCAAAACTTCACAGCGACCAGCTGGGTGAGTGAAATGGCCACAGCGCCCTCACCCCTTCAGCGCAGAACCTATCTGTGTGACAGGACAGATAGCGTTCTTTTGCGGCTGCGGTCTCATATAGAGACCTTACTGTGCCTGGGACTCACACACCCCTTTATTTGAATAAGGGAGTCGTGGGGAGCCGGCGACATTAACCCCTTTTAAAGGGTTAACCCTTTCAGCATCAAACGCCATAGGTTCTATCCCAGTTGGGATCAGAACTCATAAGGGTTAATTATATCGCAGATATATTCTGCAGATTCAGCTGGGGTAGCTCTCTCCTTAAGAGCTTTAACCCTTCAGCGTACTGACTGCATCCATTTAAAAAAAAAAAAAAAAAAAAACTCACATTTTTTCAAGTTATTTGCAGGCTTTGACCTGCATATAATGTGTGAGGGCATGTCGGAACAGGGTCCAGAAGATGGGATCGCATTCAAATCCGCTTCAGGATCAGTCACGCGTATCTGATACGCAGACCTCGACGGCGTCAAGCGCTGCGATCGGAGGTCACGAGCGATGCCAAATTAGACGCCATTGCTCGCTCTATTGATGGCCTTGCTGACCTTTTAGGTCATTGGGTGTCAGCTAGATCCTCGCATGGCAGGAAGCGACACAGGCCTGAACCATCCTACCCGCATAGCGAATCTGAGTTCTCTGATATGGAATGCGGACAGGGTTCCCCTTTAAACTCAGATGGGGAATTATCCGATTCGGATAAGGAGGATCGGCAGGGGCATTCTGCCTCTTTTCTGGCCCGAAATGAGGCTTTTATTGAAGCCATGAGAGAGGCGTTACAGTTACCGGAGGAGGTAACTAGTCGTCCTGGTAAGTCGGACCGGATGTATCAGGAGTACCATAAGTCGCGTGTGACATTGCCTGCTCTGGTTGAGTTTAATGGAGCAGTGGAGAAGGAACGCCTGTGTCCAGATAAACGTTTTCATGGGACACGGTTCTTTGAGACACTATATCCGTGTTCTACGGAATTGACGGATAATTGGATTTCTTCTCCTGAAGTGGATGTTCCTTTATCCAGCTCAGTAAATCCTCATTGCTCCCTGTTAAAGGGAAGGCGAGTCTGCAGGACCCGCTAGACAGAAAAACGGAGATGGCGGCGAAATCCAACTACGAGGCTTCGGGTCATGGATTCAGAGCGGTGCTGGGAGCCATGTGTGCTTGTAAGGCTTCCCTGTGCTGGTTGGACCGTATACGGTCGGCGTTGCAAAATAGATCTCCATTATCTGAGGTGAATGGGCTTCTCGATTTATCGGAGACTGCAGTCCGTTATAGCTATGACACAGGTCTAGATACTGCGTCACTGTTGTCCAGGGCGCAAGCCTCGGTGTCACAGTCAGAAGAGCACTGTGGCTTAAACAGTGGACTGGGGACGCGGTATCCAAACAAGGTTTACTGTCTCTAGCCTACAAGGGTAGTCAGCTATTTGGGTCTGACCTCACAGAGCTGATTGCTAAGGCAAAAACAAAAGAAGCGGCTTTACCACAGCGAAGGGCTATGGTTCTGCGCCTGGCAGCCTGGTGCCGGTAGTGGCCGGCGGTCCTTTTGATCCAGGGGACGATTCGGTCAGTCCTCTTGGGGATCGGGTCGTCCCTCTTTTTGTCTTCTCAGAGATCCCGTACTCCCTGGAAATCAAGTTTCCGTCAAGACAAGAGGGAAGCTGACAAGAAGCCCGCCAAGGCGGACTGACGCCAGGGCCTCACTCGAGGGCTCTCGAGTGGGGGGTCGCCTGCTCCAATTCAAAGCGACTTGGATTTCCCGCGTTCAGGACTCCTGGGTAACGCGGGTCGTGTCGGCAGGCTATTTCATGAGTTTTCTTCTCGGCCCCTGGACAGTTTTTGTCAGTCTCGCATACCGTCAGAGCCCGAGTTGGTTGCCGCTCTGCTGCAAGAGGTCGAATTCCTTCAGCAGAAGGGTGTGGTAATACCGGTCCCGCCGGAGGACCGGGGAAGAGGATTTTATTCCAATCTTTTTGTGGTCCCCAAAAAGGAGGACAAATTTCGTCCTATCCTGGATCTCAAAAGACTGAATCGGCATGTCCACACTCAAAAATTCCGCATGGAGTCACTTCGCTCCGTGGTGGCAGCCCTGTCGCAGAACGATTTTTTAGTGTCAATCGATATTCGCGACGCTTATTTGCATGTTCCCGTCGGAAGGGCTCATCAGCGCTTCCTTCTTTTTGCCATAGGTCAGGACCATTACCAGTTTGTGGCTCTGCCATTCGGCTTGGCCTCTGCGCCCAGAGTCTTTACAAAAATTCTGGCGCCCCTCATGGCAATTCTTCGAAGACAGGGGGTTACCATTCTCCCCTACCTGGACGACCTTTTGATTGTAGCGTCCTCAAAGGAGGAGGCGGTGACGGCTCGCAATCTATCCCTTCAGCTCCTGGAGACTTCGGGTGGCTGGTCAATTGGGAGAAGTCGTCTCTGAAACCGTCGCAGTCAATCCTGTTTTTGGGGATGCATTTCGACACGGTACGGGCGGTGGTGTCCCTACCTCCAGACAAGCAGGCATGTCTCCTCCGACATGTACAGATTATGAAGTCGGCGACAGCAATGTCCCTTCGGAAGTGTATGCGCCTTCTGGGTTTGATGGTGGCGTCCATGGAGGCACTTCCGTTTGCCCAATTTCATTCCAGGGCTCTCCAAAGGCTCATTCTGAGTCGTTGGGATCGATCGCAAGTTTCACTGGATCGCAGCGTCACCATCTCTCACAAGGTGCGAGAATCCCTAGGATGGTGGTTACGTCCAGGAGCGTTATCCCTGGGGAAGTCTTTCCTCCCTCCGAAGTGGTCGGTCATAACCACCGATGCCGGGCTGGGGGGGTGTTCTGGAACGATCTCTGGATCCAGGGAGTATGGTCATCGAAAGAGTCAGTTCTACCGATCAACATCCTGGAATTGAGGGCAATTTTTCTTTGCCTCCAACACTGGACGGTCCCTTTGAGCGGTCTGCCAGTCCGAGTGCAGACAGACAACGCGACGGCGGTCGCATATATCAACCATCAAGGCGGGACGAGGAGTTCCAGGCTCATGATGGAGGTGTCTCGGATCCTGATATGGGCCGAGACCAGGGTGCCAGCCATCTCTGCGATTCACATTCCAGGAGTCCAGAATACCACGGCGGACTTCCTCAGTCGCGAGAAGATGGATCCGGAGAATGGAGTGTTCATCCGGAAATTTTTGCACTGCTGTGCTCCCATTGGGGAACTCCCCAAGTGGATTTGATGGCATCCAGGTTCAATGCCAAAATACCGACCTTCATGTCCAGGTACAAGGATCCGAAGGCTGTGGCGGTAGACGCTCTGGTGGCTCCGTGGGACCATTTTGAGCTAGTCTATGTGTTTCCGCCGATATCCTTACTCCCTCTGGTGCTGCGTCGGATCAGAATGGAGAGAATTCCGGCTATGTTGATAGCTCCAGATTGGCCAAGGAGGACGTGGTTCTCGACACTGGTGTCGCTTTTGGCGGCGCCGCCATTCCCACTTCCTCTTCGCCCGGACCTGTAAACCCAGGGACCCGTTCGTCATCCGGACTTGAAGTCTCTGCATTTGACGGCGTGGCTCTTGAGACCGAAATATTGACCCTTAGAGGTTTTTCAGCCAAAGTCATTGCCACTCTGCGAGCTGCCAGAAGTCCGGCTACTACTAGGATTTATCACAAGACTTGGGAAGCCTTCTTTTCGTGGTGTTCGGGTTCTTCACGGAACCCGAGGATTTTTTCATTCCCAATTTGTTGGCTTTTCTGCAGTTCGGGCTGGACAAAGGTTTGGCAGTGAGCACCCTGAAAGGTCAGGTTTCTGCTCTGTCCTTACTGTTTCGGAGGGCTATCGCCTCGCGTAGGGACGTGCGTTCCTTTTTTTGCGGAGTGAACCGTCAGGTTCCACCGCGGAAGGCGCCTGTGTCACTATGGCGACTCAACCTTGCCTTGGAGGCTCTTCAGCATGTGCCTTTTGAGCCTATGAGTTCTGCTAGCCTTTCTTTACTTTCTTGGAAGGTTGCCTTCTTAGTGGCGGTAACTTCTTTGAGAAGAGTTTCTGAGTTGGCGGCTCTTTCCTGCTCGCCTCCTTTCCTGGAGTTTTACTCTGATCGAGTAGTGCTCCGCACACGGGGCGACTTTCTAACCAAGGTGGTGTCGCAATTTCATGTTAACCAGGATATTGTGTTGCCCTCGCTTTGCCCGGGCCCGAGGAATGCAAAGGAACGGGCCTTGCACACATTGGATTTGGTGCGGGCCTTGAAGTTTTATTTGTCTATTACTCAGGGTTTTCGGAAGTCAGATTCTCTGTTCGTAATTCCAGCAGGTCGCAGGCGTGGTCAACGAGCTTCCAAGGATTCTATAGCTCGTTGGATCCGGTCGGCCATTTTGGAAGCTTACCGACTTAAAGGCGAACCTTGCCCGATTAAGATTCAAGCTCACTCCACGAGGGCTGTGGCTTCATCGTGGGCCTTTCATCAAGGGGCTTCGGCAGCTCAGCTCTGCCGAGCGGCGACCTGGCGCTCTGTCCACACATTTACAAAGTTTTATAAGGTGGACGTTAGTGCTTCCGCTGATGCGGCCTTAGGACATAGGGTCCTGCAGGCAGCGGTAGTTTAAAGTTCTAGTAAACTTGTTGGCGCCTGTTGCGCTTTTATCTAGGTTGTTGGGTTTCTGCCTATTTTGGTTTTGTTTCTCACCCTAATTTTTGGACTGCTTTGGGACGTCCCACTAGTTATGAACTAGTGTGTCTCTCTTCCTTCCACCTGCTGCTGAAAGACGGATTTTGGTAAGAACTTACCTGTAAAATCCTTTTCAGCGAAGGAAGGAAGAGAGACACAGCTCCCTCCATGGCAGAAGTGTTTGTTGTATTTACAGATGCGGCGTGACCCTTCTCTGATAGCGTTTATCTGGGCTGAGGTCGACGCGCTACGGCTCTGTTCCAGCATTGCCAGCTCATCGCAGTGGTCAGGTCCAGTGAGTAGTATCTGGAACTGTGTGGTTTTTTGCCAAATGCATGCATAACCTGTACTCTTGTGTTTTTTTCCTGAAGTCCTTCAGAAGGGGTTATGTTGCTCCGCTGGTGATATTGCTCTTCCGTAAGCTTGGGTACGACTGGAGAAAGCTGAGTAGGAGGAGCCCGTGCTGGAGGGGCCGGTTAACACTTTTTAATCTGAGGTGTTCAATCCTATCTGGGCTCCGCCTACCCACTAGTTATGAACTAGTGTGTCTCTCTTCCTTCCTTCGCTGAAAAGGATTTTACAGGTAAGTTCTTACCAAAATCCGTCTTTTAACCCTTGTAACTTCCTCAGAAAAAAAAATTGTTGTTTCCAAAATTGTACTGATGTAAAGTAGACATGTGGGAAATGTTATTTATTAACTATTTTGTGTCACATAACTCTCTGGTTTAACAGAATAAAAATTAAAAATTTGAAAATTGCAAAATTTTCAAAATTTTCGCCAAATTTCCATTTTTTTCACAAATAAACGCAATTATTATTGACCTAAATTTACCACTAACATGAAGTCCAATATGTCACGAAAAAAACAGTCTCAGAATCGCTAGGATCCGTTGAAGCGTTCCTGAGTTATTACCTCATAAAGGGACACTGGTCAGAATTGTAAAAAATGGCAAGGTCATGAAGGGGTTAAATGAGTCAAAGTTCAGATTGAGAAATACATGGCTACTGTGTTTCCGAAACTGCATCACAACTATCCAAGAGTTGTGTCTCGTATTGCTGCTTTGTTTGTCTAAGCATGTTCACCCCATTAAATCCTTGACGACATGCACCGTACTAGTACTGCCCATGTCGTGTCTCCCCTTTGATGTGGGCTCCGGCTCTGTGCTCACATCTTTTCCGGCACATGTCAGCTGTTTTGAACAGCTGACATGTGCCCGGAACAGCTGCAGGTGGAATCGCAATCTACCCGCGGCTTTTAACCCGTTAAATGCCGCTGTCAAACTCTGACAGTGGCATTTAACATGCGAAATCCGCCCATCAGTGGCCCCCGTAACGTGATCGCTGGTCACCGATACGTTGGCATGACAACCAGAGGTCTCCTGGAGACAGTGGCGTAACTAGAAATGGCGGGGCCCCACAGCAAAATTTTGAACGGGGCCCCCTCTCCCAAACGGGCGGGGGCGGGGTTCTGATAGTGGGCGGAGCCAATATCAGTGGGCGGAGCAAATCACAGCAATTCTCTAGGCCCAAAAAATACTCTTCAGTCTCATAACGGCCAGCTTTTTGCCCAAATCAGAGCTGTATTTAAAGCAGACATTATGGAAACACAATATAATATAATGGACTGGTAGCAATGCAGCCCCCTTATGCTACCATTACTAGTAACCATGTCCCGCATAACTATTAATGCAGGCACATTATGCCCCCATAACTAGTAATAAGCCCTCTTATTCTCCCATCAGTAGTAATGTGCCCCTCAAGTAGTAATGCAGCCAAGAATGCAGAGTTATCACTCACACAGTATGTGCCCCCGTTAATCTTCGGTGGTATCTTCAGCTCCACAGTGGAGCACACTCACCACCAGTCTTCACCCTTCTGGGCGCCGCCGACGAGTGACGTCAGCAGCGTGATCACATGACATGATCACGCTGCAGACGTCGCTCTGACCCGGCGGTCAGAGCTTCAATTGTACTGGCGTCTGTATAGACACCAGTGCAATTGATTCCTGGGAGACGGCACGCAGCAGCTTCTCTGCGCCGGCTGTCAGCATGACAGCCAGCACAGGGAACCGCCGACTCTCAGGCCATGGGCGGCGGAACACAGCCGCAGGGGAGACAGCTGCAGCAGTGACGGGCCCCCTGCTAGCCCGGGCCCTATGGCAGCTGCTTCCCCTGCTTCCACGATAGTTCCGCCCCTGCCTGGAGACCTCTATGGTTGTCAATGCCCAGATTGATATGAGCGCTAGTGAGGTATTCTGCTACATACAGTTGATCTGATCATCACCTCTATGTAGCAGAGCCGATCGGGTTATGGCAGCTTCTAGTCTCCCATGGAGACTATTGAAGCATGCCAAAAGTAAAAAAAAATGTTTTTAATAATATTAAAAAAAATAAAAACAAATGAAAGTTTAAATCACCCCCTTGCTCCCCATTCAAAATAAAGCAATAAAAAAATCAAACATATACATATTTGGTATCACCGCATTCAGAATAGCCTGATCTATCAATAGTATAAAAGAAGAATTAACTCGATAGCTAAACGGCATAATGAGAAAAAAGTCAAAACACCAGAATTGCGTTTTTTTTGATCTTGCAACATTGAATTAATATGCAATAACGGACAATCAAAAGAACGTATCTACACTAAAATGGTATAATTAGAAACGTCAGCTTGGCCCGCAAAAAATAAGCCCTCACATAACCCAAGATCATGAAAAATGGAGACTCTACAGGTATCGGAAAATCACACAATTTTTTTTTTTTTTTTAAACAAACTTTGGATTTTTTTTTCACCACTTAAATAAAAAAGAACCTAGACATGTTTCATGTCTATGAACTCATAATGACCCGGAGAAGCATAATGGAAGGTCAGTTTTAGCATTTGGTGAATATGTTAAAAAAAAAAAAATCCAAAGAAAAACGTTGTGGAATTGCACTTTTTTTGCAATTTTACCTCACTTGGAGTTTTTTTCCCGTTTTTGAGTACACGACATGGTAAAACCAATGGTGTCGTTCAGAAGTACAACTTGACCCGCAAAAAAACAAGCCCTCACATGGCCATATTGACAGAAAAATAAAAAAGTTATGGCTCTGGGAAGAAGAGGAGCGAAAAACAAACGAAAAAGGGTTTCGTCTCAAAGGGGGCTAATGGATAGTTTATTTTGTACATGGGTTCAACAGCTCAAATCCTCAGAAAAACAATGATTTGCCTTACCAGAGATAATATGGTCACTTTTCAAATGAATAAATTGTCCAATGCAGAAAATGCTCTTCACAGAGCTGTGGAGTTGGATTCTGACAGATTGTATAATTCATTTTTCAGCTGCAGATGAAGGAAGGGAGACACACTCATTACTAGTGGGTAGGCGGAGCCCCAGATAGGATTAACACCTCAGATTCCAAAGCGTGTTGACCGGCCCCTCCAGCTCGGCCTCCTCCTACTCAGGTCTTCAGTCTAGAATTTGAGGTCTCAGAGGATGGTCGCTGCTGGAAGCAGCTCCTCAGAAGATTTTATTATTTTATTCGGACAAGAGACTTGGATCACCTGAGTTGGTCTAGAGGTCTCAGGGGTCCCAGCGCTGCTGGACCCCAACCTCTCCCTTGGCGGATCTGTAATTACCCTGAGGGTGGTCCCTGCAGAACCCTGCCGGCCCGGGGGGATGAGGATAGCTTTCCTGGCGGGGATGCAAACCACGCGCAGGGGTCACTGCGATCCCCGCCCTGGGGGGAAGCATGGGCACGCGCCAGAAACCCCTGGGGGTCCCTGTGGCGCTTGGCTGGTGAGTACCCCACATTTTATTTAAAGTGTGTGTGAGTGCTTTTAGCGACTGCTGCGGCAGCCGCTGGTACATGTAAGACATGTTTGGTGACTGTTTCTGTCCGCAGGCAGGCGCCTGCAGGACAGGGGGGAGCAGAGAGCGAAGGAGTTCGCGCTCTTTTTTTGAAGCCGGCGGGGGGCGTGGCTTCACGCTCCCGGGCTTTCTGTCACAGAAGCGCGCGATAGGCGCTTCTCTTCCGGGTTCTCTCAGCGCGGCGGCCATTAGGCTCCACGGGCTCCTTCCTGCTCCGCTCCTCCCGTACCAACAATTTACAGCACCATTACCAGCTGGGTGAGTGAAACGCTCTCACCCCCACAGCGCAGAACCTATCTGTATAGCAAAACAGATAGCGTTGCTTACAGCTGCGGTCTCATGTAGAGACCTTATTTTTACCTGAACTCGCACACCCCTTCTGTTAATAAGGGAGTAGTGGGGAGTTGGCGACATTAACCCTTTTAAAGGGTTAACCCCTTCAGCAACGCATAGGTTCTATCCCAGTTTGGGATTAGAACTTGTAACAGTTAATTGTATCGCTGAATATTCAGCTGATACAGCTGGGGTAGCTCTCTCACTACGAGCTTTAACCCTTCAGCGTGCTTGCTGCGGTCGCTTGAGAAGCCACACTTTTTTCCATAGTTACTGACAGGTTCTGACCTGCCATATATTGTGTGAGGGCATGTCGGAACAGGGTCCAGAAGGTGCGGACCGTGCGCCAAATCTGCTTCAGAATCAGTCACACGTATCTGATACGCAGGCCTCGACATCAAGCGCAGCTATTACAGGGCACAGCGACGCCAAATTGGATGCCATCGCGTGCTCTATTGATGGCCTTTCTGACCTTTTAGGTCATTGGGTGTCAGCTAGATCCTCTCATGGGAGGAAGCGGCACAGGCCGATTTCGGCATTTCCGCGTAGCGAATCAGATCTATCTGATATGGAATGCGGACAGGGTTCCCCTTCGAATTCAGATGGGGAGTTATCCGGTTCGGATAAGGATCGGCAGGGACAGTCTGTCTCTTTAGACCGAACAGAGGCTTTTATTGAAGCCATGAGGGAGGCGTTACAGTTGCCGGAGAAGGTAACTACACGTCCGGGTAAGTCGCCTCGGATGTACCAGGAGTACCGTAAGTTGCGAGCGACATTGCCAGCTCTGGACGAGCTTAAGGAAGCAGTGGAGAAAGAACGTTTGTGTCCAGATAAACGTTTTCATGGAACACTTTTTTTTTAGGCACTATATCCGTGCCCTACGGAGTTGACAGAGAATTGGATTTCTTCTCCTGAAGTGGATGTTCCTTTATCCCAGCTTAGTAAATCCTCATTGCTCCCTGTTAAAGGGAAGGCAAGTCTGCAGGACCCGCTAGACAGAAAAACGGAGATGGCAGCGAAATCCAACTACGAGGCCGCGGGGCATGGATTCAAAGCAGTGTTAGGATCCATGTGTGCTTGTAGGCTTTTCTATGTTGGTTGGACCGTGTACGGACGGCGATACAAAATGGATCTCCGTTATCCGTGATAGATGGTCTTCTCGATTTATTGGAAACTGCGGTTTGTTATAGCTATGATGCAGGTCTGGATACAGCATCACTGTTGTCCAAGGCGCAAGCTTCGGCTGTTACAATCAGAAGAGCACTGTGGCTTAGACAGTGGACTGGAGACGCAGTGTCGAAACAAGGTTTGCTGTCTCTAGCCTACAAGGGTAGTCAGCTTTTTGGATCTGACCTTTCAGAGCTGATTGCCAAGGCAAAGACGAAAGAAGCAGCCTTACCACAGCGAAGGGCTATGGCTTCTGCGCCTAGCAGGACTAGTGCCGGTGGTGGCCGGCGATCCTTTCGTTCCAAGGGACGATTCGGTCAGTCCTCTTGGGGATCAGGTCGTCCCTCTTTTTCGGGTAAAAAGTTCACTCAGAAATCCCGCACTCCCTGGAAATCAAGTTTCCGTCAAGACAAGCGGGAGACTGACAAGAAGCCCGCCAAGACGGACTGACGCCAGGTTTCCATTCGAGGGCTCTCGAGTGGGGGTCTCCTGCTCCAATTCAAAGCGACTTGGGTTTCCCGCGTTCCGGACACCTGGGTAACGCGGGTCGTGTCGGCAGGCTATTTCATAGAGTTTTCTTCTCGGCCCCCGGACAGGTTTTGTCAGTCCCGCACACCGTCAGAGCCCGAGTTAATGGCCGCTCTGCTGCGAGAGGTCGACTCTCTTCTGCAGAAGGGTGTAGTAATACCAGTACCGCCGGAGGACCGGGGAAGAGGATTTTATTCCAATCTTTTTGTGGTTCCCAAAAAGGAGTACAAATTTCGCCCTATTCTGGACTCAAAAATTGAATCGGCATGTTCACACCCAAAAATTCCGCATGGAGTCACTTCGCTCCGTGGGAACGGCCCTGTCGCAGAACGACTTTTTTTGGGGTCAATCGACATCCCAGACGCTTAATTGCATGTTCCCGGGCTTTAAAAGGGTCATCAGCGTTTCTTTCGCTTGCCATAGGTCAGGACCATTACCAGTTTTTTGGCTCTAAACCATTCGGTTTTGGGCCCCAGCGCCCAGATTTTTACAAAAATTCAGGCGCCTCCCATGGCAATTCTCCGAAGACAGGGGGTTGCTATTTTTCCTACCTGGACGATCTTTGATTGTGGCGTCCTCACAGAGGAGGGCGGTGACGGGTCGCAATCTATCCCTTTAGCTCCTGGAGGATTTCGGGTGGCTGGTGAATTGGGAGAAGTCTTCCTGGATCCTCGCAGTCGATCCGTTTTTGGGATGCATTTTCGACACAGTACGGGGGGTAGTGTCCCTACCTCAAGACAAGCAGCATGTCTACTCCGACATGTACGATTAAAGAAGGCTTCGACAGCAATGTCTCTGCGGAAGTGTATGCGCCTTCTGGGTTTGATGGTGGCGTCCATGGAAGGCACTTCAGTTTGCCCAAAATTTTTTTCCAGAACCCTCCAAAGACTCATCCTGGCGTTGGGATCGATCACAATTTTCTCGATTGCAGCATCATCATCTCGCACAGGGTAAAAGAGAATCCTAGAATGGTGGTTACGTCCAGAAACGTTATCCCTGGGGGAAAACTTTCCTCCCCGAAGTGGGCGTCATTCCACCGAGCCAGCCCGAGAGGGGG